>CM050216.1:26461242-26473742 GCA_027475355.1 Coilia nasus
ACTCGTCTAGTCGGCCCATCATCCTAGCGGTAATTGGTTTTCCCCCAACCCCTCTGCCTTGTCACAGGTACAGTTCAGCCCAGTTCAGTGGGACGGAGTGCGATTAGGCAGGGAGGGGAGGGGAGGGGAGGGGGGGCAAGGTCATCCACTTTTTTTTTCGAAACTGCCAACACACAATTTTGTCTGTTTCTCTCTCCAAAAAACTGAGGTAGCCAAGTGTACTCACCGTTCTGACATCTTGAACTAAGTAAATATTTTATTCGGCGCAAAAAAAATAACAAGAAAAAAACATCTGTTGTATATTCAGCTCGTGTAAACTCATCATGCTCAGAATGTTCAAATGTCCTGAACTAAAAATCTACCCTCAGTTAAAAAAGAAAGAAAAACCCTAAAAACAGTTGGCCGCTGCAGAAAGTTCTCCTGCTCAAAATATCTGGGTTAAACTGAGAGGACGTGCAGGTTGGAAGGGGGAGACAGACAATGGGAGAGATGTTTGCTGGGGTTCTGCTCCCTGTCGTGTAGGCCCTCTTGCCTCGGCTCGCCAGACAACTCCCATTTTTCCCTACATCAGTGCTTTTTCTACCAGCAGTGCAGTGCAGTCCTGCTGTTTACCCAGCCTTCCTGCAGCGCTGGGCTATGTACTTTCAAATGTCCCCAGCTTGTTGGTATTCAGCCCCGGGGGAACCTGTGGCCCCTTGCTTTGGCTGCATAAAACAATTAGGCTCTCGTATTTACACCTTGAGGATGCTGTGTGTTATTATTGTCTCTAATGACTCAACAGTTTTGCAGCTCGGCCCTGATGCAAAGCATAAAAAACACTAAAGGTTTCAATCATAAAGGGAATTGTGCACATGATTTTGCAATAAAGCAGTGTTGGACAGTCCAGCAATTTGTGGGGACAGAAGGTTAAAAAAAAAAGGATAATAATAAAAATCGGCGTCGCATTTAGCCAGAGTATCTCTCTCTCTTGCATTTTAACGTAATGACTTCTGGACGCTGCACTCAGAGTAGCACTGTCAGCATGCGAGTGTATACAATTATTGGCTATTTATGTTGAGGAGAGGGATGACACTGATTATAGAATGCACTGTACAGGAGGTTTTAAGAATACTGTCATTACTGCGTATCAGCACACCGCAGCATAGCGGACCGGCCATGATACCACGTCAGCATATGCACCAGCGTAGCCCGCTATGAAATGTTTTTTTATTGACTCACATGAGCCGTGCCAGTAGGCACACATAGAGTGTGTTGGGCGTTCATTAACCGGCATGTTTGGTAGTCGGGTTTATACAGCACACGCCTCCGCTCAATCTAGTCTGGCAGCTTCCTGTTCCACTGCATCCCCCAGAATTCGATGAGACACCTACACACCGATGTGCAAAAAAACAACACATAGCCAAAAACCTCTCTCTATCTCTGTCTCTCTCTCTCTCTCTCGCTCTTTCTCTCTCTCATACAAACACACATACACAAACACACACATACCCCCCCAAACACACACACACACACACAAATGCCTATACACAGCATCATCCTACCCCAATAGCCCACTCAAACACACGTTGCTCCTAAGGTGGTGTGACATGACTGCAGTGTCTGCAAAAATCTGCTCATTTCTGCGCCATTTGAACCATATTGCTCATTTCCTCACCCACTGCCTCGGAGCGGCCATGACTCAACGGAGCCCATTTTCCCGAGCGAGTCCAACGCTCCTCTCTCCGTACTCCAGCGATTTCATTTTGACCATTATCGTTAGAGGTTGCGACCAAAATTAGATGCAGCCTCACTAATTATCTGACGGTTGTCGGCTAATTATCCCTTTTCAGTAAGTGAAAAGAGAGAGCAAGAATGGGAGAGAGAGAGAGAGAGAGAGAGAGAGAGAGAGAGAGAGAGAGAGAGAGAGCGAGAGAAGAGCTGCAGAAAGAGGAGAGAAAAAAGTAAGGCAGTAAGTATGGGCACAGCCAGCATTCTTCCTGTTTGTGTTTTTACTACATGAGGGCTGTGCAGCGCTGTTAGGGTGGGGCTGGTGTGGCTGGAGCTCATCCATAGAAGATGAGCGGTGGAGTGAGTGAGCGAGTGAGTGAGTGAGTGGAGATGTATGGCGAATGACAATGGAGGCCCCGTGACCAATCAAGTGTGCGCGCGGACGGATGAAAGGCCTGGGGGGCTCGTGGCTGCAGGAGCGAAGGGCGAGAGGAGAGATGAACTCTGGCAGGAGCTGGTGATGAGGAGGGGATGGCGAGGAGGGCGTGCCGGTTGCCTGGATGTGCTGGGGGGGAGGGTGGGGGGCGGGTGGTGGGAGTGGGGCAGACATCACACCAGTCCATCTCTCTCCCTCTTTCTCTCTCTCCCTCTCTCTCTCGTTAAGTCTCTTTTTCTCTGTCTCTCTCTTTCTCTGTTGCACTAATTACCCAAGGAGTAAAGCTTCCACATGAGAAGGCAGATCTGGGCCTGCAGCTCAGGTCCAGCGCAGCTCTCACTGAAGGCATGGTGGTGGCGGCTCCCCACCTCTTTTCTCTGTTTCTCTCTCTCTCTCTCTCTCTCTCTCTCACACACACACACACACACACACACACATACACACACAAACACACACACACACACACACACTCACTCTCTGTCTGCCTCCTCTTCGACGGGTCGTCAGGAGATATAAGCACGGTAGCCAGCCCCTGTCGTCACCCCTGACCGTGGAAGAGCTGGAGCGGGTGACCCCCAGCAGGCAGCAGGGGGTGAGGTGGTGGGGGTGTGGGTGGGGGTGTGGGTGGGTGGGCGTCTCTGGGTAAACAGCCGTGGTCTGGGAGTGAGCGATGGGCTTGTCGTTTGTTTTGCTAATGGGTGTTTTTCTCCTTCACCCTCCACAGGGAGAGGGATCTAATGAGCCGCCCACCCGCCAGCTCCTCTCCCCTCTCTCTCTCTCTCTCTCTCTCTCTCTCTCTCTGTCTCTCTCTCTCGATCCACCCCCTAGTCCTACACCTCCTCTATCTCTCTGCCTGCCTTCCCACCCCGAGTCTGATGCTTTAACCTCCATGTACACAATGCATCTGCCTGTGTACTTACTGTGCAAATACACACACACACACACACGAGTAATCACACAAACACTCCCACATAGGTTTACACCGTGGTACACAATTATCTGTGTCTGACTTTCTGTACACACACATGCACACACACAGGAGTAAAGGCCAAATGTCATAGTTAACACTCATCTAAACACTTGGCATGCACACACACAAACACACACGCTCATGCACATGCAGACGGCCATAATAACACATAAACACGCAAACACTCTTGCCACCCTGCAGAACCATTTAATTATTGCACTAGAGGCTGAGACGTGGAAAATTATGACGGGGGATGGGCTCCACGCACACACACACACACACACAAAAACCGAAACACACACAAGGATACACATTAGGGCTGGGCGATATGGACCTAAACTAATATCACGATATTTCTGGGCTGACTGGCGATATACGATACATATCGATATTTCAAAAACAGGATGAGCAAAGTGTTTCTAGTTAAGTTAAGAATGCTTTAAAAGAGCTGTGCAAATGAAAAAGTAAACAGTAACATACGCAGGGGTACAGCTGAGTGATCTGAGAAAGCTCCGGCTGTCTGAACAGTGTGAACACATTAGGATATGTGGTTTTGATAAAGTGGTATTGTATCATTGAAAATATATCGATATGGCGATATAGTGTCAAATACATATCTTCTTTAAAAATATATCGATATTACGATAATATCGATATATCGCCCAGCCCTAATACACATACACACAAACACACACACACACACGCATACATATACACACAAACCAAAAAACACACACTTGCACGCTTACACATACACATACACACGCAAGCACACACATGCACACATCAAAGCACACGCACACACCAAAACACTCGCACACGCATACATACAGTAAGACACTCACTAACTTACACACGCGTGCACACCCACGCAAATACAGACTGACACTCTCACTCACAGACACACTCAAACGCAAACTCAGATGCTTTACCTAAGCCATTTAATTAACTCACTGGAGAGGAGCATGCATGTAAAACACAAGCGCGCTCAGTGATCAGCCAAGCTCGGATCAAACGTCACGTTACACAAGACGGCTGCAAAAATCAATGGCATTTGATAGATTTTACCCCCCTTAAATGTTACTGTGTATATATGAAGAGATGTTCCATTGATTAGTAATTTATTTAGCTATTCATTTTTATGTGTGTGTGTGTGTGTGTGTGTGTGTGTGTGTGGCTGAACCCATGCAGCCATGGAAAACATCACTTCAAGACACACCAAAGTGAGCAGGGACGCTCTTGTTGCGGGAGGTTTCACACGGCTTTAGCGTCTGCCGTGGCCTCAGTCGGCCATATTGTCTTTGAAACGGGACATGAAAGGCCCCTGCCCAGCACTGCGTGGCCATGAAAATGTGGCTTACCTGTTCTGCTAATTAGTCAGCCATGTTAATGAGTCATTTTGTTTTTCATTGGTAGTCATTAGTATGATTAAGACAAAAATTATAATGAATAGGAAATTAGGAGTTCAAACGTGGGTATAGTGGTAATCAAAGGAACAGAAGTTTCAGTTCCTCTTTCCTCTCTCTCTCTCTCTTTTTCCCTCTCTCTCTCTTTTCCAAGTTTTTTTGTTCTTTCTTTTTTTTATATACAGACGGGCAACTGCTGCTGGTGTTCCAGCAGCAATGCAAACTGTGCTTTATTCTGATTAGTGTGACATCATCTATAATGTGTGTAAATATGATAACCATCTGGAAACATCCATAAACAGGTGCTTATGCAAGATGCCTCCTCAATTTTGCTGCTCACCCGAACTGCACCATCTCTTCTCATCTGCCTCCCACCGCCTTGTCAAAATCACAGCAAAGTTTTGTTTTTAAGCTCTTTTTTTTCTCACCTGTCAAAAACGCCACTTCGACGGAAGGAACGAGAGGAAAAAACAAGTTGGGAAAAGTCAATTAGCTAAGTCGCAATTATGCACTTACACTTCAAACTATATCCCTGTCTTTAGCGAAGTGCCTTGTTGTGTCGGGGTGGCGAATAGGACTGAACTGGATGTGCTATCATCTACATGGCGTAATTACGTCTGATATGCAATCATATGCATAGTTACAGTGGAATAGCGCCCATCAGGCATCAGATGCCAATGCGCTCACATGAGGTTACACATGCTGCGGAGGCTCCAGGCCAAGACGGATGCATGGAGAGACAAGTGGGGAGATCGAGGGAGTGTGTGTGTGTGTGTGTGTGTGTGTGTATGTGTGTGTGTGTGTGTATGTGTATGTGTGCATTCATGCATGTGTGTGTGTGTGTGTGTGTAAGTGTGCACGTGTGCATGTGTGTGTGTGTATGTGTGTGTGTGTGTGTGTGTACATGCATGCTGGGGCTAGGGGGGAGTTGAGTGCTTGTCTGGTTTGGAAACATCTTTCAGGGGAGAGAGCAGTGTGAGGAAAGAGGAAGAAGAAGAAGAAGAAAAAACAGCCCTTCTGTAAACATCGGCACAAAGGAGACAAACATCACTATGTATAGATATGCTCATCTCCCCCCTTCCTCCCTCGCCGAACAACCCTCCCGCCCAACTGCAATCAGACACACCACACGCACACACACACACACGCACGCACGCACACACACACACACACACATACCATTCACCTTCTGTAGGCAACCGCCAGGAACGAAAGAGAACTCGTCCCCAAAACCACAAAACGCGTGAGAAGCTCTCCCATCGCCCGTGCAGGCACATTTCCACAGACACATCTGCAAAAACGCCTACATCTACAACTTCTAGTTTTCTTCCTTTCTGTAGTGGTGTTATGGAGTTGTCTCTGTGTAAAGCCTCATCTGCCCTCACTGGTTAATGACCAGTGCTCTTTGATTTAGGCCCCGTCCACACGACAACGTTCCTGGATTTTTTTCTTGCCGGGTTAAAAAAAAACTCGCGTCCACACGACATCGGAGCAGTAAATATTTCCGTCCACACGGGAACGTTTTCATTGCGTTTTCATTGCAGAAGGTGCGCTGTCCCAGCTTGAGGGGCATGATCCGAAGCCAACGATTCACTTTAAACATGTAATGTATGTTGATTTTAGCAATGTGGGTTCTAGTTTAGATGGGTCGGATGCAGCGACAGTTGCCCTATTTAAAAAGAATAACGTGAAAAGCGTTTGTTGGGCTGAACTAGCGATGTATACAAAAACATCCTGTAGTTCAATGTCAGAAGGTAGAAAAAATTGCATTACACATAGCCTACACTGCAGACGATTTTTACCCCAAAGTATCCCACAACAACCTGTTTGTAAAAGTTTGACGCTGTTGTGAGATGTCACGTCGTTAAATTGACCCATTTAAGCGATACGGAGCAGAACATGAAAAAATAGAAGGAGCTGCAAATAAACTCGAGACAACTGCGCAATTATTCGCTTAAAACATGCCATATACAATTGCACAACAGCCAGCCTACAGTACAAGCTAATCAAAATTTATTCGACAGCAACCAGTTTGGAAAAGTTTGAAGTTGTTGTTATATGTGCAGCGCAAGGTGAATGGGCGACGACGTCATCGTTTTCAAAAGGTTGCGTTTTGCCTGTCTACACGAAAACGAAACGGCGGCGTTGTCAGACTTTCTCACTTTGGAACCCGTTCTCAAAAGTTATCGTTTTCGGTCACCCAAAACGCCGGCGCCGTGTGGACGGAAGGCCAAAACGCAAACAAACTTTACCGTTTTCACCCGAAAACGTTGTCGTGTGGCTGGGGGTTGTGTTAGTGAGTGTGTGTGTGTGATAGTGTGTGTATGTGTGTGTGTGTGTTACTGTGTGTGTGTGTGTTGGGGGGGCAGTGACAGGAGGCCCTTGGCCCCAGCTCAAGCTCCACGCCACTGGCTTCAGTCCTCATGAGGTCCGCGAGGCCCATAACGACCCCCACCTCAGGCCCCCCCGTCTCTTACCCGCCCCTTTAATCCACACATGTGACCTTTTAAATTCCATTATGACAAACAGATCAGCCGTGAAAAATCAGTGACCCTTGGCTTTGGCCCCCAGGACATCAGGCCATGAGCCCCCTCTCATTGCACAGGACCCCCAACCACCCCGCCTCCCCCCCAAAACCCTCCCAACCCCATCCACCCTCCCACCCACCCACTCCACTCCACCTCACACCCACCCTCAACCTCTACCTCCATCCCCTCCTGAGCAAGCCACCCACTGATACACACAAAGATCAGGGGCAGGAAAAGGACTTGGGGGGGGGGGCACATGAGGGGGTAATAACACCCCCTACAAATGACTGAATTAACTCACTTACTCACCCCCCCTCCTGATATGGAGTAGAGCCCTGCAGGAGCTTTTGGCTGGTAATGGCTGCCGTGAAAACAGCGGGGGCAAATGTTTGAGAGGGAGGTCAGCCTTTCGCTGAGGTGGTAAACTGGCTGATTTGAGACTAATGGAGTGAGTATGGGCGCATCGAGAGCTTGCTTTATGTAGTCAGGGGCCGCAGCCAACAAAAAAATATGTATATCTGACTGGGAAAACTCAGACATTGCATACTCCTCTGCACAGGTGCACACATCAATAACGCTGTTCTAATTCAATTCCCCTGTATTTACACTAGCTCATATTTTTTTTACCGACGATGTAGATCATTACAGCATCTGTTTGTGTTGAGAAGGATATTTTCTTGCTTGCAAGTGAGAAAGAGCAGAACAGAAAAAAATTTAATGTGTGTGTGTGTGTGTCTGTGTGTGTGTGTGTGTGTGTGTGAGAGAGAGAGAGAGAGAGAGAGAGAGAGAGAGAGAGAGAGAGAGAGAGAGAGAGAGAGAGAGAGAGAGAGAGAGAGAGAGAGAGAGAGAGACAGTCATTGTTAGCTTTTAATGATATTGTGGCAGATGTGTATGTTTATCATTTGTGGTGCTTACGAGCAGCCCACTGACCACTACCGCTTACCTCTGACCACATTTCCTTTAAAGAAAGAGAGGGAAAAAAAAACCACCAACCACCAACAAAAAAAAAAACACTTCGTAAACTTTGATTGTGAGCTGAATTCATTTAAACCCCAACGAAAAGTGGAACTTAAACTTGGAGGGAGAAACAGCAAATTGTAATTAGACACGAAAAATACTCTCAATAATCAAATCAGTCTTTGTACTGGGGGGCTTTTTAAAATGAAATTAACTCTGTTCATATACTGGTGCATCTCTGGGCCTTCTCTCCTCTCTTTCTCCATTCCTTTTTAAAATGTGTTGCTGGAACTCCAGTCCCCAAAGACTTGATAGGAATCTAATTAACTGAGATCAATATTACTCTGAAATTTCTCTCTGTCTCCGCGGCGAGGGCTTTCCTGTCTGCGATAGGGGGAATTACATTTCTCTTCACCAGCCCAAGCTAAAGCTAAAGCAGGTCAGCGGTGCTACAGTGTACTAGGGCCTGCTGCTGAGGACTTCTGGGAGCCCAGAAGAAAACAAAAGAGGAAATGGAAAAAAAATAAAATATATTCTTGTGAACGAAATAAATAATGAAAACAGAAACATAAACAGCACTGCTTCTTTGTCTTTTTTTTTTTTTTTTCATTTTTGTTTTTGCTCGACAACACTCCTTCTGAAATCGAGTGACTCAATCAACAAACACGACATGAGACCTGCTCAAAGGAGAAGAGGAGGAAGGAAAAAAAAAACAAAAGAACTCTTCCTTCTACCATCAGACACTAGCCTCCTACGCAAGCAGATGCTCAAGCGGCTAGTGGAAGCTTCTGGAAGCAAAGTGGCATTTTAGAGCAGTCACGCCTGAAGAATCAGCTCCCTGCTCTCAATTCAAAAGAAGCGCAGAGAGGACCAAGGGGTTAGACATTTCACATCGGCACCCTATCCCCATTTCACATTTACATACGCATGAATTTAACCTAAAAGCTGCTTTTACACAAAGAGACTAATAAGTAAGACAAAAAAAGGAAAAGGCAAAAAAAAAACATATTGCTGTTAAAACAGCCAGCCAGCTTTAATACAGGCTTCAGCAGACTAACCTCTGCATGAAACAAAAAATGGCCTCAGACTTAATAGCGTGCAGCAATGACATCAAATGCCTTTCACTGAGAGACCATAGCAGGTGGGGAGAGAACACAGTGCCTAATGGCCTAATGAGGGGCCTGTTTGTTGGCTCTGTTCCATTGGCTGGTCTAAAAGTTGGTGACAATGAAAGTTAGTGACAATGAAACTTGGTGACAATGAAAGTTAGTGACAATGAGTGGCAGCTCCAGGATCCAGACTAAGAGAGCATAAATGCTTCATCTGCTGAGGGTTGAAGGTGCATGCTGGTAGGCCAATCAGGAGAGAGTACCAGTTGTGCTCTTACGAGAGAGGGGCCTGGAACAGGAGCCGTGTGGCTTTTTTAGTTAGACAGAAAATATCTTGAAGGTCACAAAGTTATACAGGGTGAATTTATATGTTCCCGGAAATTTCCAAACTGTGGTCCGTGCTGCCTGTAGGCTGGCCAATGAGAATGGATTTATAACAAAACAACCTGGTGTGGGTAAGCTAAAAAAAAAAACAAGCCACACCTTCTCACACCACAACACCCTCTAAAAAAAAGCAATATGGCTCAATAGGTTGAGGAGATGTTTACCACAAACATCTGAAGACAGAGGGGAGGGAATACTCTGCAGAAGAGGAGGAGAGTAGGCATATAAATGCGTGTGTGTCTGTGTCTGTGTGTGTGTGTGTGGGTGTGTGTTGTGTGTGTGTGTGTGTGTGTGTGTGGGTGTGTGTGTGTGTGTGTGTGTGTGTGTGTGTGTGTGTGTCTGGCTGGTGGTGTAGCTGAAAGTGCTGATTCAACTGAATAGTCCCGGGCTTTTTTGGGTGCAGGGGGCCTGGGAGCCCTGTGCCATATGCTGTACATAGATCAGTAGCTGGCCTTTTCCCCACACATGACGGTCGAGATTAATTATGACCATCACCGCTTAAGCTCGGCGCTCATAAATCACCACGTATATAAAACAATCTATTAAAATAATCTGCTATATATGGCTCTGGCACCCACTGTATACTATTATTACCTACGCTACAGCAGCGACTTTGGTGAGGTGGCGAGAGGAGGAGGTAGAGGAGGTGGAGGAAGAGGAGGAGGGAGAGGAGGAGGGAGAGGAGGAGAGGGAGAAGGAGGAGGAGGAGGAGGAGGAGGAGGAGAAAGAGGAGGAGAAGGGGGAAAAAGACATAAAGTCTGAAGCTTCTGAAATCTCCTTTTTATCAGGCAGTGCTAATAATTACTTCCCCAGTAAAACGTCGACAGAAAGAGGGCTAATTCAGCACAAAGCGTGGAGAAGGGCCTATTGTTTTTGCGTGCAAGGACGAAGAAAAAAAAAAAAGCAACAATGCTCGAAGGCCCCTTGCTGTAGTTACGGAGGATGTCGACAGACTGGGGCTGAGGCTGAGGCTGAGGCTGAAGCTGAAGCTGAGGCTGAGGCGGAGGGGCAACACGAGCGCTGCGAACATAAATCCGCCGGAGAGGAATCTACAGGCCTGTCGATCAGCATGATATGTTCTGGCTGTCTTTAGTGCAACTGGACACAAATCCAGGCTGTTATAAATCTGAGTCGGATGGATGAGGGGACAGCCCCTCTGTCAAGAATCAGAGCCTGACAGGGATGCACAACAACAAAAAAAATATGCCAGTATGTGTGTGTGTGTCTGAGGATCTGGGAGCCAGTGCATGTGTGTGTGAATGCGTATGTGTCTACGCATATGTATGAGTGGGGTTTTTTTTTGCACATAGGTGTACTATAGTGAGGAGTATGTGTATGTGAGTGTGTGTGTGTGTGTGTGTGTAGTAGGTGTGTGTACATGTGTGTGTGTGTGTTTGTGTGTGTGTGTGTGTGTGTGTGTGTGTACATGTGTGTGTGCATGGTGCGTGTGTTTGTGTGTGTGTGTGTGTGTGTGTGTATGTGTGTGCACGTGCCAGTGAATGGTTGTGGAAGCCGATGTTTATGTACGAGGTGTCTGTCTGTTGCCTTGATGCGATATTGGCTTTAGCTTCCTAATGTAAGAGTAGTGCGCTGCAGTGCATTTGGATGCAGCGAGCGGCGTTAGGAGGCATCTGACAGAGGAGTCCTAGTGCTTCTGCGCCATGAGAGCGGCCCCAGGGGAGACACTCAGCCTAGCAAATTATCTCTTCAAGAGGCAGCGGTGACTGCATGCATTATGCTCCAAAACACACTCAGACTAGCGCAACATCTCTCTCTCTCTCTCTCTCTCTCTCTCTCTCTCTCTCTCTCTCTCTCTCTCTCTCTCTCTCTCTCTCTCTCTCTCTCTCTCTCTCTCTCTCTCTCTCTCCTCTCTTCTCTCTCTCTCTCTCTCTCTCTCTCTCTCTCTCTCTCTCTCTCTCTCTCACACACACACACACCCCTTCGCTAATGCACACATATGCACATAACACACACACACACATCTACAAGAATGCACACATATGTACAGACATATGTACACACATAACACACACACACACACACACACCACACCCCTACAATGAACACATACACACCTGCACAAACACACACATACTAACATAACACACAAAAACACAAGCTCATACACACATAAAAAATCTGTAAACACACATTAAACAGAAATGCACAGGAGAATGCATACATAAGCATGTTAATATGTTAACATGCTTACACATACAGACATGAAAGCACACACACACACAAAACACTTTACATGTTTAACACTGGCTCAGAACCCAAGGAGGAGGAAACACACTTTGGTACAAATTAACATGACAAAAGAATGTTTCTGAATAAAAAAAATCAACATATTTATACGGTTGTATACTGGTCGGTATTTCTTGCACTGGCTTATGAAAAAGCCTCTCCCTGCTCTCGATTTTTCCACATATGTTTTACGACATCATGTTTACTGTCAGTTTATTTATTTATATTTTTGGGGGGGGGGGGGGGGGGGGGGGGTTGTTTTCTATTTGTTTGTTTTGCCTTTCGTGATGATTCATCAGCATCGGCACATGGAGCAATGCATTATTAAATACATTTCTCTCACAATAACAACAGTGCATAACCTCACCCGGCTAGGCCTGGCTCACACACACACACACACACACACACACACACACACACACACACACACACACACAGACACAGACAGACAGACGGGGGAGAGAGAGAGAGAGAGAGAGAGAGAGAGAGAGAGAGGAGAGAGAGAGAGAGAGAGAGAGAGAGAGAGAGAGAGAGAGAGAGAGAAGACCAGCAGAAAGAGTGGGGGGGATTTTAAAAATGTATTAGTCATAGCTTTGGCTTGACAGGAGATGTGATGGAAATGTCTGAATCATGAAACAATTCCCCCCCCCCCCCCCCCCACCCCCCCAACCCCCTTTCCTGATAACAACAAAAGATGAGAGGAGAGAAGGAGAGAAGGAGAGAAAACAACAGCGCCAAGCATCTGTCTCGCCCCTC
>CM050216.1:26478742-26491242 GCA_027475355.1 Coilia nasus
CACACACACACAAAAACAAACAAAAACATAACCACATTCAAACACACATAGACATACACACCCACACGCGCACACCCACACACACACACAGACACACACAGACACACATGCATATGTTAGCTCTCCAAAATGATCAGTGACCTCCTGAGCCTGCAACGCAGTGCTAAACGAGCAACTTTTCCTCCACGGGCGAGTCAATAACCACACGGCCACAACGATCCTGTCAGCGCGCGAGCCGGCCAACATCCTCTGTAATTAATTAGTTCATGTCTCCTGCAATGGGCGGTGTGGGGGTAGGGGTAGGGGTGGGGGTGTGGGGTGTGGGGTGGGTGGCGCAGGACAGCACGGAGCTTCTCCACTCATCCATTACTGAGCATGGCCCTAGGGGTCACCCCCCCCCCCACCCCCCCCACCCCCACCTTATAGCAGTGCTGAGGAGCATGTTTGGAAGACATATCTGTACACGACGATGAAGATGATGCAACACCAGAAAAACACATGTCTAACAAGGCTACTGTACAACAACAGGGAGGCAACAGGAGCGGGGTGTGAGAGACCGGAGTAATACGCAAGTGTTAAGACACCTTAACAGGGTGAATGTAAAGGTATTTTAAATATAATTCTGTATTTTTTTTTTTCATGTGATTTACAACATTTGTTTGTATCAGAAAATAGAAAAGACTTGTAGTTCACATGCAGCTGCATTTAACTGTAAACACATATAAACCACAAACGCCAGTATGGCACAAAATACAGCTTGTAAGAAAAGAAAAAAATGTAAATATAATATTTTAAAAATTGGCTCAAGCACCACTAAAGTGTTTCTATTCTATTCAATTCCATTCTATTGTATTCTATTCTATTTATATATCATACATAATACGTATTGCATTATTCAGTGTATACATTGCATCATATTGAGCAGAGAAGTCAATTGCAGTCTACAAGAGTGCTAAAAGATGACCTCTTGTCCATGTGTTCAGTCAAAGGAGGATTTGATTAATATCAATCAGCACAAGAGCAGAGTGGATCTATAGGCCCAGAATGAAATGATGGCCTGCAACATTAGCTAGAGTGCACATTATTGGCGAGTTGGTGTCTGCTCCTGTGAAGCCACGGCTTGGAGGATGTTCCCGATCATTCCCATTGACTGAACAGAGCTCAGCCTTTCTGTCTCTCTATCTCTCCCTCCCTCTCTCTCTCTCTCTCTCTCTCTCTCTCTCTCTCTCTCTCTCTCTCTACCCCCGACCCCTCCACACCTCTCTCCTTGTCTCTCCTTTGCTATCCATCATGGCCATCCTTCTCTCTCTCTTTATCATGTCCCGCTTGAGCTGCGTCTGGCTACCCCTGGCCTCCTCCTGCCCTGGCGTGGTGTCCATCTCCCCCAGCAGACATCCCACCAACACTCGGCTGAAATATTACAAATATCCCCCTGGCACAGGAGGATCCATCACGCTGGGGCCTCTCTCTCTCTCTCTCTCTCTCTCTCTCTCTCTCTCTCTCTCTCTCTCTCTCTCTCTCTCTCTCTCTATCTATCTCTCTCTCTCTATCTATCTCTCTCTCTCACAGCCTGCCGCCTTCTACCCATAACCCCATCGGCTCCACCTCCATAACATAACCACCTCCACCACCAACACCACTAATCCACCCTCCTGACTCTCAGCAGGCGCTGTCTTGTGGGGGCTGCTTGTGTTGATTCAGCACATAAAGCAAAACAAACAAGCAAATGAAAACACACAACAGCAAAACAATACACTGAAGGAACAAATAAACAAACAGCCACACCCAATGGTGGCTAAGGACAGCCACTGAGTTTTGTTTGCTGATCGATTTCACTGGGCCATCTGCGGGCGAACGCAATGGCCACGCATCTGGATCAATCGGTAACTCGCAGAAAGACAGAGAGAGAGAGAGAGAGAGAGAGAGAGAGAGAGAGAGAGAGAGAGAGAGAGAGGGACAGAGAGATGGAGAGAGAGAGCAGTGGCCCCCGAAGCTTTCGCAGAGCAGATGCGAAGTGTGTTGACGGCCCGGTTTTTAATCAGCACTCACATCAGATTAATGGAAAAAATTTGATAAACGTTCTTATTTGTGGCTAAATCTTGCCAAGTCAGGGTTTTTTCGGTTCAGAGTGATTGGAAATGAACTGAAAGAGAGGGATGGTGTGACAGAGAGAGAGAGGGAGAGAGAGAATGAGAGAATGAGAGAGAGAGGAAGAGAGAAAGAGAGAAAAAGAGAGGGACCAGACAGAGAGGGAGAGGGACCATGAGTTGTTTGGGTCATCTCTGTAAAAAATGACTTTTAATCAAAATTTACACTGTCTGCAATCTTTCCGCAATGATTTCATTAGTCTACGAATCAGGTAGTCATCTATTTTGAAAATTCACATGTCCAAACTCGAGAAGTGGATCAGAGAAGATGACGCTTGGCTCCTAGGCAGGCGGAGAAGGTGCTTGTCAGGAACTTAACAGAGGGGATGGAACTCATGCAATATTCAGCATCTCTATTTCTGCAGTAAATTTGCTCATTGTTAATCTTTAATGCAGATTAAACATGCCCTACAAAGACTAATTGACATTACATCCCCTCACAACCACCCCACCCCACCCCAATGTTCTCGCGCCATTATTACAGAGTTGAGGATAACGTTATTGAGTCCACCCATCACATGGACCTCATGAGTGTGGACACACACACAGAGACACGCACACACACATACACACACACACACACACTTAGAACAGAAAAAAAACACAGAGAAATAATATTAAAAAAATCTGCAAATTCTGCAGCGAACGAAGCTCAAGGCAAGGTAGAAGAAGGACACGTCATGGAAAGACAAACCTTGTAATACACTCTCTGCCAGTGTGCACACACGAAGCGAAGTTCATTTTTCATTGCGCTAAAACAGCCTGGTGGGGCCTCCGCGGCCGCAGACGCTTGCTATTGGATCGGGGGGCTGTGCCTTCCCTCGCTCACTCACTTGCTTTTGACATTGTCATAGGCCTGGACTAATATTGATGGTGGGTATTATTCTATTTATTAAGCCTTGTTTTTTTTTTTTTCTATCAGCCGGTGTTTTCCGTCTCGGAGGGCTGGGCTCTGTAAACCGAGCGGCGTGCCACTTTGCGGCTACGCTGAACCGTATCGAGCCTAAGCGAGGTTGACACGCGGGGAGATGAAAGTCTTGTCATTCATTTACACTTGACAGGCCGTGTATGCTAATGTCCGAGCGTCTTTAACTCCGCAAGGAGACGGGTTCTGATGCATCCTGAAGGACACGGATGAGCGGCGGAACTGTTGCGCTTGCCTGTGTGGACTTTTCAGCAGTGCGGAGACGAGGAAGTGATTAACCTGCCGATGCTGGGACCCGAAGACCGTGAACTTGAGTCGTTGTTTGTGTAGGATGCTATAACAAACGTAATACTCAAGGTCACGGAGGGGTCTTTGTACTTGCTAATGTGGGAGCCCTATCGTTAAAAATAGCCCGAATCACCTGATTGACAGAGTAGCATTGGCAGGCTGGGCTAAGGATAATATATGCCATTAAAATGCCTCTCCTTGCACTAAGTTATAGATGGATCTGCCAAGGGAGGGTCTTTGGCCACAGTAAGTCCAAGACACAGACCTCAACATAACAATGACCCTGTCAAACAAAATGACTTTTGTCAAATCGTTGTGTGTCAATACAATATGGCTTTGAGGGCTATTGGCACACCAGTGGCTGCTCAAGTATTCACAGACAAAGCAATTTGGTGGGCACTGATTGCACAGTATGGATCATTGGATGTTCAATAGGAAGTCTGAGCCATTAATAGCTGAGGTTATACATTCTTCACCTTTCTAGTGCACACAGGACACATTTTTCCACAAATTATCCAACTTCATGTGCTTTCATGCTAGAAAACGCAAAGTCATGTCATTCAGGGAAATACATTTGAATTCTCTGTTGTCTTCTTTCTTATAGGCCCTAAAGTTTCTGAATGATGCCTATGCAAACGAAACCACAATGAGATGACTAGTAAATAATTGAGTAGTCTATGTCTAAACTACTGTACCTTCTGACAGCCAATTCTGATGTTGCTGCACTACACCACAACAAAACTTTTGCTGCTAGTTTTCAAAACAGGGAAGGGTAATGGGGGGAAAAAATAAAAGGATAATGGAATGCGTCAGATTTTAAAGTTCCAAGAGTTTGAATATAGAGATGAAAGTTATGCATTGCTACAGACTGCACTAAGCTGCAAACAAAATGAATGCAGTGTACTTCGTGCAATCATTTTAACTATTTTTATATACAGCCTTCCTGGAAATATTACCCCTATATATCACAAACATAACACTAAGGAAGTTTTTTCGAAAACAAGACACTATATCATGCACTATGTTCTCCACAAGAAAAGTCTTTCTGAGCAGTTTTTAGGAGCAGATCTGGAAGGCTGTTAATTTTTGTCAATCATACACATATACAAAACAGATGTTCACCAATTTGCCCGACTCCAGCACACAAGTTAATGGTAATGCCTGACTAAATTCCACATGACGTCCAACAGATTGTACAGACTGCCCTCCTCCTTAATCAAGTCCTGTACAAAAAAAAAAAAAAAAATCTTGTAATGGAGTATTGACAAAATTTTATTTGAGTGCACTTGATTGACCAGCTCTGCGAGTGTGTATGCTGAAGCGGAAAGCTGGGCCGGGCTAGATGTTTCGCCAGGAGGCCCGTCTGCCTGCTGCCCTTTCCAGTGTTGACCTCGTAAGAAACGAGGCTTTCTGCTGTGATTAATGCTGCCAGCCATCTATTGGCACACGTAGCACTTTCGCCAATAGGTCACCTGCTTGACCCCCAGCAGTCAGCCTCCTGCTGCAGCAGTCAAGTGGACAGGCAACTGCTTAAATGTGTGATGCTACTATACACACACACACACACACACACACACACACACACACACACACAGACACACACACACAGACAGAAGGGTTCTTGTAAGCACATGCCCACACACACACAAACATAAACCTGCAAAGACACACAGACACTCACACACTCACACACAAAAACCTGCATAGACGCACACAGAAACCCACACCGACACATATACACACACACACAGAGCTTTAGAACACTATTCCAAAAGTATACACATAACCCAATACTCCCACAGGACCACATGGGCAAATGCAGAGGAACCATACGATGACACACACACACACACACACACACACACACACACACACCCACACACACACACATACACACACACACACACACACACACACACAATGATGCCAATGAACACGTTAACACTGATATATTTTGACACTCCAAACACATAAGACACGCCCTCCCTTTGCGGTTCCAATGTCTATTGATAGACATTCACAAGGATTGCTAAAGGATGCTAAAAGTGTCCGCATCATCTGCTGCTGGAAACAGATCTTTTGAGATTCAGGCTGACAGTCAGGCTAAACAATGCCAGCTGGTATATCAAGCTCCACAGAACGTAGTGGAGAGAAAGAGAGAGGGAGAGAGAGGAGAGAGAGAGAGAGAGAGAGAGAGAGAGAGAGAGAGAGAGAGAGAGAGAGAGAGAGAGAGAGAGAGAGAGAGAGAGAGAGAGAGAAATATCCTTTTCCCTAATGAAACCCCTCAAAACCATTGGGATTTCAAGCTAAATCAGTCTCTTCTGATAAAGTGCTCATTTGCAGGATCTGTGCTAATATCTTTAAACATTGTTATTTTCAAATTCCATCACCTCTTTGTATTGTCATATTTTTGCTGAATCTTCCTGTCACAGAATTATTCAGGATTAGAAGATAAGAAGTGTAGCTATTGTTTATGCCAGCACCAGTGTATTAAGGCATTTGAGTTTATAACTTGTCCTTTACTTTTTTAGAAAAAAAAAAAAACAATATATTTCAGTGTGGATAAGCTATTATTCTCTGTAAAATCATTTCAGGTGTCTCTCAATGATCTGAAGCTCTGATACTTTGGGTAAATAAATATGACATTTATATTTGTGACTCTGAAGTTTTTATTGTGTTGTCACTCTGACCTGCTGTTTTATTTGTGACGGGTTAATTACTCACTGCAGCCACAGCCATTCATCTTGTGTTGATTGGGAACAATAACTTCCTACAAACAAATGCAATTATTCTTCTTCAGTTAAAACTGCAGGAGAGAGCTATGCCACTTCCATCTGGTCTTTATTTAAAAAATGTGCATTTGTTATGATGAAATATATTTATATAGTTTATGTTTAAACATGCCTTTATTTATTTTTTACATTACAGCTTAGACTGTTGCATTTTGGTACACATGCGCTGGCAGTTTAGTTACTTTAGGAAATGTTTCATAAAGTAGTTTAGTGTCTAGTGAAAGCCCAACAGTGTTTTAGCTGCTGTAATAGCCTATATATCTTAAATGACAATATATGAGTAAAATAAATGATGACTAAATTGAGTATTAGAGGTGAGAAAGCACTGCATACACGCCACCAACACTACTGTAACCTACAACCCTGCTAAATAGAAAAAATATTTCAGAAACAAACACACACAAAGTTTTTCACTTTTACTTTTTTTTGTAAGTAACAGATGTAACACTAATTATTATATGTCTAACAAAAGTGAAACAGCAGCACAGATGCAAGCTCATTTAATTCTGTTTTTGTACAGTCTCTTGTCCATCCTGGAAAAAACTCTGACCACACCTTCCCCCTATAACAGCTCATTGGTCTCCACAGCCCTAAGAGTGACAACCAACATCCCACACACCTGCAGGCACAGGACCCAATGTGGCTAAAGCGAAAACAAACTCATTTTTAACCTACCAGACCACAACAGTCGCATACTGACTGACAAATAACCACTCACACCCTGCCCTGGCAGACACACACATACCCGATCACACACAAACACTCACACACACTAACGCAGACACACACACACTCACACATACACAAGTGATTCGTCAGGCACACTTAGCACTCAGCATTTAGAGGAGTAAATGGCCATAGGGCTGATTATCACCCACTGCACAGAGAGAGATAGGCTCCTCAATAAGATGGCACCTATGTATCATTAGCTATTGATCCCATTTCTGTGCTTATCTTTAATAAGAGTATTGACGTGCTTCCATCAGAACACGCTCCTGAAGACCTTATAGGTGAGAACTTCATGTGCTGTGTGTGTTCACACGCCCAAACATGACTCTTAGAGTAATGCAGAATCTATAGACACATTCCACACAGTATGCATGAACATTACAGGGCGGCAGTGAAAAGTACTTCACTGTCACTTGTGAAAATAACAAAGAAACATTTCTGTTGAGTTGAAAGCTATTGCCTAAAACAGAGAAGACGGCTGTTTTAGTGATAATGTGTCTGTAACGTCTACAGCAACTTCATCATACGATGTTCAGCAGTAGGAATGTATCCACACAAACACACAGACACACAGACACACACACACACACTCATACATAATGTATGTGCATCCCCACATATGCCCAGATATGCACAGAGTATGTGTACACACACAGGCACACGTGCGCACACGCATGCACACACACACACACACATACACACTTGCAATCAGTTCCACACTCTCACACTTTTGTAGACCAAGGGAAGAGCTGACTGCAACATTTTTCTCCACTTCAAAAAAGTGGCTTGTGTCAGAATGATGAATGGTGGATCATGGGGGAGAAGGTGCATACTCACACTAGATTGCTTGGGTGCCTCAGCTGCAGGGCTCCCAGACAGATGCAATAGTTTGGGAGATATGGTTATAGCGCACTTCTCTTTGGAGAAGCCCAGGAAAAAAAGTATGGCAAGATGGATCGACAATTACACTAGTGCTGTGCCAATAATGGCTAGTTTTGCTAGTTTGTGTGGATAACGGCCGTGATAGCTCCACTCTTTCTGCTTTCCCGAGGCTCAGATATTGCAAGCTGAGAGGCTGTCCGTATTCGGCAGGTAAATTGGGAATAGCATAGCTCCTGTGGTGGGAAAAAAATTTGGTCATAAAATGTGAATAATTTCACCAGAATATCTAACTGTAAAAAAAAAACCACACATACATACCTTGAAAAAAATGTTTAAATGTGCATAGTAAGGATGACTATGTCCTTATGTATATAAAATTATGGACCCGGTACATTTTTCGAAATAGTAAAACCCAAATGGGCACCAAACGTAATGTGTGGGGAAAATAAATAAATATGTAATCGCACTGAAACCCATTGCCGGCGTGGGTCTGTAGATTTGTCGGGAGAGACAAGCGGCTGGCAAGATTGTGCTTACGGAGGCTGATCTGTTTTATGCTCTCATCGTTTGCTCGAGCGTAGGCCAAAGCATGTATGGCGGCCGTTTTCTCAAAACACACTTATTGAAACGGAGTATATCGACATCGCCACGCACATGAATAATTTATGTGTGTACGCATGCATGTGTCCTCAATGGACCTGGTGCCAATGGCAAGCCTGTGAGGCTAGCGGAAAACAACTCTGGTAAGCTAATAAAAGACTCTCCGTGTACATACGCCAAAAAGCCAGGAGAGGGAAAACAATTTCTCCACCTGATCCTCCGTCTCGCTTTCCCTGGCACAAGACTGCTGCATTTTCCTCCAGCTTGCTATTTGTCTTAATGTAACGTAATCAATGTCACATTAGTGAACACGAGACGCCATTACGGACATGTGATCACATTGTTTTTTTTTTTTTTTTAAGTGTAATGCGGCATTTGCAATGGGCTCGAATGTCAAGCCTTGAGGTGCACTGAAGCAGCCGCTGCTGAATACGTGGCTGGCTGGTTGGCTTGCTGGCTGCTGCAGTGTGGAGATGAGTTATGTTTTCGACCGGCGGTGACAGGGCCATTTGAGGAGTCCACAGGGAGCAAGCACTGTTACAGTAACCCCCGTGACCCCAAAGTCACACCAGAAGCAATATAAATACAGTAATGGAGCCCGGCCTGCGAAGTTTAATACATCACTGGCCAGGGGTTTGCGCCCTCTCGCAGTGCCGACGGTGGGGATCGAAGAGATGCCACGCCGCAACTTTCACGCCGCACAGGAATGCAGTGTGGAAGGCACTCCATTCTCCGCTGCTATCAGTTCCAAATGAATGCAAGTTTTAAAAAATGATCTTTAAACTGTTATTAAACACGCTGTTGGCATTTGATCCATCACGCCAGCGTTCAGACGTTTTACAGCACCTGGAGTAATCAGTTAATCAGTTTGGTTGTCTGACACTGTTCAGGTGCTGCTCAGCAGTTGCAGCCATTAATTAACAACAACAAACAAGGAACGATCCCATGAACAGCGGTAAAACCACACAGTGCAGAGAGACTCAGAGGCAGACACACAACACAAGAATTACAGAGAGACAAGCAGAAACTGAGTAAACGAGGGATAGAGAGCAAGCTGCTAGTATGTAGAAAGACAAAGAGATGCCTGATAAGATAAAGCACCTCTCCATGCCCCTATCGACTGCTGTCGGTCAGGGGCATGTTTAGCAGTATATTAGGGATTAGGCTGGATTAGTCATATCAGATCTCCAGAGGGTTATCGGTGGTTGTGGCTTGAACCATGGGAGCAAGTTTCACTCTTCGCTGAAGTCCCCAAAACAACAGCAAAAAAAAAAAAAAAAAGACATCACTTGTCTCCTCACTGAATGGAGTGGTGAGGATTAGTGTGAGCAGTTGCAGGATTTATGTGTTTGGAGAAGCAATTAAGGTTGTGATTTTTATTAGGCGCTTGATGGAGTGCCTTCTCTCTCTGCCTAGGCTTGCCCTCAGGAGAACAAAGCCCACACCAAAAATTACCATGATTTAAGATGCAAAAACCAACACGCGTATTAAAACAGCACGCCGCCTCTCGCATGTGCAGCCCTCCACACAAAAACCAATTTAGTTTCCATTGATCGCTTTTCAAGCAATTAGATTTCCATTGACGGAGGTGGGAGGGTGTGCGTATCTATGAAACGGGCAGGGTTAAAAGTCAGAGCGGGTGATTTGCACCTTCATTTGAGCTATTTGACCAGATCTACCACACCCCCTCCCCTCCCCTCCCCACCTCACCAGAACCACCACCACCGCCACCCTATCCAAAACCCTTCGCAGCCCCACAGAGTACCCTCCTCCTTTCCGGACAACAAATAACTCACTTGGCATCGCAAGGGTATGGGGCTGCGGGGTGCGGGGTGTCAGATTATATATCCGTCTTTATTTCCAATATTGCCTCTTTGTTTCTGCAAACTTGGCTGATTTTCTAAATTGTGTAGTATTGACTGTTTCAAAGCCTGACCAAGCGAGTCTGATGTAACACATTGGGGGTAATGATATCCTTGCCACGGGAGAGCCAGTGGCAGGACTGCACTGGACGTTGGCCAGGACTTGTAACCATTAGTCTGCTAAGAGGCTTGGGTCGGTTCCGGCACTGCGGGCTCAGTGTCGGTGCAAATGGAAACCCAATTCAACCAGCACAGGCGATAGGCACATCCCCTGTGCCCCCACGGCCAGAGATGCCATCTTCAATCATCTCTGGAGTCAAGGTCACTCGTCAGTGCTGAGTACACTTCAACCCAGAACTGAACAACTCTTGCGGTAAAATATGTGGAAGTATGATGGGTTCTTTTAAGGCCACGTATTGGTTCAAGTAATAGTCAGTATGTAAAGCCATCGACAATCACTGTGAAGACAGCAACTCTCATGTGGTTAATAAAAGGAAAAGCTGAACATTGTAAGTATGAAGGCAGGGAATAATTCTGGAGCTGACTCCCCAAGGAAAACGTGGCTGCAGGAATTTGACAAATGCCTTCCTCAATGCAAGCAAAGGAGACAAATGTTACACTTAAACAGAAATACTTAATTTCCGCTTTTTGGCGACCGCAGGCAGATATCATTAATCAAGAGGAGCCCAGCAACGCTCAGTGAGCATGCTAAGAACCAGATGATCGCCCTCTCCCACTCAATCCATCAAGTGTGATTGGAGAAAGAAAAGGTTCAAAAATTTTGAGTCGCGCCCATGCTGGAAGAGTAATTGTCCTTGTGCCAGCCGCTGAGGTGTTCCGGTGACATGGCAACCTTCTGTTTTGCATTCAGAAAGCGGGTAGGCGGACGGGGGGTCTCCTGGAAGTGGGGTGTATCGGCATTCCAGTGGGTGAAGGCAGCTAACCAGAGCACTGTACATTTGTGGAAATATTCCCCTACAATTGAGGCATTTTAATATAATACACGATTCATCGGTTCTAATACACTGGCTTACAATATTGAGAGATGGGTAATACCCTTTCTGTTTCAGAGCATCACTTCTTTCCCGCTGTTAATAGTTTGACACTAAAATTGATGGGTTTCAGCCTACCACACACAGCTTATAAGAACTATGCCATAGAGTGGTCTACCTTAAAATACATAGGCCATAAAATAATATGGAGTTATTTCCATATTAAGGGCACTACTTTAATGACCTGACATACACGGGTATAATGGCAAAATGAAGAGATAAGAGAGTCCTCCTTTTCCACGTTATGATAGTGGACTTGCACCACAGTGGCGTATTAACCAGGAGCATTTTTCATTCAATCAGCTATCATCTCACAAGCTTAGAGGAGAGGTACTCCAGAGGTTGACACATGAAAGGTATGAATGACTGAAATAAATTAGATTTTTACAGGGGTAATGAAAAAGAATAAATTAAAGCCTATATTCCCTCTCTCTCACACACACACATACTGTACACAGACATACAGACAGATGAATGGACAGACAGAAAGAAAGAAAGAAAAAGAAAGAAAGAAAGAAAGAAAGAAAGAAAGAAAGAAAGAAAGAAAGAAAGAAAGAAGGAAAGAAAGAAAAAGAAAGAAAGAAAGACAGACAGAAAATGATCGCAGAGTTTCCATTTGTTTACTGCAAGCCTTTTCTTTCTTTAATGCTTCTGAGGAAAATAAACTTTAGAAAAGGGGTCCACCACTATTTTTTTGTGACAGAGATCAATCATGTGAATCCACAAGGCTTGACATGATGACCAGGAAGGGCTTTAAACTTTACAGTTGTGCAGGGGAAGTAAAAAACGTATTTCATCTGGAGCTGTCAGAAATACAGGCGTAGCCATGATGAGGCCACAGGGGTTGTTTCAAGGGGACTGACATGCCACGGCGATGACAGTTAGATGGGCGAGGAAGAGAGGGAGGAAGAAAAAGAGGAGATTCAGGAGCTGGTACATCCAGCCAAGCTGGTGATTACATGACAGAGATAACGGCTTACTCTGGACCTCAGCACTTTTGCCTCACAGCGAGCAAGTGAGCCATTCACTGCGTCAGCGTCAAAGTGCGCTGCCAATGCTAGTCACTACGCACTGCCACAATCCAGGCTTCTCAGTGACATAAAGGCCTCATTTGTGCACAGTCGTTTTTTCTTCTCCCCAATGAGTGCATTTCAACAAACCCTGTCCACTTTATGCCTCCAGGTGTTCCCTGTTACAAGTGCTGACAAAAAGAGCACTACCCT
>CM050216.1:26506242-26508742 GCA_027475355.1 Coilia nasus
CACACAAACACAAACACACACACACACACACACATCACACATACACACACACACACAAACACACACACACACACACACACATCACACATACACACACACACACAAACACACACACACACACACATCACACATACACACACACACGTTCTCTTGCGATAAAGGAAGGCTACAAGCTGACACAAGTGCGATCGATAAAAAAAGCAAAGGGCGCCATAAAGCGCTGCAAATAAGCTCTCCCACTTTCACATGCTTTAGTTCAGCACGCCGTATCTGATGATACTTCTCGTGGCACTTCACGTAGCTTTTAATCTTTAATGTGAAAAATTAATCATCCCATTCATTATTTTAATAGCTGTCATTTTTCTCTCCCCAAAGTGATGATTTATCACCATTAGGATCTGCATAGGCCTGTGAGAGAGGGATTTATAGTAATGTTTGCACCAGGTAGCCCCCAACCATATTTCACCCACCCCCCTGACAAGCCATTAAAATGCCCTGGTGATTAAACAACTGCACTGAGGTCAGGGGGAGAGCTGTTTCCTGATGCGGGCTGGGTTTGAGTGACGACTGATAGAGCTCTGGCCCCCTGCCAAAATACACTCCCCCTCCTCCGCTTTCGCCTCGCTAGTTCATTAGCCAAAATTACGCCAACCCCTCTTTAATTCACTTCTGTGTTTACGTTTCCCCACTTCCCCAATCTTCCTCTCCACTCTTCTATCCAAAAAGCACTGAACCCTAAGTCCTAAGTTCATTAGCCTCCCTCCCTCTGTCTCTCTCTCTCTCTCTCTGTCTGTCTCTCTTCCATCCAACCATTTGATTACCCAGTTCCTACCGCCTCATATCCTGTCTTCTGCCCTCTATTGCCTCCTTTGCCCCTTTCTGTCTGTCTTCCTTTTACCTTTCTCCGAATTCTTCCTATCCAAATGTTCTATTATTCGTTTCCCCTCTCCCTCCCCCTCGCTCATTGTGTCGTACCCATTTTTTTTTGCACACTCGGTTCCTGAAAATGCCAGGCCAAAATATTTACATTTGTCAAACTATCAGACTGGGGCACAGAAACAAACAGACAGAAAAAGATGCCTCCATGGGCTGCTCCCATCCAGAGCCTGGGGGGTTGGGGGGTGGTGACTTGAAGGGTCGCGGCAGTCAGAGAGGTGAAATTGAGTTTCTTCCGTACTTAAAGGGTTAGAGGAGCACTGTGTGGCATCTCAACACAATCTTCCAGCTAGAGACACGGCAGTATGAAAAAAAAAATAAAAAAAATAACAAAGTGCGTCTGGGTTGGGGGAAGAAAGGGGAGTGTGTGTGTGCGTGTGTGGGGGGAGGGGGGGGCGGGGGGTTTGTGCTGAGAAAAGCTTAGATCAACATGCTGCTCCAGGTTCTACTTTGGGTTTCAAAACAAAAATTTCAGAGAATAATTACAGATACGTACATATTTGCTGATGCGCCCCGTGCTTAACGAGTCCACAAAGTCCTGACTCATCAAGGCATCAATGTAATTTATAGTAAGGTCATTGTGCATATTGTGCATTGTTTTCTGCAAATGAGGAAACTGCTCAGACAACATTAGAAACTTCATTAGCCTGAATGTGTTTAGGCGCTTGTGCTGCGTCATTGCTCCTGCGCCCACTTCTCCTTCTTTTTTAATTGTTTAGAGATATTTTTTTCTCCGTTTGTTTATTTTTGAGGTTGAACTTGCCTTACAGATGGGTGGATTAAAAAGAGAGATAGAGAGAAAGAGAGAGGGAAAAAGAAAGAGGGGGGAAGGGAGGCAGTAGGGAGGGAGGGATGGAGAAGGAGGAGGAGGAGGAGGGGAGGGAAAAGGATATGAGGAGAGCTAAATGCAAAAATTAGGTTTGGTGTGGTCAGGCCTCAGTTGACAGGGTGAAGGAAGCTCTTGACCACAAAATGGATCCATTTTGATCTGCACCTAAAAGCGTGAAGCATGAGAGCTTGTGTGTGTGTGTGTGTGAGAGAGAGAGATAAAACATCACTATGTATAGACAGAGAAAAAAGGGAGGAAGTGTGAGAGAGAGACAGAGTGTGTGTGGTGTGTGTAAGAGAGAGAGAGTATGAGAGAGACAGAGAGATAGAGAGAGGGAGGGATGAGAGAGAGAGAGAGAGAGAGAGAGAGAGAGAGAGAGAGAGAGAGAGAGAAGAGAGAGAGAGAGAGAGATGTGTACACCCTGTCTAATATCTTAAGAAGAGTGGTAAGGACTGATCAGTGATGGTAAGTGTGACAGGCTTAGGCCAGCCCACTGAGTGACAGAGCCTCTAACTGCTGCATTTGCCAGGGGTGTGGGCACACGTCCAGAGGTCCACACACACACACACACACACACACACACACACACACACACACAAACGCACACCAGACAGAGAGACGCAGACTCTCACACACACACACACACAGACGCAGACTCTCACACACACACAGACAAACACACTCATGCTCACAGACACAAACAAAGACCACACTACCACACAATCTACAGATCAG
>CM050216.1:26513742-26516242 GCA_027475355.1 Coilia nasus
AAGAAAGAAAGAAAGAAGAAATGGAGAGAGAGCGTGAGAGTGAGAATATGGATCAGAGCAGCTTGCGGCAGATCCAGGGCCACTGGGATGCGCTCTGCTCCATGTGCCTGGGCTTCACTGAAGCCTAACTGCACGAGACACCTCAGCTGCATGGAGCAGATTGCCTCCATGGTGCCCATTTCAACACGTCATGTAAGATGTGGTTATGATTCTGATGCCGAATCGCAGCATATGCAGCTTTTGGGGGAGAATCAGGAGCGCAGTTTATTCTGGCTGTCAGCTTGAGGAGAGAGCAAAAATGCCAGCAGTCCCTGGGGGGAGGCGGTGGAGAAATTAGCGGCCTGCCGCTGCCTGTGACATCTAATGGGGTACTGGGGCCATTTCCAGAACACTAAACCAGCAAGTAGTGCCGCACTGAACTTTTTGCACTGGTGAGCAAAATAGAAATGTGTGTATATGTGTGTGTGGGTGTGCGTATGGGTGTGGGTGTTGGGGGTGGGGTTAAAAATATTTGTGTGTGTGTGTGTGTGTGTTTGTGCCTGTGTGTGTGTGTGTGTGCCTGTGTGTGTGTGTGCCTGTGTGTGTGTGTGTGTGTGCGCGCATGTGTGTGTGCATCCCCAGGATTGCCCATCTCAGCTGAGCTGCATATTTTGTCCCAGTCTTAGGCAGCCTGGAGTCAAAGAACACAAGGTCTTTTCAAAGTTAGTCAACAGGACTTTGAAGACCAGCCAACACAGTCAGCGGCAGTGACAAGGTGTCGTGCCATTATCATTCAACAGACAGGCAGGATTATGCATATTTAACTGGGGAAAAAAAAGAGAGCGAGAGAGAGAAAACATCACTTTGCTATTTTTTTTTTCTTTTCTGACACAGAGCATTAAACAGACTCTGTACTTGGAATCCATCAGCACCTTTTTCCAATTTTTTTCCAGCCTTTCATGTCTGTGAGCAAAAAAAATACACTTTCCTCTGTACATACACAAGAATCCATAATTGACAGCAGCCGGTGTACGACACTCTCCTCTAGCATGGTAAACAGCTTAAGTCTAATAAATAACCGTTGCTCAGTTCTGTTTTAGCCTAAAACTGGCAATCTGCTTTTTTATTATTACAAAAAAAAGTTCTCTATTTTTCCCTGCATATGTTATTATCAGGTAGAAAAGCAGGAACCGTTGGGGATGGAAGGGGTTCAGATTCAGTCAGTCAGATCTTTGTTTTCAGTGTTTAATTTTTCAAACCAAAAGCTGAGCACATTCTCAACCTGTTTGTGGTGGCGCGCAGTTATTTGTTCTCCCTCTCCTCAGCGTCCGTCCAGGGAGCATGAAAGCCCTCTCAGAAGTCCGTCTGGCATTCGACCACAGGCAGAATTTACTTAGCCAATTCCACCATAAATATAAATGTGGATTAAAAAAAAAAAAAAAAAAAAAAAAAAAAAAAAACTCATTGGCAAAATTTTGCAGCAAAAGTTGCCTGAAAGGTACCTGCAGAAAAATGTTCACAGTCCACCTCGATTTAACAGACACTTAACCTCAGGATTACATTCTGAATGAAAATCTCCACAGAGAGCGGCATCGCAATAACACACAGCATAGCTTTTCGATCAGCAGTGCTAACAAAATGCTATTTGAACCTCTGGTTGAAAATACTCGCAACCCCACCCATCGAACCCACGCGTGCGTGAGGAGATAAATGGAAATAAAACATTCATATAAAACAAAATGGAGGGCGCACGACACACGATTGTAAATTCCGAGCGCACTCTGCTGCCGGGGGCTCCTCCTACACAGGCATTGAGTGAGTGATGCAGTGTGTTTAGTTGGGGGGGGTTCTCTGTATGCGGGGGAGTGGAGCAGTGAGCACTTTGGGGGCCCTCCGGGTACAGCAGGCGCTGTGTAATGAGAGGCCAGGCCCTGCAGTCAAGGAGGGTTGGTGTGTGTATGTGTGTGTGTGTGTGTGTGTGTGTGTGTGTATGTGTGTGTGTGTGTTTGAGTGTGTGTGCATGTGTGTGTGTATGTGTGTCTGTGTGTTTGTATGTGTGTGTGTGTGTGTGTGTGTGTGTATGTGTGTGTTTGTATGTGTGTGTGTGTGTGTGTGTGTGTGTGTGTGTGTGTGTGTGTGTGTGTGTGTGTGTGTGTGTGTGTGTGTGTTTGTCTGTGTGTTTGTCTGTGTGTTTGTGTGTGTGTGTGTGTGTGTGTGTGTGTGTGTGTGTGTGTGTGTGTGTGTGTGATGAAAAGGCCGTGGCGGTGCTGAGCCCATCTTACCACAGTAGGCAGGAGAGAATATTTGGTGTGTCCCCTGCAGCGAGCTGTGGCTAATGATTTGTGCCCCTGCCCCGGCCGCGTCCTGTTTGGGCTACATTACTCCGGGAGGGCCAAACAATCACTGCCAGTGTCAGATGATAACAGGCCAAAAAAACCTAGCGGATCCTAGCCGACATCTACGCCTCAACAAGGGTAATTAATTCATCGGGTGCCATTCTCTTACCACACCTCGCTGCTCC
>CM050216.1:26521242-26523742 GCA_027475355.1 Coilia nasus
CAAAAATGAGGAAGGCGCCGGTCCCACCACGGTGCCCCTCCGGCGCTGACAAACATATTCCCCCGAGCTGCACTACCAACACACCTACAGCACTCCCCCCTCCGCCCACATGCCAGACTTTTCCTCTGCCACAAAAAGATGCTTATACAAAAATGACAAATATGCGTGCAAATTGTTCGGGTGGTGGTTCGCTTGTGTGACAGTGAACTCGGGGCGCGACTTTTCTTAAATGTTTTCTTTGTTGTTTTTTTTATTTTTATATTTTATGTTTTTAAGATGTCATCGGTAACCTCTGCTGCCTTCCCCTGTCAGTGTTTTGGGTGGGTGCTCCGTCTGAATAGGTGAGGATATGGTAAGTGCGCTCGCTTCAGACCAAAGGGCACGGTGATAGAGTGGGTTATCTTGGGACGGCAAAAACGTCAGCGCCTTTTCAGATCCTCGCCGATGCCCTGCACAATTTCCTCACCCAGCCAGCCAGTCATCCTCTCCCTTTTCCTCCCCCTAGCGCTGTACGTCACTACGCAGCAGACAGTTGTTTAGTCTCTTCTAATCTACGTTACTTTCCCCTTATTCCACCACTCCCGAGTCTGTAGAAGTGAGCCTCAGATTGATATCTCAGGTCTTTCATTATGTAAAGCATTTTTTTCTGCCCCTGTATCTTACATATCCATTTCTAAAGTTCTCGTGCTGTAGAAAATGTGTAATGTGTTTCGGCTCCTAAGATAAGCCACTACGTTATTTCTTTTTTTCTCTCTCTTTTTTTTGTTCTGTTTTGTGTGTTAGGTTGCATAGTGCGGGATGCAGATATCGTTGATAAAGCATTGTGCCAGAGGCGTGTATACACACGGAGAAGATGCAGGCAAAGCAGAGAGGGGGGAAACAACAGCAGAACGACGAAGAAAAAGCCCTCCATTGTTTTCCTCTAAAATGAAACAGCCGAGCGCGAGGTGATAATTAACCGGTAATTAATTTCTGCAGTCTTTATCTCCAAGCAAACGTGTGTTCTCGCAGTGATTAAGAAGTCTTTTTCATTCGCATGGAAATAGTTTGATTTGTCAACGGTGGAGAGCAATTAAGCTTGCTGTTTATTTATAATTTATAGGGTTTTATATATTTTTTTCTACCCCCCCCCCCCCACCCCCACCCCCACCCCCGTTGTCTGTCATGTGGGTGGCATTTGGTTAATGACATTGTTTTGAGGCCTCAGCATTTCTCGAGCTGCTGCACAATATTATGCTTCCTGTCAGCGAGGCCTTGGTCGACCAAAAAAAAAACTGTCGAAATAAAAAGTGATCTGATCGACTGATCGGGCCATGGCAATTGCTAAGCCCGAATGCGTTTGGCAGAACTGATGCGCAGAGAGAGAGATACACAGTAACTGGACACGGTTTGTCTTATTTATTTTTTTTCCACGCTGCAAATGGCCGAAGCACAGTCCCTCCTCACCACCACCCCCCCCCCCACACCAAAAAAAAAGTACTTCTCCGACATGAAAGAAGAATTGTGATCACAAAGCGTATCCCATTTCAACAGAGCAAATATAACCGTAGGTCCATGTTGCAATGCGCCCCCAAAGAACTGCTTTCTCAAGCTTGTTTTATTTCCTAATCAATTCTCACTCGAGCGCATAAAAAGCAATCTTATGCATACAATAGTGTTTTTTATGCAGGTAATTGTGAGATAATAAAAACAATGCCCAAGTCAGCAATTTGAACATTTGAATGGAAACACTGTTGCTGTGGTGGTGGTGTTAATTGTGGAGCAAGCCTGCATCTGCATTGAGAAGTGCTGAGGGGCGACTTTTTTTGCACCGCTTGGCCACACCATGGGCTCTACTGCCATCTACTGGTGACTCCCAATGAGTGGAGCAAAAAAAAAAAAAAAAGACAGGCCGACTGTAAAGCAGAGACGGAGAAAACTACTTCAAAGCGCACAACTTCAAAGTGTTTCCACATCGAGGAACAACAGGCTTCATATCTGTTCCCCACTATGAGGTGTTGGGAGCAGATTACTCACATGGCTTTTTTAGAACTCGCAGACAAAACTGCTCGTCACCCATTCTAAAATTGGAAATGGTGAAAAGACAGAAAGAAGAAAAAAAAACAGAAATGAAAAAGAAAAAAAAATGCTAGCTCCCCAACGAAGTATGGCACCACAACAAGCACAGCAGTTGCACATTTTTAAACCATGTGCTTAAAAGATAGCTGACTGTAAAAGGAAGGCACGTGGTCTGCATATTTGCCTTTACTGAATCTGATAGGCTTCACTACTTTACACACTGCCTCAATTATTAGTTGACTCATTTGTTTTTACTGAATATGGGAAAACATCACTGATATGCAGTGTCAAAGCAAACTCAGATCTGCATGCAAAAGCAAACAACACACACACACACACACACACACACACACACACACACACACACACACACACACACACACACACACACACACGCACAGACACACATACAAACATGAACATTTACTCTCTCTCTCTCTCT
>CM050216.1:26528742-26558742 GCA_027475355.1 Coilia nasus
TTGCATTCTCCCTATAAAGCTGAGTGACAATTACTCTTCATTGGAGGATAACAGGTTTGGTGTTTTAGTGAGTCAGTGTGGCTTACATAAGCTGGGCCAGTGATTAACAATCTCCCTCATCTGAATTATATTTCAACTTCTTACTTGAATTGTCCTGTGATGCCCTGCTGTCTTTTATGTTTAGCCACTGAAAATCAAACACTGTTATTGTTTTTTCTGCCATTGCCTGACTTGGCCTATGTAAAATGGTAGCATCAAAATGACTATTAGTTCACTTCAATTCAATATATACATATTAAATGTATTGTGAAAAAAACAACCACAGTGATACAAAATCCCAAACTGTTTTTAGTGGAAAGAAGAGATCATCAGCACTGAAATTATATCCTGGCAAAAATCATGTGTTGAATAGTCTTCAAGCTATAGTAGTTCATCTACAAGTTTCTAGGGGTCTGATTGGCTGTGATAACATTCTTCATCCAGGAAGCTCAGGGTGTCACATTTCAACTGATGTACAGATCAGAAGGGTATTTCTGAAAGTATCCTTTGAAAAGTAAGCAATGATATGGGGCAATTTTTAGATATTTGGTGGAGATTTTTAAGTCAAAAGACATTTTAAATGGCAACTGTAGCTTACATTCAAGTGACCCGATCTGGCAAAATGAGTCTGATGTTGCAAATTCTAAATTTAAGGTACAGATGAATTTTGGTAGAAAACCTTAACAATACCAAATTCTATTTTTTTGTTCTTTTATAAAACAAAAGGTGCACCTTTTATTATGAAATAAAACGTATTTTAAAAGGATGGTGAGATGTCATAGTTGAAACGACTATATCTTGACAACTGTTAAAGGTGTGTCTCTGACAAATAAATCATTTTAAAGTGTATTGTCTTGTCTTTTCACTGGTACCAAAATCTCAGTTGTGAACTGTGGGAAACTGTGACTCATTTTGCAAGATCTGGTCACATATGTTGGTTACAGGAGCAGGTAATATTCACCAAAACAATCAAGCCATTTTATTTTCCACGTTTTTGCGCAATTGTCCTGTGTATCAGGAATAGGACCTTTAAATTCTGACATATTTACCAGAATAAGGACCATCCATCATACCGGAGGGATAAATATAATTTTTTATTACATTACATTTACATTTTACTCGTGTTTCTATTTCATGTTGTCCCGTTCCCATATTAATACTCTCCCTGACAGCTGCATATATGATAAAGCATCTCTGTGTTGTGTGTATACTTGTGGGAGGCCCCATGACTCAACTAGCCTACTTCACACACTCCCAGGGGCATCGCTACTGTATGACCCCAACCTCCAGGCGCAGTCCCACAAGGGACTCATTCTCTTGAGAAGACCCCCACACTCCTGCAGGCCAGTGTATGGAGAGAATTGTTTTTTTTTTTTTTGTTGTTTGTTTGGTTTTTTGTTTTTTTTGTTTTTTTGGAACTGGCACACCAGGACAACACGGGTTTTCACACAGCACAAAGGAAGGAACAACTCAGAGGCAGAATAACAGGATGCTGAAAACTGCACAATAGGGAAAGTTTAAAAAGTGCGAAAGAGTGTGCTGTGCATGCTTACTTTTTCCATCTCAGTACAAGTTAGCAGACTGCATGTGAACTTGGCTGAACATGAATATAAACCTTCTCCTTTAGCTGCCCTCCATGTTCCCACTCACCCTTTTTAATGCACTTCTTCAAGCGACCCGACCATGACCGCAATCTCTACTGCACTCTGCTTAGCTGATTCTGAATAAATGTTATGGGCCTATACTGGTGCTGTGGTCCACATAACCAGATACACCCCACAAACATGATCTTAGCCGGGCAGATCTTCTACAAAACATTTTGACCCAGAGGTCTTTCTGCGCCAGAGGTTTGCTTCCTCTGCACTGCTGAATAGGAAAGCCAATGACTGTCTCCTACTCTGAGAGGCACTTTAACTGACTGCAAACAGGCTCAATAATTGTCACCACATGGGCAAATATGATGGTTTTCATACCATAATTGTAATTATAAAGGGGTTGCACTTGACTGTGAAATAGGGGGTTGAATACAGGCCATTAACGTCTAACTATTGTAATATTCCACAACTCAGTGCTTACAAGCAGTCAGGTAATTCCTGTCTGCAGTCAAGCTCTATAAAACAAGGCTTTGGACATGGGCGAATGACATGAGAACTGACTCTGTACATGCAAAACCAGAGGCTATTATTTTACCTGGTCAGTAGGTCCACAGAAGAGGTGCATAGAGTATAACAGGAAGATCTTTTAACCCTTGGAGGGACCTGACATAAGTCAGCCTTTCTGCTGTATTACAAGGGCCAGAACCACCAAATTGGAGTGGGCAATCAGATACGGTTCAGCTTCATACATTTTTTGTATTAAGAACTTGAATTAGTACATACTGATGCAAGGTGCACTTGGGGTTGATTTTTATTTTAGGTGCAAGGGTTTGTAATGAGCGAATAAATCTTGATGCGCGTGAGGGAGGTATAAAATTGTGTGTCAGTTTTATTTCACCAGTTCAGCTATGCTTAGGAAGTGCTATTTTTGGGAGTGAATTGATTTCAAAGTTAATTGAACTAGAATATGCCTGCTATAGTTATACAGATGTTAATTGTGGTGCTAGTCACCTTGTAGCTATAGCTGTCAGGCAAATGTTTATGTTGTAGCCTAGCAACCACCACACGCACCACAGCACACAACCTGCCAAGTCTGTTGAGAGCAGTTTCTGAGTGCTGTACTTGGCATAATCCAAGACTAACATTAGCCTGGACCATAGGAGCTTAATAATTAGAAAACAGCAGGGAAGAATAAAAAACAAAATCTGTGCTGGGTCTGCATATACTTAAAGGGGGGAGGGGAGGAAGGGGGTTTGGTATTTGTAAATGCTCTAGGCTTTGTAATCATAAACATTTTTTTACACTGAACATGTTTGCTTTTAGCCAAGAAAAAAAGCTGTTTGTAAAAACAAATCATATTCTTCTTGCCTGTTATATAGCATTTGCAATGGGGCTTTGTTAAGCCCCAAGGCATTTGTTGTGTAGCTCACAACAAAAATGGATAATTCAACTCTAAGTATAATGTAATTACACAAACTGCAAAGTGGGACCATAGTATCTGATAAAAAAAACTGACTAAATATACTGACACATAAATGACAACTCTAGCACAAGTCACAGAACACTATTATCAACTAGTGAAATATACCACATTAACTACAAGGTTATTACACTGTAATAGTACCCCACAGCAAAGCAATGTTTATGTTACAAATTTATTTTTGATTTTAAAAAATCTTGCCTTCATGATAAAAACGCCTAGAATTTGGAACACAAAACAATCACAGCACTTTGCTAATTAAGTAATCAATTCCCCTGAAAGGAAAGTTATGTTTGTTACAATGTCCATTTGTTGGCTGAATTATTTGCAGGTTTGTATAAAAAGAAATACATTATATTGTTGCTGCCAGCTTAGGGTTCTATGCATCTTTTATTGTTGGTTATGATTTGTTTTGTTTGTGTTTGCTTGTTTTTTGTTCATTTCCCTTAGTATACTCAGGGCACGCATGTGGTTTCATTGCATAATGTATGTAATTTGGTGAAAAGTCCAGGCATAGGGAAAAAGATGATTTAATTTAAAAAACGGATCTGGCTCACAGAGCACCTCTGGGGCTTCAGTTCTGCTATTCTTAATGCTATGACATACAGTACCACCTGGCTTTGGTGGAGGTCTGCTCTCTCCAGAGGCCAGCCTAGTTCATAAGCTCTGAAGCAAAACTCTCGTTCTCACATACAATTTGACTGCTATTAGATCAGAAATGGTGTTGTATGCTGATTGTATGAACACTGTTTACATGTTGAATTAAAAATGTTCCATCCGAAGATGTGATAGTGAAAGATTTTGAAAGGAGGAAGATATATTATGCAGAATCTGTTGCAGAAGTGAGGGACAGACAAACACAAACAAACACCAGTGGAGAAAGATGTAAGAGGCTTTGTAGCTGAAACAACAACACTTGGATTTTGGTTTTCGAGGACAGCCTCTCGCAGGAGCTTTACAAGAACTGTTTGAGTCTGTTGGAAAAAAAAAGACTGTGACTTTGCCTGAGGCACTAGCTGATTAACTGAGGTCGAAAATTAACCCGAATTGACACTGCAATATGCAAAATCTGGTTAGGTTCATCTTAAGGTGTACCTGTTCTTTTTTTCTGGTTGTGACACGTGTCCTAACCCCCGCATGAGTATCGAGTACAGGGTGGGTCTGCCATGCCAGACACTGCTGCTTAGCCTTCTGGAGGTGTCAAGGACGTAATTTAATGAGACACTGATGAGGGAAGGTGCCTGTTTAAAAGCCCCAGTGAAATGCTCACGAAGACAGTTTTGTTGCTGTTGTTGTAGCCCGCTGCTAGGGACGAGCAGTCATGTTTGTTTGTGTTTAGCAGTTGTTGCAGACAGGCAGCACATCTTGTACTGTGAAGGGAAGTGCATTTACGGATGCTGCATACAACATGCGGCCAGCGCACCAGCCAGTTGTGCGTTGTTATTGCATCCTGCGCCCCTTCCTATCGATTAGGCTACATTCTTGACTGGCTGCTGTGGGAAATCTCAAGCCAATAGCACAAGAAATTGTGAAGATTTTTAAGGCAACTCGTTTTTTTTTTTCCTTCCTATGTATAGCTAAGAAAATATTCCCTCGACCTTGAATCATCCTAACTTATCATGTTGTATGATAAAAATGCCATTATCACAGGGGAAAAGTACAGAGCATTAAGTACAGTGTTGTTAATAGTACACTATTTCATCTCTCTCACGCATATTTCTCACCTTAAAGGTCAACTCTAAGCTAAAGACTTTAGAGTTTACATGGTCATAACCGTAAACAAAATTCTCCCAGTGCTGCACTTGGAAAGCACTGGATTAATTGTCTGTGGCAACATTTGCCATACACGGGGCCCTGTTTTCCTGTGGGAGCCCAGTCTCTAACCTTCCATGCTGCAACAACAATCATTTCTGGATCAAAGCACCTCCGAAAACACAATGTGATTATGCATGTACGCTGGCTCCAGAACTGATTGTTAGTGCATGGATCATGGAGCAGTACTTCCTTCTTAATGCTGAAAAGAATCATGTTATTTTCAAATAAGTGTGATTCATAATAACACCAGAATTACTTCTAAAATCTTTTTTCCACCGGAGTCAGTGTACAAAAGAATCAGAAGAAATTATTTATTTTAAAGTTTCTCCTTAGCCTGTCTATTCTCATGCTGTTCTGGTGCTATGCGAACAGACAGAGCATACATAATAGAATCCTGCTTCAAAACAAACACAGACTAAAAGGAATCATTTTGGTTTATTCATACAAAACCTGTAAAGCTAAACAAGCACCGGGCAGATTTTCCGTTCCTTGCGCTGGGAGGGCTGCAGTATCAATAAGCAGCACATAATTTGGCGATTAGAGGAGAGAGCACATAAAGAGATGGAGATGCGTATCTGTGCTAATGTGTGCGGCAGAGCTGGGCTTTATCAGGGCATCAGGCCGACATGCTCCGAGCGGCTTTATCACCATTTGTACATGATGACCTGAACCTGCCCCCGCAATTCCAGCCGCAGCGCCTCTCGTGCATTTCACCTGTCTGCAAAATGCTCACCCCACCGCCCACACAAAAGACGAGGCGCAGACGAGAGAGAGAGAGAGAGAGAGTGTGAGAGAGAGAAATAGATATCTGTAGAGGGAGAACTGCAATGAACTAAAGGGAAGAAAAGCACTGTGGTGTGCTGGATGATTCAACAATAGCAAAAAAAAAAGGCTCTTTGTCTTGATAATGTGCGAATTTAGTGAGAGAAAACATACATCGATGAGGCCAGGGAAAAAAAAACAGAGACAGCGCGCAGGAAACAGGGGGAGAGACAGAGGGATAAAGAGAAACACAGAGGGAGAGAGAAAGAAACACAAAGAAAGAAAGGCAGAGAAAGAGAGAGAGAGAGAGAGAGAGAGAGAGAGAGGGAGAGATGATAAAAAATAGAGACAGACAAAAAACGACAGAGAGAGAGACGAGGCGCTGAGACAAAATCACTTTTTCGAGCTCATAAAAACGAAGTCACCTCCCTGCCGCTCGTCTCGCCCTGGCCAATTGTGAGCTTTCTCTGGGTGTTTAACTCCTGGACCCTCTCAATGGCCGCAGGTCACACGCCGGTCATCTGTTCCACACAGATGTGCACAGGTCACCAGGTGAGCTTTATTTCACTTTTGTGTGAAGACATATTTGATGTCTTTTCCCCAAGGCAGGCCAAATCCTACCCTCAGGCTAAGAGGCTCCTTCCCCAAAAAAGAAAAAAAAAGAAAAAGAAAAGAGAACGAATGAATGAAGAATGAAGAAAAGGAGGATTGGGATGCAGACAACCTGGGGCAGGTCAATATAGGCAACGAAGGCAAATCTCTTGAAAGCATTCCTTTCTTCATGAATATGTGCTGATACAGTCGTTTGTAGGCATTTTTAAAAAAAGAAGTTGCTCTGCTGAAAAACAGGCCCCTTCTTAATCCACTGTGCTGTGCTGTGTTGAATAGAAAATACACTGCTCTCTACTGTACTTGAAAGACAGGGGAGAGAGAGAGCAGCTGGCATTCAGTTCTTCACTGGCCTGATTTGTTTAAGAAGCTCCTTTGGGTTTCGTCTCAGCACACATACACACACACACACACACACACACATACACACACACACACACACACACACACACACACACACACACACACACACACACACACAGGACACAGGAGCGGGAAGGGAGGGGACGGGAGCGTGCTGAATCAGACACCAATCAACTTCGCTCTGTAAAATCACCGCTGGCTCTATTATTAGACACAGCTGTCTGCAAAAAGTGAGTGTGACTCATTTCCGGTGACTGACCAGAAATGATGGAATGTGAAGAGTCTTTTGCATAAACAGGCACACGTATGCTATTTTCAGCACATATGTGTGTGTGTGTGTGTGTGTAAATGTGCATATATGCTAAGCTGTGCCCACCTGTGTGTCTTTGGTAATTCATTTACGTGAACTGCCACGCGATGCACTACTGCCTGGGCTGCTCTAGTTCTGGTCTGTCTGCATATGCATGTGTTGATGTGTGCAGGCATGCGTTGCGTGTGGCATGTGTGAGCATCTACAGATCTGCACTTACGTGCACACACACACTCACACACACACGGCTCGAGTGTGTGCGTGTGTGTGTGGCATGAGGACCGTCGCTGGTGTAAAAGGCATCTATAATTGCGTACGGTCTGACCCAGGTGGGCAGGCGTGCTGATTCCCACCCGTCAGCCATCACAAACACCCACACACACACACACACACACACACACACACACACACACACACACACACACACACACACACACACACACACACCACCCCCCACCTCCCACTGCCCACCCGTCCATCTATCCGCGCTCGCCTGGCCGCCCACGCCTCCCTCCATCCATCCCTCCCTCCCTCTCTCCCCCGGCCCCAGCGCGCTCCCGCTGTTTTACACGCGTAATGAAACGCCGGCCCGCACCCACCCCCATCCCAATACCCCTAATGAGATAAATTAGCACCGCGCAACAGATGCATGGAATATACACTAATGGTTACCATCTGTCACTCATCACTGGAGACGGAGAGGTAGAGAGAGAGAGAGAGAGAGAGTGAGTGAGAGAGAGAGAGAGAGAGAGACTGCTGAAAGATGTGCAGAGGAAGAAAGAGAAAGGGAGAGAGGGACAGCGACAGATAAATCTGAACATGAGAGGGGGAAAGGAGAAGGTATTTGACAATAAAATAGACAGTGAGAGAGAAAGAGGGGTGGAAGGAAGAATGGAGAGAGAGAGAGAGAGAGAGAGAGAGAGAGAGAGAGAGAGAGAGAGAGAGAGAGAGAGAGAGAGAGAGAGAACAATAACATTGAGAAAAGGGAATGGGCAAGTGAAGGACTGAAGGAGAGGTGGGAAGTATTTAAGCAATCAGTGAGCAAAATGAGACAGAACAAAAAAAAGAGGTAAGAATGAAAGGCTATGGTGAGAAAGAGAGGGAAGAGGTAAGTGACAGAAGAATGAAAGGCTATGGTGACAAAGAGAGGGAAGAGGTTAGTGAGAGAAGAGTGAAAGGCTATGGTGAGAAAGAGAGGGAAGAGGTTAGTGAGAGAAGAATGAAAGGCTATGGTGAGAAAGAGAGGGAAGAGGGAAGTGAGAGAAGAGTGAAAGGATGAAAGGGGATGGGAGGATGGGAAGAGCAGGAAGAGCAAGGAGCCTCCACACAATGCGAGATAAAAAGAGAAACATGCTGGCATTCAGAGAGCAAACAGGAGCTTATGGGGAGTGACAGAGGCTTATAGGATGCTGTATGTTACACACACACACACACACACGCACACACACACACAACCTTTCACGTAATGTTTCCTGTGATCCTCTCTATGGTGATTTGAGATATTTATGGACCAAAAAGTGCTGCCCTCATGAACACACATGAACACAAACCACATACATTGTCACACACACATAGATTCTATCTCTCACACATACACACACTCCACTCACACACATACACACCACACATATAGACACACACAGGTTCTCTCTCTCTCTCTCTCACACACACACACATGCATACCTACACACACACACACACACACATACTGTACCTACACACACAGTAACAGCAGTAACAGCAGCAGCAGCTAGGGTGCTTAGTGTCAGCAGGGTGTTTTTGTTCCCTCCTGTTTAGCAACAACCTCTTTTCCTGACATGGTGCTTTGTTGCTTTGTGCACTTAGGCAAGACTTCACTTCCTTTGTTGGTGTCCCTGTTTTTTTTTTTTTTTTTTGCGGCCTCAACTCCATTTATAGCAGCTGATCCTGTGGTGAGCGCTAATGTGTTTTAGCATCACTTTAAACCTTGCTGAGCATCGGTGCTAGGCGGTTCGCGAGAGAGAGAGTGGGGGAACACAATTACAGGCGCACAGGAAGGCAAGGTGGCAACAAATATCAGGCCAAATATTGACATGCAAGTGAAGTAAGCAGGTGAAGGACACTGTATTATCCACAAAGGGAAATTCGTCTTGGGCTTCACAGCCATTGCATCACAGACTTACACAGCTTATACATAATAAAAAATCAACAACAGTAGCACATACTGCACCACAACGCCACAGCAACACCAACAGACAACTCAGTCAGAACTGTGTATGACGTATGCCCTGCATAAGATACTACAAGCAAGACAGTCTGCTATGTATTGTTGAGCATTTTTATAGCAGCTGGCATAAAGGAGTTTTTGTATTATTTAATCTGCAGTTTGGTGTCCTACCTGGTCTACCAAGGGTCTACCTGAGGGTAGCAGGACAAAATCCTGATGCAGGATGTGTGTGGTGGCGTCTAAAATCTGACTTTTCGTAGAGATACTGCAGGCAGCCTCGGTCTGGGTGACCTACAGTCTTCAGTGCAGTTTTGACCAGACGCTCCAACTTGGACTTTAACTGAACTGTCAGATTACCATACCAGATTTGCATGCCATGTTGTGTCATACTCTCTAAGATCATTTGAAAAAAATAAAAACAGGAGCCTGCTACTGACACCATACAGTCTCAATCTTACAAAAACATCCTCTGCTGGAGCTTAGTGTGAAGACTTTCTATATACTGCTGAGTGAGCGGTCCTTAAAAACACCAAGGTGCTTGTATGAAGACACCTGCTCTATGGGAGTGTAATGGATGCACAATGGACTTGATTCAGAAACTGCTCTAGGGTTGAATAACATTTCTCCTTGACAACAAGATGATGGGCATTACACCAGTCTACAAACTGTTTAATTTCCAAATGGTAGGATGCTGCACCCTAATTCTTATGTAGTAGGCCCAAGATGGCAGTGTCATCTAAAAATGTAATGATATATATATAAAATGCATTATGTGAATGTTTACTCACACATTTACTTCTGGATGGTAAAGAGGAGAGGGGAGCTCACTGTGCTAATAGATTTGGGTTATGAGACTGCTTTATGGACTCTAAAAATGAATAGTACCATTTAATGATAAAAGGGCTAACACCCATATTCTTCAGTATCTGTAGTAGTATAAAGGGCTGTATTGTGTTGAACGCTGCAATAAAATCAATAAAAAGTAGACGTGCATAGGCCTTTGTGTCCTCAAGATGCTTTAGGACTAGGTGGGTGATGCTACTTACAGCATCACCTGTGCTTTTATAGCTTTCATAAGAAAACTGCCAGGGATCTAATTTTTGGTTTACCTGAGTTTTCAAAAGAGACACAATGTCAAAGCATTTCATAACTTCTCATGTCAAAGCTATAGGTCTAAAATCATTGTTTTCTGCAGGACAAGACTATTTGGGGACTGGGTGGATGGCCGTGTTTCTCCAGAGAGCTGCAGCAGTTGTGGGTGTCTAATGACCACTGAAAGACAGGACACCAGGCTGGAACAAGCTCCTCTGCACACCTTTTTAGGAGGCGGGTGGAGATCCCATCCAGGCCCAGAGCTTTCCTTGAGCATTTCTGCAGGAATAATGGCCGTACCTTTAACCAATTAAATGGCCGTACCTTTAATATACTGCTTAGCGAGTGTAGGACTGACATACTCATTAGTAAAATCTTGACTTTGGAATCTACAAAAAAAAAAAAAAAAAAACATTTAATTCATTAGCCTTCCGAAGGTCATCAGAGGTAATTATGTCCGCTTTGCTTGGTAGCATATTTGCAATTCCCTTCACTGAGTTCCAGAGTGTTTTGGAGTCAGGTCAGTAAGGTATGCCTACCTGATGACTTTTGAACCTTCACCCATCTAACAGTACCATACAAGCTTATGATTCTTTCTCAGCTGTTGTGTTGTGCTGAGGAACATCACCTGGTATTGTCATGGCTACACACAAGGCAATCTCAGTTAGAGCTACTCTCATCTGTGATTTGCTCCATGGCGAAGCAAGCCACTGAAGGCTATTAAAGCAGAGGTGTGCCTCTATATCTTCAGTGATCTGATCTCATCTCTTACAAGAGCATACCCACCCAACAGCCACCACCCCTCCCCGCAACATGCCTGACTCACACTTAGTTCACACCACTCTTCCTGATCTTCATGCACTACGTCTCACTGAGTATAATCAGTGTTTACTTCAAGGTCTCTTACTGTACTGACACTCATGTGTAAGTCACTCGGTCTAAAAGCATCTGCCAAATGTGTAAAGGTAAATGGAAATGCAAACAGCGAAGGGTTTCATTAAATATATATTAAAAAAATATGATTCATCCAGGTGCTTGCTAGCATATCATTTTGGTCATCTTTAATGGAAAATCCATCAGAATAAATAAGTCAGTGGAGATATGTAGTGGAACAGTGCACCCCCCTCCCCATTCCCACCCCCTCTTTCTCTCTCTTTGAAATGCAGAGGCAGTTTGGGAGACTAGAAATTCATTCATGAATATTAATAACGCTAAGCAGCACTTATTGACTGACAGCGCTGGGGAGAGCGCAACCCCCATCAGCTCTCCAATACCTTAGCCACCTCATAAAATGACTCAAAGTTCATCTGCTGAACTCATTAGGTGGCAAATAAAACAATGACAAAAGCAATCTTTGCTTGCGATTCTCGTCCGAGGATGCCATAAAGTAAAATTATGACAGCTACGTGCAAAGTGTGTAGAGGGGGGGTGGTGTTAGAGCAAAGATTTGATGCGCTGTAAGGTCTATGTCCCCACTGGGTTTATGATTATTTCACATCTATTCCATGAAAAGAATGGGAGCTTCAAGCTGGTACATTAAAAAAGATAGAAATAAAAACAAACTAGTGACATCATCATGGATGAAGACAAAATATTATATATATATAAACACAAACTGATGACATGACCATGGATACAAAAGACAAAATTTATCCATTGCATTTATCCAGTGCATTTTGAAAAATATAGTACAAAGGAATGTGAGAGTTTTGAACATCATGTGCCATATCAGAGGAGAAGCAGCTGTAGAACACAAAGCACCATGACACGACCTCTAGAAAGGTCCATGGCTTCTGGAGAGGGTGCTTTTCCAGCAGACTTTTTTCCTCACACTTGGATTATTGTTGATTCCCTTTTAATATGACACAGGTGTTTGTCTCATCTAAAATCCACAGAGAACATTTTCTTTTTTAATTTTCTAAAGTGTCTGTCTACTTTTGCTGGCAAAAAAAGCAAACAAACAATGATATCCCATTATTTTTGTACCCTATTAAGTTTTCTGCAGAACGATTTTTATTTGCATAATATCTGGAAACCTCCTGGCAACAGTTTTGCAGAAAAACACAAAACAAAACTAACCCAGATTTATAGCTGTCTCGTTGTTAATGAAAAGCAAAGATCAATCTGGCAACCTCAGGGAAAATATCAAATGAATCCTCGTCAAAGTAACTACAAAAAGGTACGACAGGAACAGATTGGCGGCAAATGGCAGAGAATTACTTGCATTTTTTTGTACTAGTAACAGAACCACTAATGATACCCCACTGGACGAAAAAGTTGAATTTTGAGTCGTCTACAGCATACCTGTCTTAAAAGCAGAAATATAATTCAGTTCAATTACATAGAAACAAACAATTGCTACAGGCATACAGATTTGTTCTTCCCAATCAACAACAAATGCAAATTGAAGGTATCCACACAGGGACTTCACACACAGGGTTGGAGTCTACAGCCTCCCTTGAGGTATCTCCCTTGCTAACCGTGACGGTGCTTGTGACTTGACAAATGTCTGTTTCTCATTTGCATGGGCACAGTTCATAGGCCTGAGCAATCTATTAGTTCTGGGGAGGGTGTTAAAAGAAATCCATGCAAATAAGTGTGAAATTACACTGTAATCATTCATCAAAATGACACAACAGCCAGTGCACCATTCCAGACCGTCTTATTACCAGCACTTCCGTATGGGAGAGGAGACGGGAAGAAACAACAACAACAAACCAACATGGAAAACAATAAAAAGATGAAATTGTTTTTTTTTCTCTCAAGACAGCGCTGGAAATATCATTAGCATGAAATGAGTTTGCAATGCTTTTGATTCTCCCCTCCGTAACTTCACTCCCTCTCACAATCAGACAATAATGAAATTATGCTCCCTTAGGTAAGATTTAGTGGTATTCTCTGTACCGCCAGAGTCCCTTGTTCCCTCTCTGTCTATAATTCTCCCTCTCAGACACACTCCAACACACACACACACACACACAAACACACACACAGACACACACACACACACACACACACACAGACAAACACACACACACACACACACACACACACACACACACACATACACACACACACACACACACACACACAAGGGAAAACACACACACAACATACACACACACACACACACACACACACACACACACACACACACACACACACACAAAAGGCCCAATATAAAAAAGCATGTGTGAAATGAGTGCCGGGGAGAGGCAAGGCGCTTCAGTGTCATTCAGAGGCTCGTGCTGGCACAACACGGCGAGCTCTTGGAGGAAATGATTGATTTGCACAAAACACGCACTCTCGGCACGGAGACAGATTCCATTAGAGGCGCTGATCTGCGCAGCCTTGAGTGTGAGTCACTGTCTCTCTCTCTCTCTCTCTCTCTCTCTCTCTCTCTCTCTCTCTCTCTCTCTCTCTCTCTCTCTCTCTCTCTCTCTCTCTCTCTCTCTCTCTCTCTCTCTCTCTCTCTACGCCACCGTGGCGCTGGGCAGCCCATGTGAGGGGAGCGGTGCTCAGATCCATCTCACAATGTGGTCTGTTCGTTTACCCTCAACAGCCCTTACACCCGCATGTGTGGGGGGAACAAGAACAACCAAGTATGTGTGTGTGTGTGTGTGTGTGTGTGTGTGTGCGTGTGCATGTGCACGTGTGTGTGTGTGCACGTGTGTACGTATGTGTACGTATGTGTGCATATGCGTTTGTGCATGTGTGTGTATGAGTGTATGTGTGTGTGTGTGCATGTGTGTGTGTATGTATGTGTGTTTGTGCATGTGTGTGTGTGTGTGTCTGTGCGTGTACATGTACATGTGTGTGTTCTCCAGAGAGATGGAAAGATCAAAAGAGATACTGACAGCCTCTCTGTCAGGACACAGGGACCAACGTGACACAAGTCTCTAACTGCTGCTGGAGTGGACAAGACAGTCTCAAAGGTCACGCCATTGGAGATGGAGAGCAGGAGAGAGGAAGACTGAGACAGAGAGAGACAGAGAGATAGAGACAGAGAGTCATGTAGAGAGAGAGAGAGAGATAGAGAGAGAGAGAGAGAAGGAGAGAACAGAGAGCAGGAACAAAGGAGAGTGACCTCAGCCAACTTCCCTGAATGCCCATTGTGTTTTGTTAGAAAAGAGATGTTTTCTTTGCTGGCACACAAAATTATTTTAACAATGTGTTGGAAAATAATGGAATTATGGCTTTTCATAAGTATTCTGTGACATATTAATCTTCAACAGTACCGATTTCTAAGTGACTAATGTCTGACCTCGCTTTTACAAATAAGCTCTGTCCAAGTGGGAGCAAAAAGAGGTAAATCACAGAACTAAAATAACTAACAAAGAAAATACAAATAATAACAGTGGAAGAATAATAGTAATGCGTACTGTATTCCATTCATCACAATGCAATGAGCAAAATTAATACAAAGTGCTGATCTGATGTTTTTTCCCCTCTCAAAAGGCAAGTCATGTGATCACTAATGTTAAAAACATGTACTCATCAGCAATAAATCTACAAGCAATCAGACTATGGCACGGAATTCATATGAGCACTAAAAAACAAATCACTCCACTGAAGTCACTTATCTTATTAGTTTATGAATACTAAAACTGCTTGCAGAAAGAGAAATGCTTTTCCAGATTTGTTTTCTATAAAAGCAGATAGATTCCAATTAGCTAATGCTTGATGAATAACAATGTCTTCGGTCTACACATAGATTCTTGATACACACCATTTCGTACAGCAAGCTGCATTAACAAGACAATAAAAATGAGAAAACAAAGACTCAGTTCTAGAGCAATCACAACATTGGTTAGTTAAATGTGCTATATGTAAGGAATTAAGAAATTATGTAAGTAATCATGAAATCATCCTGATATGTCACCAAAGTTTAAGGAAACTTAATTATTATTATTATTGAAATGTTGATTTCACTGACAACAACAGCACATCCAGAATATCCTTTTTTAAAACTAAATTTACGTGTGCTGATTTCATGGTTTGTGTCCTACCTTTAGAAGGGGAATAGCACTTTACAGTATTCTGAATTTGATTACAGTACCAGTTTTGGCCACAATGCTCCATATACTGCCTTTAAATAGCATCAGCAGAGATCTACCTTCTGCTGTGACAGACAAACAGACAAACAGACAGAACACTCACTGATCCAAGAGGAAATTTAAGGTGGATTAAATGGACCTTTAATTTAACAAGCTATTTGTGTTTTAAAATGTTGAAATACCATTGGCTTCAAAACAGAATTGATTTTTTCAAGAACAGATTCAGAATGTAACTACACGGGTCAGTAAACCTATTTTGATCTTGATGTGGGCAATAAAGGGCACAATGTAAGTATCTTTTTTTTGACCAAGAGATACCCTGACAACCCAGGCGATCACATTTAAAAAGTAACTCAATGTGGCAAAGAGGACAGGTAAGTAAAATAAGCCAAGGAATATGCATTTAGAAAAAAAAAATCAATTAAAAGAGTTGCCTATTTCATTTACTTAATAATGGTATGGTACAGCTTGTAAGACTAGGAGTGATTAAATTGGTTTAAATTTAATTTTCTCCAAGAATTTTACAAGATTTAGCAAATTACCTAGAGGGTTCATCCAAGTAATAGTTTGACTTTATCATGTTTCATAAAACTAACAGAGTGACTCAAATAAAAGCTGTCTTTTCTGGTTACAAATTAGACTGTCTACAGAGATAGATTTTTCTTACAGATCACCTCATATAGTTGCACTGAAAACCTAAGGTGATCATGTTTCTTCACCCTATGTCATCTATGTTTATCTATAATTGCATATGAGTTATGGGTCGCATTGTTTATTGACCTGTTTGAAATTGCATTTTCCAATTACAAGAAACATTTACTTACTGGTCAGTGATGTTCAATAAAACACAAGGGACAATTAATCACAAGACTTCCTTAAAATTAAATCGGGCTGTGTGGATACGTCAGGTGGTTTACAATATAACCAGGCACATTAATCCTGCTGTGTTAATGGTACATCTGCTATAAAATGACTGGATGGGGATGAAATCTAACAGATGATATGTTTTCTTTTTGTTTCAATTAATACAACCAAGACAATGTAAGACAATCTTGACAAAGTATGTCACAAGGCCTACACAGCGCAACCATACCACATACTTGATACTTGAGGTGCTCACATCTGGCCAACAAATAGGCTTCTATAATTTATACGTGCAATACTTTCATAAGTATTCATATGTTTGTATGCATTTATACAAACTTTACATAGTATTATCTGCTTACTACTGCACTGTGAAATCCTTGAATACTTGAATACCTGCTGTCAGGGATTATACTGGACTGCAATTACATTGGACTGGACTGATTTGCAATGGACTCTATTGTGCAATTACATTGGACTGGACTGATTTGCTGCTGGCATATTCTGCACCTTATTTATTTATCCATAGCTTCTTATTGTAAAATATATATATTGTTGTATATTGTTTTATAGGCTTAGTTGCTGTATTGCTGTACATCTGAAGCTATATTTTAATGCTGCGTAGCTATTCTCCATTTCAATTCTTATTCTTATCTACTGCTACTTCTTGTACATCTGTGGGCTGTTCTGAACCACATCTCACTATACTTTGCATAGTATAAAGACTTCTACTTCTATTCATAACTTTTAAATATTTATTTACAAATATCCATACATCTAACTGAAATTAAACTGAAACCACATACTCACTAAGGCACAGACCACAACCCTATTTGCAAGGAATTTTCCAGTAGCGGATTTCGGCAGTTGCCCAGGGCGGCATCTTGCTGGGGGTGGTACGGGGAGCCATAGGGAAAGAAATAGATATCTCCACCGGATTACAATAGGGGAAACACAGGAGGCATCAATTATCGCTGCTCTAACTCTGCATAGCCTACTAACTATTGGCAGAAACAGTTGTGAAATGGTCTGGAAGACACAAACTCATTCATGACACTGTAAATAGCCCTGCTATATATGGTTTCAACAAGAAGGACAGGAGGAACATACAAAAGATAAAGATTTCCAGCCATGCTAATGTGTGTACTGTATGTGTATTCGTTTATGAATTTATGTATGAAGCCTAATGAAGGGAGTGTATCAAAAATAGGGTTAGTTTGCCCACGGCACCATATAAGCTAGAACCACAAAAAACAGGTCATAGGCAGCAGAGTTTGAAAGCCACACTTCAAATGTGGTTTTGCGTAACTGTCTTCGGATGCCTTAATAAGTGAAATCAGGTCTATGTTTGATATTAGACCTAGTTAATGAATCGTAATGAAAGGAAACAAATGGCATGCAAATCCAAACAACATGCCAAGATATTTACATGAAACTGATAACTTACAGCATGTGTGAGTGTGGTGAACTCATCTTAGTCTCAAACTGTATTTAAGCAAATCTTTTCTCCACAATTCAAGGTAGCATTAAAGTTAATACATGCAAGTGAAAAATAGTTGAGTTTTAAACTTTGAATTTGGAGGGTGCTTACAAAAACAATAGGAATCAATGAGCATTGGCCAAAGTAGCACCCTGAGGAAATTATTCAGCTTACTGCAGTACCATGCTAAATTGCTGATATTATTTATATGCTGCAATATAAATAGACAGAGAAGTCTTAAGAAAACAGGTCAATGGGGCCCCAGAGATGTATAATGGAGGACTGTTTGTGACTCAGATAACTGGCTCAGGTACTGGCAATGGGATGGTAAAGCTGTAGGTCCTTAGTCTTTTGTTATTTAATGTCTGTGAATCAATTAAGGGCTGGTGACAGTCTGACAAAACCATTTACTTATTTTCTGGATCTGTTATAAAAACATAGAACAGACAAACAAAAGGTCAACTGAAAAAAAAGAACATTTCCTGGTTACTGATTACCCAAGTGCAAACATGGCATAAGAGATTATAACAATGTAAATGTTAATGTTTAACATCACCATTAATATTAATATTGATACTGATGCGGTTATGAACACACACATAAAGCCAATTAGTGCTGTGTTGGAGATGATGGAAGGGAGAGAATGCTGAGAGAGCAGGAGACAACAAGCCGTGAATGAAAAGAAAGTGTGAGGAGACACCGACGAGAAAGGGAAGGCAGGCAGCAGATAGGAGGAGGGAGGCAGAGCGAAAGATGAGAGGAGTGGGGGAGAGAGTAAGAAAAAGAGAGCGAGAGAGAGAGAGAGACTGAGAGGAAGGGTGAGAGAGAGAGAGAGAGAAGGAGAAAGAAAGAGGGAGAATGAAAGAGAAATGAAAAGGGGGGAGAGAAAAGAGAGGGTGGCAAAGGGCCACCGCACTCTCTCTCTCTCTCTCTCTCTCTCTCTCTCTCTCCCTCTCTCTCTCTCTTTCTCTCTCGCACGTGCAGCCAGGCTGCTAAGCCCGACAGATGGACTCAGCTATGACTGAGTGTGTGTTAGAAAACATTATGGCGGTGTCAGTGAAATCAGAATAACATTGCGGAGGGGGATTTTTGCGAGGCTGCTGGCAGCCGACGAGGCGCTCCATGTGGCAGCACCCCATGCATATGGCCCCGACTGCACTGCCGAAGCGGCGGGGGTGGGGGACCAAACAAAAACTTGCACTGACGACAGAGACTTCGGTATTCGTCATCTTGGCCCAAAATCACCTGCAGTGTTATGGTGACGCTCGACGGTGCACCACCTGAAGAACGCGCATGTGTGTGTGTACAGTATGTGTGTGTGTGTGTGTGTGTGTGTGTGTGGCCAAGCGAATAGATTTGAATAGAGGGTGCAGGAGAAGCCAAGACACTGCTGTGGTTTTGCTTGGAGCTGGTTTGTATGCCTACACTGCAAATCAAATGGTGGAAGATGTGCAGCCTAGACAGCTTCATGGCTTTTTTACACGCAGCGCTGTATGTGGGTCTGTGTATGTGTACAGGTGTGTGTTTGTGTGGGTGTGCTTTTGTGTGTGTGTGCACGGTGTGTGTATGTGTGTGCATGCAGTGCATTTGTGTGTGTGAGTCTGGGTGTGTATGTGGGTCTGCATATATGTGTGAGGGCATGTGTGTGCGCAGTGCAAGTGGCTGTCTGCACCAGTGCGTGGGTGTATCGATGTATGTAAGCGGGCTGGCATTCGGGCACGCGCGCGCCCTCGCTTTGGGTGTGCGCGCACACACGGGTGTCACCATATGTATGCGCGGGGAGTGGCAGACCTGCTCAGCACACAGCGTGGATGTTTTGTTGTCAAATAATGAGAGAGCGATGGGGTCCTACCCCACTGCGAGGCGATGGGCCCAGATTGGACAGATCTCTGCGCCGGACGATTGCTGAAATTTATCAATGTCACCGTGGCGGCAATCTGTAGTCTCTCACATGCCCCCTTTCCCAGCCACCCCGCCACTACCACCGCCGCCCCCCCCCCCTCCCCCTCCCCTTCCACTCGCGCTCCATCTCGCTCCCTTTTCCTCCATCGTATTCTCTCTGCCCTTCGCTTCTCCACTCTCTTTCTGTCCCTTTCTCTCTCTCTCTCTCTCTCTTTCTCTCTCTTATTTTCTCTGTGTTTTTGGCACGTTCATAGTACTTTCTCATTTGGGAACCATAAGCCACTTGTCACGAGTGTTTTCCACTTTGATGGTGAAGCGTTGCTGGGGTGTCTGAAAATCATGCAGTGTTTTATGGTTCAATCATTGTTGCCTCCCTTGATTTTTCCAGGCATGGGAGATTTTTTTTTCCTCCTTCTTTTCCTGTCAACCAACACAAAAACCAAAATGAAGAGTGGAAAATGGGGGGGAAAGTAGAAATTGGTGAGTTTGAAAATGATGGTTTGGAAAGGCACTGCAGAGCGAGCAGTGTATCACTGTAAAAGATTCAACAGCTCTTTGGCACGAATAACACTAGAAACACACACCCACACACACACACACACACACACACCAAGGGTGGAAATAAACTTAAAATGTGGACCTTTGCCAGCCACTGACAAATACATGGTAAAATTCACCAGCCACTCAACAGTAAATGATTGTTTTGTGTCAGAAATCTGCCAGGATTTGGCTGGTGGCTGGTGCGAATTTCCATCCCTGACACATACACACACACACGCGCACACACACACACACAGACATAAGCACACACACACACAGACATAAGCACACACACACACACACACACACAAATCGACATACCCACGCAACGGCAGCATGCTAAGATGTAATGAGATAAAAGGCGGCGTGTCTGCCTTATATGCCTTTATCTGATGTAATGGCAAAGCACATTTTCAGGAACGAACTGATGTGCGATCGGGGAATGAGATCTCTTGCGCAAAAGTAGGCTGCGTTAGGGTAAACTGCTGAAAGAGTCTGCTCCTCTCCTATACGACCTATGATTTATGTCAGCTTGAGAGGACATACATTCCATCCAGGAGGTCTGGGGCTCACTGAATAAGTAGGGGGCAACTATAATATTGGGGCAAATCTGAAATGTTCAGTCAATTACTACTGTATATGGTGCACTACATAGTTAACCGCCCAATATAACTTACCCACCATAGAATGTACTATACCCACATTCCACACACACACACACATACAAAAACACAAACACACACACAGAAAAACCCACACAAAACACACACAAAAAATGCAAACATACACACACACACACACACACAAATTTGACTATATAGTGACCAAGTGAACATTATGGACAGAGGCGAACTGCCAAGTAGGGATGTCATGAGAACCAATACTCACAATACTATTCAATATTATGATGAAAAAAATAAACATTTAAAATATTTTTTAAGAAACGAAGAATCAATGCCTGCGTAACAATCTGTACCATCGGTAGCCTACTACTCTTCCGTAACTGATGAGGGCAGTATGCGCCGCATAGCGTTACAGCAGTTACAGTCCATGTTTACAGTACATGTTTACAGTCCATGTTTACAGTACATGTTTACAGTCCATGTTTACAGTACATGTTTACAGTCCATGTTTACAGTACATGTTTACAGTCCATGTTTACAGTACATGCACAGCGTGGAGCTGACGAAAGTGCAAATGTAACGGGTACTGCAAATGCTCTGCCTCGTCTAATGTATAAAAAAGAGGCCAAAAATCATTTGTGGAGGTACAGTATTCATTTTCAGGTGAATGCCACGAACCTAGCAAAGCTCCTTTTAGACAAGTACCCAGATCTCCTTAAAGAATGAGTTCTGTTTTTTTTTATTGCAAAACCCATAGTAACATCTTCATGTTTCATCAGTTGTGAGATGCATGTCATATTTAAATTGCTGTGCATGTCATTGCTGTAGTTTATGCCAAAGGTGTTTATGCATAGATGGTAAACTTCTAGCTTGGCTGAGCTTATGCTGCAGTAAAGTTAATGTTCGCACATCTGGGTAATCAGTTAGTATGCCCGTAACATTACAGACGGTTTGGAAACATTTTGAAGTTTATGTTAAGAACAACTGCATTTGGGCAGCTCCGTTAAGTTGGCAGCTCATATGACTATGAGGATGAACCTGTTACATAAAACCAGCTTAATTTGTGCTTGTTGGTGCAGTCTACATCTGTGCTCAATCTGTGTTATACTGCCTAAAGCATTTACGTAACATGTAAACTACTGTAGGCAGCAATCTATTAACACCTAAATGACACCAAAATTAAAGCTTCATTTGCACATGTTGCAGACAAAATTAAAGTTAATATATTATTGTTTCTTAAGTTATTCAGAATAAAGAATTTGACATGCAATATCATCATAAATATTTAATATCTCTAGAGATGCGACACCATAAATGTTTAATATCTCTAGCTTAAGTGCAATTTCTAATTTTGCCTGCACAAAAAAGCACATAATGACACAGAAATGTATGATTCGTACGATTCTTAAATCGTATGATTTTTTTTTCTTTTGTTCAATGGTATTGACTTTATTATCGAGAATCATGTAATTTTAGTGGTATTGGTATCGACTACTGAAGTGGCAAAAAATGGGCAGGTTACAAAGAAAAAGGTCAATTTTGGGGATGCACTGCACAGAGCTTGCTGTTCTTCTGCCTGGCCTCCATGATGCCCTGTGTCTCACCACTCACCCCTTCAAAATCTCTCCTTAAATACTCCCAAATCAGTCTGCATGCAGAGGACTAAACGGCGGCATACATCCCCGGAATCACAGGGCCATGTGTGGAGTAAACAAGCGAGGGATTTCACAGAGATACAAGACAGAGTATGACTCCGGAGCAGATCTGGAGAGGATCAGTCGCTATCTGGGGTTTTCCCTTTCAGCCTTCTGTCATTCTTATCCTCCCCATCTCCATCTCCATCTGCATGCACGGTGAGCTCGGAGAAGGAGGGAATGTACGTCGCCACGGGCTTCGGGAGCTACTTGCCACATCCGTTATTAATTAGGACTACATCACTGAACATAGGGACCGGGGCAAGGGGGTAACCACCAGCAACAGTGGCAAAGCCAGGGGTTAAGAGGATAAGCCAGAGGAGGATCATGGGATATCCGCAGGGTGTGCTCAGCCTATCTCTGGGCCCGAGTCCAATGTTAACACAACGCAAAGTCTCAACTGGCGGAGGGAGCAGCAGAACGTTGACAGATCTTTGTTTTTTTTTTTCTTCTTCTTCTTTTCTTTCCCACCATCTTTGATCTGCTTGCTTCCACTCCAAAATATACAATATTATTTTATTAGGCTTTTTGTCTGAGATAAGCACGCAGCACAATCGGTGCAATGGCTGACCTGCCGGCTCAATATAAAACCGATTGAGAAGAAAAGGAAAGACCAGCCTCCTATCGTTCACTAGAAACTAGCAAGAGCCTCGAGGTCAGATGTAATTAATAGATACGCCACACAGCCGTAATTGCTCCAGTCTCGTGCACAAAGATTAATTAAATCATTTCTTAGGCGACTTCACTCGCAAAGGCAAACCTCAAAAGGCGCGGCCTTGCAGCGCCGCCGTTTCCAGATCGGTAAACAGTGGCGACGTTACAGCTAGGGATTGTGGGATGGCGGCGGAGAGACAGACACGGATGATGTCTCCTCAGCATGAATCCCTCTTCTTTCCCACCCTTTCTTCTTTTTCTTTTGCTGCTCAAAGGCAAACTGTCACTCCACTGGATTATTCTTCTTTTTTTTGCTTTTTCTTTTTTACTTTTTTTTGCAGCAAGCAAGTGAAGTCTTTCATCCTCTCCCCCAGAAGCCAAGCTGAACTTCAGACACGGGCTCATGGTGCAACGGTGGTAATTGATGGAGTTCAGATCTTCTCATTATGATACATGCGGTAGGCTTGGCTGTCAGAGTAGTGAAGAGGTGCAGGGTGGGGTGTGTGTGTAGTGTGTGTGTGTGTGTGTGTGTGTGCTCCTATGTGTGTTTGTGTCTGCATCCGTACGTGAGATTGTATGTGTCTGTATCTGTGTGTGTGTGTGTGTGTGTGTGTGTGTCTGTAGGTATTTAGGTGTGTGTGTATCTGTGTGTACATAGGCATGTGTGTACATGAATGTGTGCGTGTGTGTGTGTGGTTACGTGTGTGTGTGTGTGTGTGTGTGTGTCTCTGGTGTGTAGATAGCATTAGGGGGGAGAGAGGCTGCGGGCGGGCGGGTGGGCATTATCAGTCTATATTGAGAGAGGTGTCACAGGGGATAGATGATGCCCTTATTTTGTCCTCAGAGGAATCAAGCAAACAGAAGTTTTAAAGGTGATGAGGATTGAAGAGGGCGTCGGGGGACAGACGGCAGGGATCGAAACGCCACTGTTTTCTCTCCGCTGTCGTCCGGACGTCCTGTCTGCTCTCCCAGCCCCTTTGCACCAGCCACTTGAACGGTTGGGGACTGGGGCCTGTTTCAATATTTGCTGATGTAGGGAGGAAAGACACAACAAGCTGGTGCGGGATTCAATTAGGACAAGGTTACCGCACTGACAGACAAAGGTGTTCATCGGGCTGTGTGCTTATGTGAGCGTTATGGCGAATGCATGGGGGATGGTGCCTATTAGGTAGCAGCAAGTCAAAGATTTATATTGTTTTTTCCCCTCAAGAAACACTTCCGCTGACAAGGTACCTTCAAATGGATCTATAGAAAAAAGGACCCTTGCAAAGGACCCTTAACGCAAATATTTCAATGCCATTTGTTGGAATTCAATTTTTCCAGATGAACAGCGTCTCCAAGGGCACAAGGCGCAGAGGAGTCTTCCATGTATAATAAAGAGGTGGCTGTGTCGCAAAAACTGCAAGACTGCAAGATGGCCTGTTCGTCTGTTTTCATGGTCAGATGACTTGTCTTGTCCTTGGACCCCCTCCCTCGACAAATGCACCATGTCGTTTGTGTCTGTACGCAGATGGAAGTGCTTCTAACTTCTACACAAACACTGGAATATGAAAGGAGACCTGTAATTGTCTGGGATGACACTCGAAAAAAAGTCACGGTCATTTTGTCATTCGTGGTGATGAAAACAAGATCCATCCCTGTCTCGCCCTGTCTCTCTGTTCACAGTTATGTTCCGACAACCTTTCTCTTGTCTGAAGGCCCTGCATGGCTGCTTTATCAGAACCACATACAGTACCTTAGTTCCCAGGGAAAGAGAGTTATCAGCTGGCCTACAGCAGTGTAAAAGGGACATTTAAAGATGATGCTGGGGAAGAAGGCTTCATCATTAAAGATGTCATCTGCTGCTCATATTCCACACACACACACACACACACACACACACACACACACACACACACACACACGCGCACACACACACACACGCACACACACACACACGCACACACACACATAAAATTGTGTTTACTTGTACAGACTTACAGACAGTCCTATTTCTGTGAATGGGAAACAAGCAACGTGTCCAGGACCACATCATGCACTGTACTACTCCAACTCCAACTCCAACTCGAACACATTGCATAGAACTGAGCCATATCATTTGACTGACTGAAATTAAACTCAAATATTCAAATCCCCTTTGCCAGAATCATAGACTGTACCTTTAAGTCAGCTGAACCCTCCAATCACAAACACATGTGGACAAGACCATACCATTAGGCAAGGGAGGGTAGCAACACAATAAACATTGGTTGCTGCAGCAAAGCATAACTGTGCTGTAGCAGTGGATGGCATGACACTGGCTGCTTCTTGTAACAGTGTGCCGTGTGTGTGTGTGTGTGTGTGTGTGTGTGTGTGTGTGTGTGTGTGTGTGTGTGTGTGTGTGTGTGTGTGTGTGTGTGTGTGTGTGTGTGTGTGTGTGTGTAAGACAGAGAGAGACTGACGGACTGAAAGAGTCACACCAGGGGAACGTGAAAGCCTCTTCGCCCCCGAACTCATCCGCTACAAAAGAGGAAAGAACTAAGCCTTTGATGAGGCCATCACTGGCTCCTGGCTTTGCCGGGCGGTCAAGGGACAAATTAATTTGAGGCTGTGATAACGCATTGAGTAATCGCGGTGTGGAGAGGCCTACGCCCACCCACTGGCATGCATGAAAAGCCAGAGAGAGAGAGAGAGAGAGAGAGAGAGAGAGAGAGAGGGACCAAAAGAAAAAAAGAAAAGAGAGACAGGGAGACAGACACAGAAAGACTTTGAGAGAGAGAGAGAGAGAGATGGGAGAGAAACAGAAAGAAAAAAAAGGAATACAGAAAGAAAAAAGAGAGAAAAACTGTGAGAGACAGTGAATGAGAAGAAGGGAGTGACCATTTGCGGGTGGGAGAGATGTGCGGGCCAGCCTGGGGACACGTAAGCTCCTCGACTCTACAATATCTCCCCACTCCTCAGCCAAGGACTCCGCTGAAAGAACAACAATAATGCCACGTTCTGTGGCGACCCATGCACCCAGAGGGAAATTTGAAAGAAAAGCAATTTCACATTAGACTATCTGACAAAAAGCAGCTTCTTTGCTGACTGCTTGTGTGACTGTGTGTGTGTGTGTGTGTGTGTGTGAGAGAGAGAGAGAGAATAAGGCAGAGAATATGCGAGTATCACCGTGAGTGAGTGAGGACAGTGGTGTCGGACACACATTTGCAGTAGCAGACATGCAAAGACACACACACACACATACACACACACACACACACACACACACACACACACACACACACACACACACACACACACACACACACACACACACACAAACGCGTGCACATCCCCACTGACAAGTTAAAAGGGCTGGAGTAGATGAGATTTCAAAGCCTCCCCTGAAGACACACACTCGGTTTTACACACATCAGTGCTGAGATGTTCAAACAGGCGACTCCTCAGCACCAGTCCAGCCTCTCCCTCGCTCCTACTGCTGCCAGAGAGAGAGAGGGGGAAAGAAAGGGAGAGTAACATGGAGAGAGAAAGAGAGAGAAAGGAGAGAAAGGACCAGAGGAGAAAGAGAGAATAGAGGCTGAGAGAAAGAAAGAAAGGAATAGGAGAGTGCAGGAGGAAGGAGAGCGATCCTTGCGGACACCTCTATCTATTCGCTGGGCCTGGAAGCTCATGCGGTCTTTGTTCCTCCAATCTCAGACAAGCTGAAAACAGGGCTCAATTAACAACCAAGCTTTCAATCCCATGATCCTTTGCAGCAGGCAGTGTGGGGGAATGAAAGCCAGGCAGAGATAAAAGACTGGGATCCAGTGCGGGGTGGGCTGGGGGTGGGTGTGAAGGGGGAGGGGGAGGGATTTCCCAGCCTGCTGTCTCTGCCGACCTTCAAACAATGCTACTGTGCGATGGAACGTTCTGGAACGCACAGTGTCAGGCCACGCCAAGAGAAGGATGTGCAAGAGCATCCTACAGTACTGTAGCACCAAAGACAGCAGCACCAGGCAACAGCACCTAGGAGGGGGGCTGCTAGCACACTGCTTTAGCCCTGAATGGATGGGTGAGCAGACAGGGGCTGCTTCTCCAGTGCTGGTCTGTGGGAGGGCGTGAGAGAGGGCATTGCTGCATGATCTGAAACTGAGCCTGTTGGGTGTGACCAGAACACAGTGCCAGTTCACATGGTGACAGACTTGGTGAATAAATGTCCTTATTTCAAGTCATAGTCACGGATTAGCACTCAGGTGAGATGTTTATTTATTTATTTGTGGAAGTAATAAAGAACTATAATTTAACTGAAAGCTGTTTTTGCACAACTGAAAAGACTGTTCAACAAAACATTAACATTATATCAGTAACTTTCATAACACTATGACCAACATTATCCTTATATCTGTGCAACATTTGTATTCTTCCTCAGAGACATTAACTGCGCTCACTGAAGTGTAACTGAAGCCATCTCCTCGAGCATTTGTTTTCAGCTCCCAAGTGAACGGGCCACCTCTAAGATGTTTGAGAGGATTAGTTCCTTGGCATCACACTGATGATGTTTGTTTTGCACTACTGACCAACATTCAGCTACAACTGCCCCTATCTATCTATCCTCCAGTGGCAGATCAGTTTCGAAAGAGAGTCTGTGTGTGTGTGTGTGTGTGTGTGTGTGTGTGTGTGTGTGTGTGTGTGTGTGTGTGTGGAGGGGAGAATCACCCTGGTTCTTCGCCCTTGTCTTTTTTTTCTTCTTTCTCCCTACTGACCTCTAAAAAACGGAGAAGCAAAAAAAACGGACAAGTGAGATCATATCACCAAAACCAATGGCTGCAGAAGCTGGCCTTTGCGCAAATTGATTTAGCCACCCAGAACTCAGTCCCATCCTCAATGAGGTGGCAGGAAGCACACTGCATATATCACTGTCAGGCCGCGCGCCATCCGGTGAAATGTGATTTTTATCTTTATGCGCGGGCGTTGGGGGAGCGGGGCCGTGCGGCGTCTGCTACGTGATAAGTGCTGGTGAGTGATGCTGGGTGCGTCGGCCGGCGTATTAGGTAAAGGGGCCCGTGTGCCCAGACATGGACGGGGAGAGGCACAGAGAGGAGAGAGCAGGGGGGATGGGGATGGGGATGGGGATGGGGATGGGGCGAGATGAGATTGAGAGGTATGGGGTGACTTCCAAACCACAACAGAAAAAGTCGTGAATCGCAGAATAAGATATGACCAACCAGCCCTTACTGTCTCTAAGACGAAATAAATAAATAAATAAATCAATCAATCAATAAATAAATAAATAAATAAAGAGAAAAAAGGCAGAAAGGGCAAGAGGAAGAGGATCTACTGGGATAGCTATTAATATAGACATATGGCTGCATGGAAGTGACTTCCAGTGGATATATGATACTGAATTTCCCCCCTCGACCATTTGACCATAGCACCCAGCAGTATGGATTTCTTTACGGCACACCTAGCATCACCATCACCCGGAGTCTGTCATTAAAACCAGTGGTATGGATTTCTACCCTGCTGGCGTGCACTGCACTTGGCTAGGGGGCAGCTAGAGACTAGATCTCGGGGGAGTTAGATATGTACGGCTAGTTTTCCGGTAAAGTGGAGCTAGTTGCTAAATACGGACTGAGCACGTGCGGCGGTGGCGTCACTGCCAGCTACCTGCCCCCAGACTGCCACTCTCTGTCACACACCTAATTACAGACAAGCAAAGGATGGCACAATGTCAATTATCTTCCATGTTAACTTGCTGCACTATTTATATCAAAGAGTTCGAGGGGAGGGAGGAAGAAAGATGAGGGAGGAAAAGAGAAAAAACGAAGAAGAAAAAAAAAGTTTCTACCTTATCTTTTTTTTGCTTTTTTATCGCTATTCCTACCAGATCGCTCACTAGAATTACATTCCAGAGACAGAGCTGTACAAACAGTGGGGATTTAAGGATTCAGATTGGTGGAGGGTAACCTAATCTTCTGTAATTGGCAAAATGGTTCTCATTTTTATCGCCTAACTTTTGTGGCCCCTCTGCAATCTCTCTCTATTTCTCTCTCTCTCCCTCTCTCTCTCTCCCTCTCTCTGTCTCTATCTATCTCTCTCTCACTCTCTCTTCCTCTCTCGCTCTCTGTATCTCTCTCTCTCTCTCTCTCTCTCTCCCCCTCTCTCGCTCTGTCTTCTTGACAGGCTGCTATCATTCAAGGGATTCTCAGTCGGCACTCATTTTCATTACTGCCAGAGTGCAGAAAAAAGAAGGCAGGAAAGGCCTGCCTTGATATGAATGTACCAATCACCCGACATTACCATGAGTCATTTTCTGCACTCATCCAAAAATTGTGGGGATCTGAAAGAATTAAGTAATGAGACACATAAGTGTTTTCCTCCGCTCCTTTTCATATCCCTCACATTTACACAAGCCCACAGCTCGAGGCAATGGTGTTGGGTACAGACGAGGTCTGTTGTGGCAAATTACACCACGGCCAAACAAAACCCGATGCAAAGCATTTTAGCCCTGTACTGTAGCATCCCTGTCACAGCAGAGATTGCTGGTTATGGGGAGGAAAAGTTGTGCGACTGTGTGTGTGTGTGTGTGTGTGTGTGTGTGTGTGTGTGTGTGTGTGTGTGTGTGGTGTGTATGGCTGTGTGGTGTGAGTGACCATGAGCAAGGTGTCATGGAGCGCGGTGTGTCCACAGCTAAGCAGACCTGCCCTCCCACTCACATCCGCCGACTGCCAGTCCACCTGCCACCAGGAGGACAACACTACTGCCGTCTGTCTCAGCACAAAGACATGTGCACGCCCACACACACATACACACACACACAGACACGTACACACACACACACGTACACCTAAACACACCTAAACAGAAGACATACACACACCTAAACAGAAATGCGCATGCACATACAATCCTGAGCACAGATGCATTCTCTCTCTCCCTCAGTCACTCCCTCGCTCT
>CM050216.1:26563742-26568742 GCA_027475355.1 Coilia nasus
ACGAAATTTTCAGGATAGATCAGAAGTTGGCTAACTTACAACTGATTATCTTTTTCTGGTGATCCGGATCACCATCTGGATCCAGGATTTTTTTTAAAGGATTCCTCACCATTGCGAGATTTTGCGAGCCAATTTGGACATTTTTGCTCATAACTCTACAAATAATGCTCATAATGTTTTTTAACCATCAAATATGTGTTCATTCACAGTCTTCATGCTTTCAGTGAGAATGTACAATGTAAATAGTCATGAAAATAAAGAAAACGCATTGAATGAGAAGGTATGTCCAAGCTTTTCGCCTGAACTGTATATATTTATATATATATATATATATATATATGTGTGTGTGTGTGTGTGTGTGTGTGTGTGTGTGTGTGTATGTATTTATATATATATGCACTGAATGACAGCAAGAGGTCACTTGTGCTTACCACACATCTGGAGAGCTACGAGTGCTTTAATGAAGTTTTTCTTTCTCTGAGACGCAAAGTACATAAGAAACCTACACAGCAAAAAGAAGTGTGGAGAAATCTACAGCTCAGCTTTACAACAGCCAGCTGCGGCGCTAGACAGCGGCGAGGACAGGAAGTGAGGTGAACGAGGCCGCACATACAGATAAAGACGGAGAGGTAACGATGGCCGTGAGCTGTGTTAAGGTCCGGGGGCCTTTTGTGTGTGTGTGTGTGTGTATGTGTGTGTGTGTCGTCGGCAGTGCTGTTAGCTAGCTGGCCACTGCACTTCTCCTCCTCCTCCTCCTCTTCCTCTTCTTCCTGCTCTTCGTCTTCCTCCTTCATTTCTCCTTTTTTTTCTCCCAGACTAGCCCCAGGTCCCAGCTCAATCGCTCAGTGCTGGTCTTTTCTTCTGGGGGCACTGCTATTGAGCCGTCTCCGCTGTGAGTGCTGATGTTCAGCTGTTTGGTCTGTGGCAGGGGGAGCTGGGAGGGCGGGGGCTGGGAAGTTTGGCAAGGCTTTCAGCGATGTTGAGGAGGTCACAAACTATCTGCAGGTTGGGCAGTTGCTACTTGTCACCCTGTTACCCCTGGGGGGGGGGCTGGGGGTTCAGGTGGGACTTGAAGACCTCTTTAAGTTTATTTACCTCATGTAAGGCTTTACCTGAGCTGCCCTCTGTGGGCTCCGTCCCAGCCAATACCAGGGCAGACAGCGAAAATCCATAAGCCAGACAAATGATTCATCAGTGGTGCTGGGGCAAGTTCTGGGAACACCCCAAGAAATAGACAGATATGCTTACACACACATATACACGCGCACATCCACCCAGACAGACAGACAGACAGACACACACACACACGCACACACACACACACACACACACACACACACACACACACACACACACACACACACACACACACACACACAATCTAACAGACTTACATAGTCTAACACAGACACACAGACACACACACAGACACACACAGACCAGGCTGGTATCTGTCACTGTGGTCACCACAAAAAAAACACCCTCTGTTCCCCGCTGGCAGCAGGCAGGTTGGTGATGTTTTGCTGTGCGGCGCCACCCCCCTCCACCGGGGCTAACCCCACAGAGATCTGAAATGAATCGACCAGGGCAGACCAGACTAGGGCAGGGCAGGGCAGGGCAGGGCAGGGCAGGGCAGGGCAGGGCAGGGCAGGGCAAGATGGTGGCACTGGAGGTGGTCTGCATGGGGGGCAGAATGGAGGGCTGCGTCTGCCTGTGCCTGTCCCTAAACCCCTTTCCCCCTTGGGTGTGTGACACCCCCCCCCCACACACACACACACCTTTACATCTGTGCTCATAAAAAAAGATCCAATTAAAAAAAAGATCAAAAAATGAAAAGTGAAATCTGTAAAACGGCCCTTAATGAATTCATACTGCGATGGCACCATCCATCCTCACTGCCCTCTCCTTTTTTCTCTCTGTCTGTCTGTCTGTCTGTCTCTTTCTCTCTCTCTCTCTCTCTATGAGCGCCCTCCTTCCCTCCGGCAAACACTCTCCCCTCTTCCATCTTTATGCCGTGATACATCAAGGGAAAGTCACAATTAAATGACTAATTTGATTAGCCGATAAAGTGAGTCCTACTTAATGGGAAGGACAGACTTTAGCGCGCGCAGAGATTAGTTTGCTGGATACATGGGTATTAATTAAGACAGCCCTCCTTTTCTGATTACCGTCAAAGCCAGTCACAGTTTAATGGTCGATGCTCCACTCTGAGGAGAAGAAAAAAAAACAGTGTGGGGTGGGGTGGGGGGGTTGTGTTGGTTTTGGTGTCTGTTGTCAGGATGGAGGGACACACGCTGAGGTGTTAGACGAGGCAGACGTAGCAAATTTGGCGCAATTAAGACATTAAGGTGCGAGGCATCGTAAAAAAAAACACTTGCGTGCGTTTTTTTTTTCCGGACTACAGCACCGAGTTGGATATTCCGGAGAGACGATGTGACGGCCGGTAGCCAGCTATCCAGGTAGGAGGCAGGTGGCTCGCTGTCAAAACAACACCGGCTCTTTTCCAATCTCAAATTCCTCTGTGTATTAGGAGCTGAAGTCTCTCTCTCTTCTCTTTTCTGAGGTCTCACAAACATGTACACACACACACACACATGCACACACACACACACAAAAATATGTACACACTCTGACACAGAGACACAGACATACACACACACACACAAACAGAATAACACAATCACACGTGAATGCTCACATACACACACACACACATACACACACACACACGCACACACACACACACACACACACACACACACACACACACACACAAACAAATACACACACACACATACACACGAACACAAACACATTCACATAGGCTGATTGAATTTCAATGTTATTTGTGTCAGTGTAGCACATGCCCTTGGTGCATCTGGGCAATGTCAACAGACTCAGCAACTCCTGTGAAGTGAAAGGCCATCACAGCTTGGGCCACTTCACTGCAACAAGTAATGAGACAAAACTGTGTCTCTCATTCCTCCACCCTCTCTTACTCCACCTCTCTGTCCCTTCCCTATGAAAGGTGAAGCTATATCGATACAGCTTTACCCCATGCAGTGACCCCCTTTGTGTGCTATAGGGTTACAGTAGCTGTAAGTTGCCTGCAGTGTTGGGTTCGTTACTCAAAAAAAGTAATCCATTACACATTACTCACTACTGTTAAAAAATGTAATGCATTACTTTACTTCTTTAGTTCAGTAATCAACATATACACTATTAGGAACTGTAGTGTGATTAATGAATTTATAACATTAACGCGTTACCGAGAAATGTAAGGTGAATACAGTAACGCGTTACTTAGTAATGTGTTACACCCATCTGTGGTTGCCTGAGGGCGTGGTCACAAAGTGGCTAATTACTGCCTTCATCTGGAGAGGGTTGGGTCTGATATTTTGTTGACAGACAGAGAACGCCACACTGACACTCAGAGCACACATTTACCCTTGCACGTTTCCTTACGTACACATACAGCCGACCTTCCACACATACACACAAAGCCACTTTTCACACACACAAACACACAGTAGGGGTGGGTATTGGCAAGGACTTTACGATATGATACATATCACGATACATTTGTCACAATACAATTCTATTATGATACATTGCGATACTGGGTATATTGCAATCTTCTACATAGCTCAGTGAAAATGTAAAAATAGAGCTGAATTATCAGTTGCTATTTACAATCTGGGTAGTCTTACATCTTATCAAAACTGAATTAAATCAACATAACTCAAAAACATAAAGTGCATAGGATTTAGAAAATAAACAACTGGAGGACAGAGCTGTAATATAAGTTTAAACAATGTTTTTAATTTTTTGAAGTCAGAAAATGACATAGTATATTGTGAAAATTAGTATCACGATACATTGCAATATCAATGTTTAAACCGATGTAGTATATTGAGAAAATTAGTATCACGATATATTGCGATAATGATATTTTTGCATACCACTAACACACAGCCCCCTACCACTCACACACCACAGCCACTTTCCAAACATACACACCACAGCGACTTTGCAAACAAAAACAATAGCTACCTTACATACACGCAGCCCAACCCCCTTACACACATACGCCGCAACTACCTTCAGGGTTCCCACTCTTTTTCACTCACAAAATTTAAAAACTTTTCCATGACTTTTTCATAACCTAAAGTGAATTTTCCATGACTTCACGGCACCTTGTGTGTAGAATTTAGCATACTTTTAGGGCTAAATATGAAATGTTTAACATTCAAAATACTGTCAATGCATTTATTGTCATTAAGGCCTAACGATAACTTAACAGAAAGCTGTAGTTGCATTAGGGAGAAACTAAAATTCCATGACTTTTCCAAAACTTTAAGTGAATTTACAAAATTCCATGACTTTTCCAGGTCTGGAAAATTACATTTTCAATTTCCATGACTTTTCCAGGATTTCCATGACCGTGGGAACCCTGTACCTTGCAACCTTACTCTGCTACCATCGACGACGACCCATACATACATATCGACATGCATGAAGTAAACCAACACTGGGTTTAATTACTATTCTTTGGTGTTTGTGTCTGTTTATGCTGCAGTCATGGCGAGCCAGGCTGTAATATGAGAGCGCAACCAAGGCACGAACATCCAGGATTTTAAACTGGGAGCAGGACTAAAGAAAAATCCACATATGTGTAACAGCAAAGTCTGCTTCAACCAGATATTTTGTTATTTTAATAACTAACATAACTAAAATAACAAAACACTTTAATATTGACATTTCGGGACTTCAAACCCTTCCTCAGATGTCTGAGGAAAAGCTAGAAGGCCTGAAACATAACAATGAATAAAAAAATATATATTGGGGGGCAAAAATCTGGTTGATCCAGGCTGCAGTACCCACAGGGCTCCCTCCTAGCTTCTTTTCTGCCGAGATGCCCTGTCCGCGGTCAATGACGATCATAAGTTTTCACAGACTGATCAATAACACTCCCACATCTCTATCTTACTCTGGCACCT
>CM050216.1:26571242-26576242 GCA_027475355.1 Coilia nasus
CAGAGCGCGGCGGCCGGCTCCTCTCTATCTCCCTCGGACAGGCGGGATTAGAGGCGGGAAGAGAGGCCCAATGACCCTCTGGGGAGGGGGGTAGAGGGGGGTATTGGGGTGGGGGGTGGAGTGGAGTGGGGGGTGGGGGTCTGCAGTCATCTTTCTCACCCACACACAAAGACGCAGACGTGCACGCATACAAATGCGCAAACACACACACACATACACACACATACACAAACACACACACACACACACAGCAAAATACTTATGGACATACCTAGGCACAGAGGCACACTAAACAAACTTGCACATACACACACACACACACACACACACACACAGACACACATATACAGACACACATAATAAGATGAGTGAGTGTGTGTGTGTTTGCACACTAACTCGGGCTTACACACACATGCACAGAAAGACACACAGGCAAACAAAAACAGCCACACACCACACAGCCACAGACACACAAGCCGTCAGGCCCCTACCAATCCCTGTTTAGCGTTCGGCTTAAGCAGCCCCCCGCAGCAAAGGCAGACCTATCTGAATAGTTCCACAGGCAGACACACACCCAAACACACACACACACAAACAATCAGTCACTCACACACACACACACGCGCGCACACACACAAAGTAGACATGAACACACACTCCCAAACAGAGGCGAAGACAACAAGTCCTCGGAGCCACAGAGGTGAATGTTAAACACATAACTGCATTAATACAGGCGCTGGGCATCCCTGTGGATGTTGTCGGGCTACGCTGAAGTGCTCTGTGTGAAGACAATTGTGGGGCAAACTGCCCTTCACAAACAAAACAAAAAAAAAGCGGAAGGCTTGGCAGTGGCTGCTTCACAGCTTAATACCAACCAGGCATCAGAATGCAGCAGGGCCATCCTCCATTCCTTAGACCTCACAATGTGCTGTTTGGGAGCTGCAGCCAAGCATTCTCCATAGCCCTGCACGACGACAGCATAACATAGCACTACAGTACACAGCACAGCATCACACTGCACTATACAGCACAGCACTGCCTCAGTCTCTGGAACCCACTGTGTCTGGTTGTCTGGTCTGGCCAGGCTGTCTGGTTGGTGGTCCTATGGTCCATTTGCAGAGACGCAAATGACAATGAAGGTCCACCGTTAGCTCCTTGAAAATGTCACACTGATGGATTTGTAGCCAGCACTCCACCACCACCTGGCATCTCCCCCATGTTGTTTCCACCCACGATCCCATACAGTCCGTCCATCAGTCATCTACAGCCTTACATCAGCCTTGCGTGGCGTTCCAGTCGGTGTTTAACTCATTATTGTAATTTATGATTATGCCAATTTGACATGATGTCTGGATGTTTTTTGATGGGCATGTTTATACAATTTCAGATGCTTAGGTGATTTAAAATGCTAATTGCTAGTTTGCAAGGATTTACAATTGCCTAATGTTTTGTATATATATTCCATATCTAACATAATTTAAAAATGTTATGGTTATTAGCAATGGTAAGTGTAAACATCCATAATATGCTGTATATTGAAAATCACACAGTGTTATATACACTATACTACAATGTTGAGGTAGACCTGCTATGCACACTGCGAGAAGACTGTGAATGATACACTCTGACAGAGTACACGATCTCAGTCAGAAAACGAGGCCTTCAAACTGAAAGTGTTGGGCTTCAGATCACATCATATCAGATCAGGTCAGTTCGAGTCAAATTTTAAGCAAGTGATGAGACAGCGTAAAAGAAAAAGTCAATTTCCACACTGAGTGTACCTGTATGCGTGTGTGTGTGTGTGTGTTTGCTAGGGATAGAGAGAGCAAGCGAGAGAGAGAGACATAGAGATAGATAGATAGAGAGAGAGAGAGAGAAAATGTGTGTGTGTGTGTGTGTGTGTGGTTGTGTATGTGTGTGCGCGTGTTCCTCGAGAGAAGCCATCTTCACTCATGGTTGCGTTGCTGCACCTGCACTAAATAATGTACAGGCAGGGCAGGAGTGTCTGCCACACTGAATGATGTGGATTCACAAGCTCCCGCCACAAAGAATCACTGGGACATAAAGTTGGGGCGGAAGCTCTGCCGCCTTCTCTGCCATGTCATTTGCCTAGGCACACAGACACTCGGCGCTGGCATTTCACACCCGGCGCAGGCAATCACTGCCAAGCCGAGCGATGTGAATAACACCGGCAACCTCTGCCGCTCTCGCCTGGCAGATGCAGAAAATGGATTACGCCGCATTCATCTCCCAAAACACCAGCAGCCCGGGCGAAGCCAGGGTCCAGCAATCACAGCTACAGCCGTGAGTGATGTGGTGTTATTTTCCGCTTAACGCTAACGTGTTGTTTTGCCATTTAATGTCTAACTTGCAGAAGAAGACAAAAAAAGTGGGCCTTTCTTTTTTTTTTTTTTTGAGGGGAGGAAAAAAAAAGAATCAGGCGAGGCACTGATGGATACACCTGGCACAGATAGGAGCTGCTCCTGTGATGCTCTTGTCCTCTCCTCCAGCCTGGAGCTTGAACTTTCGTGGCTGCCGACGAAAATGAAATAATGACGGGTTACCATAGCGATAACGGAGGAGAGCGCAACTAAGCGTCGTAAGGGATGTGGGGGCGGAGAGTGGGTGGCCGGGGTGGAGGAAAGATGTGGTGGGTGTTGGTTGGGGGGGGGCGGGTGGTTGGTGGTGGCTTTTATGTGTCAGCCTCCATACTCAATCATCAAAGATCCTCCCCAACTCCTCAGCGGCGAGGCGGAGAGAGAGAGAGAGAGGGAGAGAGAGAGAGAGACCAGCGCATCATTAGTCTCCAGCAAAGACCCAAGTCGTTTGTCCCTTTCTTCTCTTTTTTTCACCCAAAGGAGACTGAGGGAGAGGCACAGACAGGGAGGAGAGGAGGGAAGAGAAGATAAGGAGGGAAAAAGAGAGAGACAGAGAGAGGTGGAGACACAAATGAGAGAAGGAAGTGTAAGGGAGCGCGAGGAATCCAGAAAGTCAATATCTTGGGGTTCTGGGTTGACTCCCATTGGGGCTACCTGCGCAGGTAGCAAAGCTGCTGTCTGATGCGCCTCCCCATCTGTGAAGTCACAGCTGCATCAATACGCTGAACTTTTCTCTGCCGACGAGCGGCGCGCTCCTGTGTGACCTGCTTCGCCTTCATCTCCTCTGTTTAAAGACCAGGGTTTGGAGGAGAAAGAGTTGCTGTAGAGTGTGTATATGTGTGTGTGCGCGTGTGTGTGTGTGTGTGTGTGTGTGCCTGTGTGTGTATGTGTGTGTTTGCGTGTGTGTGTGTGTCTCTGTGTGTGTGTGTCTGTGTGTGTGTGGTGTGTGTGTGTGTGTCTGTGGCAGTGTGTGTGTAATTGTGTGTGTCTGTGAGAGAGGAAGAAACAAGGAGAGAATGAGAAGGAGAAGACTTGGGGGTGGGGGATGGCAAGAGAAGAACAGCGTGTGAGAATAAGTGAAAATATGTAACAGAGAGAGAGAGAGAGAGAGAGAGAGAGAGAGAGAGAGAGACAAAGAAGAGGCTGTGCAAGAGATAGAGAGAGAGAAACAATAAAGTGGGTGAGAGAGAGAGAGAAAGAGAGAGAGGGGGAGAGAGACAAGATGGAATGAAAAGGAGAGGCGAGGAAGGGGCTTGATTGCCTCCTGGGACACATCCTCTCTCCCCTTTAAGTTTGGCAGTGTGAGGAGGAGAAGCCTTAAGAAGTTTTTCTTGACAGATCTCACAAAGGAGCAGTGGGAGCTTCATGGACACAATAACCTTGGCTCCAAAAGGACACGCGCAGACTGACAAGATCAACGGCTCAGACAGGGGCTTTATGAAAGATGCACATATACTGCACAGGCTGACGAGGTCGGAGAGGCAGCCTTTGACTTCCTCCCAGTGTACGCCATAAAAGCACCTCTCGCACGAACGCATGTAGCACAAATACGCACGCATAATAACTTTTTACAGCCACTTCGGTAGCAGTGATCAGCATCAGAATCACAGGCTCTTCTACATGTGGGAGATACAGGGTAACCTGTGGCTTTATGGGAGTGCATCCGTAATGCAGGTAAAGTGAAAACTGAGAATTCTATTTATTAGCGTTATTCATATAGGCTCAAAGCTGGGAAGACCTGCCATGATCATCACTACTGTGCATCTACAGCCAAGCCTCCCAGAGATACTGTAGACCAATGTGTATACAATCTCAAGGTCATGACTTTGAAACTCCCAGGCAGCAGACATATTGGTTAAATATAATGTCTGCAACAGAACAGAAGAATGTTCAGAACATTGCTTTGGATAAAAGCATCGGCTCAATCAATGCTAACGTCTGCAAACATCAATGCGATTTTTCCTTAGGAGCACACACAGTGCCCGCCAGTGTTCCACAGCAGTGTCAGCTCTGCACTTTTGAAGCTACAGCACAGTATGAATGTGTGAGTGCGCCTTTGCCGGAGTCTCAGCCCAGGCTATTTATCTCAGTGCTCCTCTTCCTCCTTAGCAGCTGAAGATAAAACAGCCGAGAGGCCTGGTGGGGGGATGCCTCAAAATATCCCCACTACACCTCACTCCACCCCCCACCCCCCCATCCTGGTGTATCCCCCTCCATCCCACCCCACCCCATCCTAGTCTATCCCACTCCTAACCCTGGCGAGCAGTGTGGGATCTTGGGCGGCCAACCTCTGACGCCGGCCACCACTCACCTGCCGTAATGAGCTCTTTTGGCAGACGCCAGGAGTCTGTTGTTGTTGTTTGTTGTTGTTGTTGTTGTTGTTGTTGTGTTGTGCTTTATTTAAGCTGGGCTTCCTCAGCACTCCCTCAGCACTCCCCATACCCCCTACGCCTCCCCTCCTGTAGACTGATGTGCGCAAGTCTCGCACACTCACTTATCAGAGCCGAGCAGAGCGTTAGTTATGGATGGTGGGCCGTGCTTCGGTTACCTCGATGGGGGCTAATGTGTGGAGGAGTGTGTGTGTGTGTGTGCGTGTGTGTGTGTGCGTGTGTGTGTGTGTAT
>CM050216.1:26578742-26603742 GCA_027475355.1 Coilia nasus
TGCTGTGTTTGTGTGTGTGTGTATGTGTGTGTGTGTGTGTGTGTGTGTGTGTGTGTGTGTGTGGGGGATTGCATCAGTGCAATTAGTTTTCGGGGACATGCTCTGTATAGGCACTGATAAATATATACATTTTACCCCAGAGTGCACTTGGTATAAAGGCTAAACGCTGCAATCTGTGTGGCCTGGTTTTATATTCTGTGGGTGCGTGTTTTCGCCTGTGTGTGCATTGCAGGTGTATGTGAGTGTTTGTATTTGTTTGCAGGTGTAATTGTGTGTGTGTTTGCATGCAGGTGTGTGTGTGTGTGTGTGTGTGGGAGTGTGTAAGTGTGTGTGTGGGCTTGCACAAGTGTGTGTGTGTGTGCGTGTGAGTGTATGTGCGCCTGAGTGCAAATGTGTCTGGGAAGTGTGTGAAAGAATGTGTGTGTGTGTGGGCATGCACGAGTGTCTGTGTGTGTGTGTGTGTGTGTGTGTGTGTGTGTGTGTGTGTGTGTGTGTGTGTGTGTGTGTGTGTGTGTGCCTGAGTGCAAATGTGTCTGGGATTACAGAGGTGTGCAGGGGCTCCGGGGCGGGATTGTGAGTGGGCAGCTCAGCTGAGCGATGGGGCCAGAGGGGGGCAGGGGAGGCATGGATGTGACTCAGTCCCAGTGGGTGGCAGGAAGCTAGAAAATACCACACTACCTCCACACCACCACCACCACACACTCACACACACACACACACACACACACACACCACCAGCCGCTCCACAGCTCAGCAGCACCAACACTTGGCTATTTTCAGCGGGTTTCGCTGCGCTCTGCTTTTGTTTAGCTTTTTTACTTTTTGCCCGTCTTGGACAGCAGTCATGAATTTTAAAGCTGTCCTTGCTTAGCTTTTGTGTGGTGGGTTTTTTTTGTGGGGGGAGGGGAGAGAGAGAGAGAGAGAAATATGCAAGTGGTTCAAGTCTGCTGTCTCCTGTTATCAAGCTGATCTTGGCTAGGGGAGGATTATTTTAACAAACATTGCATGAATGACAATAAAAACTGAGGCACGAGACTACTGCAATGCTTTCACATGTCCCTACATCAGTGATTTATGTACACACATGTATGCCTACAAATATAGACATAAGCTTTTTTTTTAGGTGTGTGTGTGAGTATGTATGAGTGTGTGTGTATTGCATGTGTATATGTACATTCATGAGATACAGGGAGAAAAAAAATATGCTAAAGCCCTCCATTGTGGTCTATTGCAGCCATGACAACGCAGTCAGAGGTTAACGGGTCTCCATTTTCTCCGATGGCGACGAAACCGACCCACGCTGCCGATGACAGCTTTTAAACGAAGCCATTAAAAGGGAGGAACTACACTTCCAATCTGACTTACTCCCATACACAGACTATCAGCCCTCCCTGGGAATGCACTGTGACGCTCTAATAGAGGAGACGTGCAGATACACACACACACACAGACACACACACACACACACACACACACACAGACACACACACACACACACACACACACAAACAATGCTGTAGGGCAACTGCCAGTGCATCTGCCTGGAATGGTCTGCTGTGCCGCTGATGAATGTGAGAGACTCACAACTCAGCCACTACAGCATCGTTTACCACAGCATCATTGAGATTTAATGTCTTGCCTCTGCAGCGGATGTTTAGAAAACACTATGTACTGTCTGCTCAGTCTGTCTTTGTAAACCAGTGTGTGTGTGTGTGTGTGTGTGGGGGGGGGGGGGGGGGGGGGGATGTGTGTGTGCCAGCGCCTTTCTTTATGCATGCCTGTTTATCTAGATCTCTAAATTATAAGTTCAAGTCACATTTCCACATATCACTTCAAAACGTACAGCACACTTCTTATTACACCTGTGTGTGTGTGTGTGTGTATGTGTGTGTGTATATGTGTGTTCCCACATCTTTGTCTTTGCTGTGTGTTGATCTACACATTCATCTATAAGTTCATATCATGTGCTGTGCACAGACCACTGTGTGTGTGTGTGTGTGTGTTTGTGTGTGTGTGTGTGTGTGTGGATGTGTGTGTGGATGTGTGCATCATCGCCTCTGCATGCGTTGTTCATCTACACATTCATCTAGAAGTCCACGGATCACAAATCCAATGCGCGGCACAGTTTTCATTACACCTCGACTGGGGGCCGTGGAGTGCTGCCAGGGAATGCCTTGATGCAATCAAAACATAAACAGCACACTGTAAGTCAAGCAACATGTAAGTGTGTGACTCAACTGCCGGTGTCGTGTTTACGTCGTAATCGACTTCCGACAGAGATCTGTGACACCTTCCCCAGCTGCTCGTGTCAGGCAGGCTCTAAGTACCGAGCCTTGCACAATCTCTCTCGCTCTTACTCTCTCTCCATGAGAGCGAACAGATGAGAGAATGGGAATCAGGGGGTTGATCGGCAGGTTAATAACACCAAAAAGGTCACAACCTGTGGCCCCTCTATTTCACTCTTCTTTTTTACCCTTCTTCTCCCTCACAATTGTTATCTCTGCCAAATTTTCATTCAACCAAAAATACCAATGGTTTCTGGTGTTGGGGCTGTTTGGATATAATACATATATTGCTGTTTGTCTTACTGCACTGGGAGAGAATAGGAATCAGAGGGTTGAATGGCAGGTTAATAATGGCAAAAGGTCACAATTTATGCCTGCCTCTCTCATTTTTTCTCTTCACTCCTTTCCTCACTTTTTCATTGAAAAATATAGCAGTAATTCTTGCTGTTGGGACTATTTGGATATAAATACACGAGATTCGGTACTCTTCTTTCATGTAAATAACACAGAATGACAGGGCCCACAGGGCATCAATCATAAGAAATTAATTGGGCATAAATAGAACAAGGCAGGGCAGTTAGTGTGCCTGACTGCATGGCTGATCACTGTCTCCAAGAGCAAAGCAGAAGACGAGAAGGAGAGAAGTGTGTGTGTGTGTGTGTGTGTGTGTGTAGCTATGGTGTTTGTGTTTGTGTGTGTGTCTGTGCACCTGTGTCAGATAGAGGAAGTGAGAGAGAAAGAGAGAAAGAGAGAGAGAGAGAGAGAGAGAGAGAGAGAGAGAGAGAGAGAGAGAGAGAGAGAGTGTGTCAACATGTTCAAATATTCTGCTATAGTAATGTAATATTCAAACATGCCAGTAAATCCTGCTGGCAACCGAGAGATGACAGTAGGCAGCCCTGTCTGTCCTGTCCTATCCTGAAGACAGAGTTGTGTGTTTTTAGGGGACATGGTGGATGGATTGCTGCAGACAAGTGGGGGTTTGAGGTCAGCCACTGGTGTGTAAGTGACACACTCAATGCCATATTTCATAAACAAGAGGGTGCGTGAGGGCGAAACAGCCCCTTTGTGACAGTAATGGTCCGCTGTGTGCATCAGCTCACAGGGTTTTCTGTGGAAAAACAACACACACAGTAGCGCAAACAAAAAACTTAAATGAACTCATCCATCTGTCTGCCTATGTCAATCCAACACTGACAAAGCTCTCACAAGATTGCTCATGGCCACGCAGAAGACAACATTATGTGTACATATCACATCCCAATGTGCCTCATTATCCAGCTTGATATTTTTTCTTCTTCTGTGTACTTTCCTCACCTTTTTGGTGCCCTCATACGTGCACTTACCAGTCATAACACCCTTGTGGCATCACCTGTGTCATTGCACAGCACGGGCTTTTCTGACTGCGCAGGATATGTCAAACTGCAGCGGTAAATTGCACTTTTGGCTAAGGTGGGGATTTTGAAGGGAGGCACATTCACAGGCACATTCTTCTTCGGTGGGTTGATTTGAAATCTGCCACTCACAAACCAGCACCGTGCAAATCTCATTTATCTTCCTGGCAAAGAAAATCACGTTTTTACCTTTTTTTGTTAGTTTTTTGGATGAGTGATACTTTTGTTTCTGGATTAGTGAGGATGCAGGCACAAACTTGTATTATTAATGAATTCAATTAATCTATCCCACATATTTCTGAAGACACCAAACATTCTGAAAAGCTTTATTAAAAAAACATTTTTAAAAGGTTACACCCTGCAAGTCTCTTGGAGCTCTGGGAAGAGATAGAGACTAATTCATCTGAATTGAATTAAATCATTTTTCAGCAGTAAACAAATGTCATCCATGATGTAAATACATAATAATAACTTTCCCTATTATAAACGTGTTAAAGTCTAATTAGACTAAGGCTGTAGATAAAATGCCACACAGCAGTGTATTTTCTAAAAATGTTTGCCTTGGACAAATAATATGACAAAAACAAAAAAACTAAAAACAATTTTGCATGAAATATCTGTGTGCACAATACTCAACTCTTTTACAGCCCAAAAATCACATACCCTGACTAACACAATATAACATTCAGTTCAAGGGGATGTGGCCAAGGCTTTTAAAACAGGTCTGACAAGCTACAATTATGTGTCAGTGGATGTAATTACTTTGAAAAACAAAAGAAGCACAACAGTTTTATTATTTTGCAAAAGTGCTCCTGGTGAACACGGTCCAGATTTTGCCGCATTTTCACGCTCGATTTCCTCGTATGCTGTATTAGTTAGACTGTTTCACAATGCTACCGGTCAACTTACAACTAACCTTTCATCAACGCACTTCGGTCTGGCTCTACCCACTTAGCACCTCTGACCACACCTACAGTATACGGCTCTGCAGTGTTCATGCGTTTTGTTCTGGAACTGGAAATGCTGATGATGGGTTGGAGCCTAAACGTTGGTTTTCTGTTGTGGAATGGGCTGTATTGTTTCGGCACTTCATTGAAATACAGGATTCTGAAACTAATCAGCTCCTGTGTGCGATGTCAACCTTCCTTTAATCATGTGTTTTGTTCAGCAGTGTCCGTGTGCTACTATTTCCGCTGGCTACTTTTGCTGTCAAACTAGGGCCCTCAAAGTCCCACCACGCAAAACGCTTGAACACTCTCTCTCTCTCCCGCTCTCTTTTTCGCTCTCTCGCTTTACTTTTTTTTCTTGACACTTCCTGTCTCCCACAAAGACTAACACAGTTCCAAGATAACTCGCCCCTAGTCCTAACAGGCTAATTAAGGGGGCTGCTTTTTTATCCTGCTTGTTTACTTGTGTATCAGCCGAGCTTCACAAATTACACACATCGAAGGCTTGTCTGAACTTTTAATCCAATCACGCCTCTCCCTGGGCCCCGTCTGCCCGTGTCAGCTCTCCCTAATGAGGTTCGGCCAGCGCAGCGGCCATTACTGGGGCTCAGTGGCGAGAATGCAGTCAGATGAAGCAGAGCCTCTCTATCTCTCTCCCCTCCAAATCTCTCTGCCCTCTCTAAATCACTCGCTATATATCTCTATTCCTTTTGTCTTTCACGCACCCTCACCTCATTTAGAGCTGACCTGCTCTCTCACGCTCTTCCTTTCTTCCTCTCTCGCTCACAGGCACTCTTCTGGGGAGGAGGAAGGCAGAAGTGTGAGGAGATTACAAAGCCTGGCTGAGATCTCAATTCATTTGCATGTGATAACAGCGGAAAGGCACTTGTGGATGAAAACAGTGGTCATTTTAGGGCTATCAGGACAGAGTGAACTTATACTCTTCTGTAGAGGAGCTCATTAGGTTGAGATATCTTTATTAGGCAAAGGCTGGGCTCTGTTCTCTACGGAGTAGGCACAAATCTGATAAGCACCGAGCTTCTGTTTACCACCCTGGTGACACAAATCAATTTGTCAGATTAATTCTGAGCAGCAACATCTTGGTGCCCTCCAAAGTTCGTTTAGAGATAAATGACTCAACGAATGAGCACTACACTCTGTTTTGTTTTTAAGCCCTTGGAAGATGCTACCATCACTAGCAAAAAAAACAAAAAACAAAAAAAAAACAAATCATTCAGTTAATTAATAAACAGCTGCAGGCTGAGCCCTCAGCTATGTGGCTGTGGGTAAGCTTAAGAGGTGAAAGCTACCCCTGTCTTGCTAGGCACTGGCATTACCCATAACCCCTTTCTACAGCTGGGAATGTCGTCTTCTCTCAAGTCACTTCAGCACTTCAAGCTCATGCCAGCTAGGCTGGAAACACAGCCAAATGTACTTACCCCTAATAGCTCAGATTTATTTATACCCAAACACACGCATACACTCATGTGTCGTGAGCATGCTCACTCCCACATACACACAGACACAGATACACGCAAATCACATGCACACATACGTGCACGCACAAAAAAACACCCCAGTAGTGTGCAGTCTAGTGTGTAGTCCAATTTTCTTTTTACTAATTTAAAGTGCTTTGAATTCTGCCCAGTGTACCAGATTCTGTGTCATCAGCCCACTCACTGGGTGAATTATTCATACATAGCTATATTTATTAACACTCCGAGGTACAATTAGACAAATTGGGATTTCAAACTGGTTTCGACTGCATAACGAAAATCCAGCATTTGCACAATATAGAGAAAAGGTAAGCAATGACTCACTGTGCCCTTTTAGGTTTAGCATGAATCTACCACCAAAACATAGTTCCAACATGGTAATTGCCACATGTGCTGTGAACCACACCTATGTGGTACTGGGCAACAAGACGAATCCACTGTTATTCAACGTCCTCACCACCCCCTCTCTCCTTCCCTCTACATCTTGCTGGTTGGACTTCAGTGCATATTTAACAACAACATGGCACATAAAGTTGATACAGATGACTCTACTGTTGAGTGGTAAGGCTTGGGTGCAGCCCTCTTTGCAATCCTCGCTCTTCATCTACATCTGTGGAGAGGGCAACAGAGCAGAACAGAGCAGCTCTCAAGCTGCTATTTTCAATGTGAACTGCCCATTTGCAGCAAGGAACAGAAACAAGCAACTGCTGCATGGCCAACAAGTCTGGCCGAAAACAGACAAGAAGATGGGGACTACCAGTGAGGGCAGCAGAAATGTTCTGAATAGGTTCTATTACCGGTAGCTGCTGACCTCGGGCTGGAAACATCTGCCCAGCGACAAGAGGTGAGGTTTGTCACTGTCCTCCATCACTTCAAGTTGTTGTGGGGAGGACTGTCCCTGCAGTTAGCCCACCATAAGTCACTCTGGATAAGAGCGTCTGGTAAATGACAGTGTAATGCTTAATGATGCTCCAACAACTTCCTGATGATCTCTTAGTTGACAGAATTCGTTGAGAGCAGGAGGCGAAGGGGGGGAAAGGGGGTTGGGGGGCGCGGCGGGGAGAGTGTGCTGGAGAGAGGCGGTAGTTTAAGAGGAATTACAGCTTAAACTCTAAACTCATTATCCGCCGTCACACAATTGAAGTGTGAACCCCATGACTAAGTTCATTGCTGCCGCTGCAGCAGGACGGAGAGAGGGGGAGTACTGAAGGCTCTCCAGTGAAAAATGCTGACCTTAACACATGACCCATCTATTCTGCTCAATTGTTTTTTTTTTTCTTCTTTTTTTCCCTTCCTTTCTCCTCTCTCTATGTCTCTCTCCTCCCTACTCTTTTCCCCACTCCTAATCAAGGGCACACCAGCTTGCACTGCAGACTAATATATAAAGCCTACAGTTTCTAAACTGTTCATTAAACACTAGCGCGCTTCTCACTTCAACTTACTAAAGTTCACCGTCCTCCCTCCTCCAGACAGCACCCATAACTCCTCTGAATCATCAGGAACTGTTCTCTTTTGTCAGCTATTATCACAAACAATATATTTATATATTTATTTAATTTTATTTCTGGGTGGCAAAGTGTTGTGTTTTTTTTCTTTTTCTTCTTCTTCTAGAGGGGTTTGTTTTGCTGGTTTCCACCCAGAAGCAAATTGCATAACTTTGTAATACTCCTGGGAACAGAAAGAACTCGCTCTTTTAATAATGCGCACATTCTGCCTGTGTTGTCAATTAAACCATCGCCTGCTAGCCTGTGAGGGACAAAGGAACGTCTTAGGACTTTTTATCTTTTTATTTTATTTACAGAAAAAGAAAAACAAAAAAACTCTGTCCTTTCCTGAGCTCATCAGACTTGGACTATGTGGATGGTCAGCTGGACATGGTGCCAGGTTTGCGGCTATTTCAAAGGGCCTTGGCAGGTTTAAAATAATAATGAAGCGGGAAAGGGGAAAAAACGCAGCGATGAGAGAGAGAGAGAGAAAATAAATAAATAAATAAATAAATAAAATAAATGGAATAAATCATCTAGCGGCGGCGGCGGCGGCTCGTGGCAAACAGATAGAGGAAGCCCAGCGGGGCGGCCGGAGCTCTTTTATCAGCGGAACAGCGGAGGGTAAACAGCAGATGAAACGGGCAGGGGGAGAGGCTGCCATGTCTGTTTTCCCATCTTGTCAGTTAGGGGCCGGGGCCGCGGCCGTTAGGGCGGCCGTCACGCCACGCTGACAGCATGTTTGGCCGTGCCACCTGGCCCCAGATGTGCGGCGGCGGGGGTGGCGAGGGTGACAGGGGCGGCGGGGGTGACGGGGGTGATAGTGTGATGGAGGGGAGAGAGCCAGGTAAGGTCTGTGGCAGCATATGCCTGTATGTGTCAGCTGCATCACTCTTCTGGAGGTATTGTACATCTACAGCGGTATGGTGTCAATGGTGCACACACACAGATATACACAACGCACATGGACAATGCACTGGGTTTAACTACATGAAAAAAACGTTTGACTGCAACACAGAAATACTCACATAGAGGTATCTATATACAAATATGTATGGACAACCACATGTGTGTATTCAACCTATAAACACTTTTTCATTCACTCGTTCATTCTTAGCATGTTTCCTTGAAGACACACACACACACACACAAACAAATGCAAACTAACACACACAAACAAACACAAACTAACACACACATACACACACTCATGACTTCCCCAGAGCAGCAGAGCAGTTCTTGGAAAAGAGACAAACAAGCTGATTCTCTGTTTCAAACAAGACACAAAACCCAACAAAGAAGCTGGGCCTAAACACAGAGGTGCCATTTAGTCCTTGGCAGTTTATCAGAATTTTCAATTCATCTAGTTAGTCGGTGCTGCTGGATCCGGAATGAAAAGGTGTGTGTGTGTGTGTGTGTGTGTGTGTGTTCATGTGTCCATGTGGCCACTGTCACTAAAGACTGAAAACCAAGGCATTGTCAAAACAGCCTTACCTTGTGTGACCGTGCCAGGGGCTTACAATTTGAACACAGCAACGAGAGAGATTCAATGACAACAGTCGCAAGGGACCAAGGTTCTTTTGTGCCTGCATTTGTCTCTGTGTTTGCGGTTGTGTGAGTGTGTGTGTGTGTACATGTGTACACAAAACCTTGGGTGTGTGTCTGATCACACCATCAGCTTGTCTGCCATTAGGCGGACAGAGGCCAATCTAGAACACAAAGCCAGGAATCGACAGCATCAGACGAGCGAACACGCAGACAGACAACTTCTGACCCCAGTCGACCATTTTCACCCAGACAATAAACAACAGGGCGACTTCAGGGTCCCTGGAGAAAAGTCTGTCATGAGCCGACGAAACTCCACCCTCTCGTTCTGAACTGGCGGAGTGGAGGTGACACTCGACTCGACGATTTCACTAAACCAAAGTAGCAGGTGGGTGCAAATTGTGTAAATTGCACGCCCTATAAAGTCTAACAGTTGCCATGTGCCTCCTTAGAGGCAGGAGGACAGGGGAAGGGGGTAAGAGGGCTGATGGGGGGGGGGGGGGGGGGTCTGTGCTGTGTCGTGGTGGTGCTTTGCACTGGTGGCAGTGGTGGTGGTGGCGATGGTGGTGGTGGGTGTCAGTAGCAGGGCTGCTTTCAAGTGACACCACGACAGCATTAAATGAACCCCGACTCTGCTGATACACCTAGAGGAGGAGGGGGAGGAGGGGAAGGAGGGAGGGAGGGAGGGAGGACGTGATACGTGATAGTGTCTGGATTATGAGACGGAACGTGTGCTGAGGCCTGCTCTTTCTGCCCTATTTATTGGGCACCTCTTGTCGAGTGGTGCTTCTCTCTGTGGCAGATCTCCCAGAGATGAAGTGTGTGTGTGTGTGGGGGGCGGGGGGTGCACGTGTCTGTGTGTGTGGATGGATGCCCGTGTCTGTGTGTATGTATGTGTGTATTTGTATCTGTTTGTGTGTGTCTGGCGAGCGGGGTAGGATGTAAACAGTAAGCAGTGAGCCTCCACTCTGAACGGCATCCTTATTACAGTTTAATGAAGAGGCATCTCACAAGGGAATGCAACAGCTCTTCAGCAGGATGGAACTCAGACGGGATGTTATCCTTTGTTGTGCTCGAGCGACAGCAGTGAGCCTGCTCACCAAACACGCACACCACATACACAGTACACAAACACATACACCTACACGCACGACTATACACACACATGCACACGCACACAGACACGCACACGCACACACACACACACACACACAGAGTACTTTCTTTGAGGGAGAAAGTCGGTGAGTCTGAGAGAGTGGGTGTTTTAGAGAGAGGATGCCTGATGGCTGATGGCGCCTGTGCTGCAGGGCTCCTATAAGGACTTTGGGCCAGACAGTGTGGCGACAAGGGCACGGCTAGCGCTCTGGTTTGGGGAGGTGGGTGGATGTGTGTGTGTGTGTGTGTGTGTGTGTGTGTGTTGGGGGGGGGGGGGGGCGGGTTGGGGTTGAGGGTGGGTGGTTAGGTGGAGGGGTGGATGGAGCAGGGTGGCGGTCCATCACACAACTTTGACAAATGAATTTATCATAAAGCTGGACTTTTAATCCCCCGCAACAATCTGGGCTCAGTGACCTGTCTGATTTGGGGAGAGATGCTATTTCTTTTTCAATCTCCCTGCAGGGTTTTCTCTTGATCTCGCACCACATTGAGGGAGGGAGGGAGAGAGGGAGGGAGGAAGGGAGGAGTGGGGGTGGTGGGGGTGTGGCACCCCCCCCCCAATCTGGCCCCCTCCGTGGAGCCGTAATTCACACTCCCAGCCGTCGCTCTGGGGAGCTGGGGGAAATCCTATCAAGTCGGCCCTTGGAGAGCGAGGCCAATAAATTGGTTGTCGGGGTAGGCGCTTTAAAGTGCCGCACATGTTAACGGTGATCAGGTGTGTGTGTGTGTGTGCGTGTGTGTGGGCGCTTGGTTGCGTCGTGTTGTTGTGTGGGAAGGAATAGGCACAGAGTTCCTGTGCCATGGTGTTATGTGAATACACATGCACATACACACACACACACACACACACACACACACACGTGCGCACACACACACACACACACATGCACAAACTCATGCTGTGGTGCACAATGCAAAAGCAAATGCCCAGCTGTGAGTCCAGCGGAGGAGGATGCCTCTGCAGACACAACCGCCCACTGCTCTCTCCTGGGCTCCACCTGTGGGGTTTGTGTGTGTGTGTGTGTGTCTGTGTGTGTGTGTGTGTGTGTGTGTGTGTGTGTGTGTGTGTGTGTGTATGTGTGTGCGTGTCTTTCACTGTGTGCATCCCAGTATGTGTGTGTGTCTGTGTGTGTGTGTGTGTGTGTGTGTGTGTGTGTGTGTGTGTGTGTGTGTGTGTGTGTGTGTGTGTGTGTATGTGTGTGTGTATGTGTGTGTGTGTGTGTGTGTGTGTGTGTGTGTGTGTGTGTGTGTGTGTGTGTGTGTGTGTGTGTTTATGTCCATACGTATGTGTCACGTGAAGCATGGTGATACAATATGTTCCATGCTCTGATGCTGGGAGCACACAAGCAAATCACGGGAGTGCCAGACGGCCACAGATTCCTCGTGTTTTCCTTTAGGAGTGGAGTGGAGTGTGTGTGTGTGTGTGTGTGTGTGTGTTGTCGTTCGCCACCCTCATCTGCCTCTGCCTCAGGAGACAGCTAAGCACCTTGAGCCAGCCAGTGGATTATGGGCAGGTGAGCATGAAGGTGTCCAAAAAGGTGGCACCAATAGCATTTCAGGGCTGAGCAGCAGAGAGAACATCGATCTCAAAATGAGGAAAAAACTAACTCAATCCATCACAACACAAAGGGGAGGGGATGAGGCGGTGCAGATGAGGGGAATGAAGGGGTGGGGTTGGTGTTCCTATTCTTCAGGGTTGTTCCGGAGCATTCTCTGCTCCAGTAGGTTTGGACGCCGGTGACCTGGCCACGGCTAGTGATCCTAGGGCAGCCCTGGTCATCTCGGCCTCCGCTCACCCCCCACCCCCCCACCCCCTTCCCCGCGCCAGCCTCTCCATTCGCTCATTTCGTGTGTGAGTGTGGGCCTCCTTCAGCCTCCTTCTGATGTTGCCAATACATTTTAATGGAGGCCTGTGAGCATCATGACGAGATACCCCCCACCACACACGCACTCACACGTTCACTCTCACACACACTCCCTGTGGGCTGACAGGAAAGGCAGCAGTGCACACACACACGTCACACACACACACACACACACACCACCACCACCATCACCATCAGCAACATCACCAGCACCACCTCCAGCCCTCCACCCCCACCCCCCACCCCCCTCGGTGTCTCGGTGTAATTGAAAAAGATGGATCTGGCCAAGTGTTTCAGCAGTCCCAGCAGGGAGGAACTGGATGGGAGAAATTCGGTTGGGGTATCAGACCAGCAATGTGAGTTTCTGCGAAAAAGAGATGGAGAAGGAGGGAGCGAGGGAGGGTGAGAGAGAGTGAAAAAGAGAGAGAGAGAGAAAGAGAGATTGAGAGGACAGATGGAAAGTAGGAAAGAGGGAGGGAGAGAGAAAGAGAGAGAGAGCGACTGAGGGGAGAGAGGGAAAGAGGGAAAGAGAGAGAGGGGGAAAGAGAGAGGGAGGAAAAAGAGAGAGATGCAAAGTCAGAAGCTCAGAGCACATATTCAGATGGAGGGAAAAAAAGACGAGTTCCTCTCCCACAACACGCTAGGAGGCCCTGGGAAACACACAGAGAGAGGTGTAGGCATTTGCAATTTTATTACCACTTTAATGGGTTTTCTTGCCATCGTGCCAGATTTGCACCTTTTTAATACTCATCTTATAAATACGAGGTTCAACGGGCAGCCACTCAACTCCTCATTATTCATGTATTCAAACAGTCAGCACACAGAAAAGCAAAAAGACATAAAAATATTTCCCTTAATTTGCATTGTTACTTTACACTCTAAGACTCTGATTACATACCCAGTGGCAGTAATATCTATTTAGTAATCAATTAATCAAGGGGGTTTAGGCAACGGTTTCAGCAATTTATATTCATCTATAAGAGGAAAGATAAGAGTGTCTTAAAATGCATACTTCTGCGGCACAATTTTCCTTATCTAATTCCTTCTGCTGAAAAGTGCTCAATATATTCATAGTCAGGCATAAGAGACACAACACTAGGGTGACCAGTTTTGGGGCTTTTTTTTTTAAACGCAGCATAAAAAATGTACATAATTATTAGGCTGTGCGACCATAGAATGGGGAACGAGTTGAATACAAAACATGTAACATATATGTGGAACGAGTGCGTCGCGTGCACCCATGTCTGACACACCACAGCACTGAACGCAGACTACAGGAACACAGACTGGAAATCATCACAGCAGGACCAAAGCAGATGTATGGGCTAGTTATGCCAATTACTGGGGAATACAGGATTAGAAAGTGATTTGTTTTGGCAAGGGATTTCTGGAAAAGCACAAAAACAATGTAGGCCTTTTCTTATCTCTTTTAATCAGCTATGCCATGCTTTGCAACTGTCTACTGTCTTTCTGGTGCTTCCATCTCGTCTTCCTCTTTTTTTTCTCTCCTCCTCAGACCTCACCCTCTTTCAGTCCCACACGTAGGTAGGTAGACAGGCCCCACAGTCACATCCACCTTAATCTGGCTGGCCCTGTCACAGCGCTGATGGACCTGCGGCCGCGCTGTTGACCGGGGACTACAAAGAACAATGAGGAAGCCCTGGCTGCAGCTGGCACTGGCTCCTCATCCATCCTCCCTGCCACCTGCGAAGACAGCAGCCATCGCATCGCTGCGACTTTGCCATTTTATCCCGTAAGCTAAAAGCGGCACATGGGCAATTAGGCACTTAGGAATGCCAACCCAGATGTGCGAGTTTGGGTGGGTGGGTGGGTGGTTGGTTGGTTGGAGGTGTAGGGGTGGGGGTGGATTGGGGAGGGTGGGTAAGCGGTGACAGTCTCCCTGTCTGAGCACACCTTGAGACAGCCTAACAGCGGATCGCTTCGTCTCACAACAAGCCCAACCTTTCAAGTCTAAACGGGCTTCATAATTGAGAGTTCTGTGGCCAGCCGACTGGAAGAGAAAAGACGGAGCCGGTGGTAGAGAGGCGAGGAGGAGAACAAGGAACGGAGGGGTGTGTGGGGTGTGTGTGTGTGTGTGTGTGGGGGGGGGGGGGGTGCTGGGAGAGAGAAGGAGGGAAGGGAAGAGAAGAGAAAATAAATAAATAAATAAATGAGTGAAGCCGTGGTGATAAAAGAGAAAAAGATCAAGTGGGGATAAAAGAGATCAGCTCATCGCTCTGACTAAAATCTAGTGACAGCCGGCGATGGAGGGAATGAGAAAGGGGGAGGATGAGAGGGATGACACAACAAAAATAAAAATCAGTCTGTTCGTGAAGGAAACCAGCTATAGGGAGCGAGGCAGAGAGAAAGAACATGTGAGTGATAGAGGGAAAAAAGAGGGACAGAGTTAGAAAGAGGCAGAGAAGACCCTAAAGTCTAGGATGTACGGTGCGACAGCGATAGGTTTTACTGAAGACGTTTGCTTCTTTCAAACTACGAACAAGACCACCAATTACTGAAAAAAGAGCATTAATGATTCCCTTTTATGTTACATTGTGCCTTTGTTTTTTCTGCGTCTTCACATGAAATGACATGGATTATATAAGGCAGCTCGACGGAAATCAGTTTGATCACAAACTGACCCCACATGTCAAGCTCCCTTTTGAAGCCACACAAAACAGTGAGACAATGCCGCTAATTAGGAGCGACAGACACCTTTACAGTAATCACCGCTTAAATGAGCTCATCCTCAACCACCAATCAAAACAAGGTAGTCTCGTCATCATAGGAATTGTAGGACTGGATGAAAATACTTCCCATTTCGGAATCACGGGACTGACACTAGGAGATGCCTCCCATTTGCTCCAGTGTGTCGGTGAAAAGTTTGCAAGGCGATGTGTACACAGATGAGGCCACGCTTCCAACTCCCAAGTGCCACCACGCACAATGCCAGTGGACACCTGAGGTCCCCTTCGGCAGAGCCGGCATCCTCCGGGAGCGACGCTGGCCATCATTAACCGATAAAAGTGTCACGGCGAGGCCCGGAGAATTGAACACATCTAATCAGGGCAGGAGAGAGTGTGTGTGTGTGTGTGTGTGTGCGTGTGTGTGTGTGTGTGTGTGCGTGCGTGCGTGCGTGCGTGCGTGCGTGCGTGCGTGCGTGTGTGTGTGTGTGTGTTTCCTCCCCAGGGCCCCCCCGGAGGATGCAGCTGTGTTGCGCTCCCTCTGCCACTTGTTCATTAATTACGGAGAATTAATGCTTTTCTTCCACGGCCAGTAAATAAGAGCGGCGGCAGGCAGGAGTCGCGCTAATCAAGAGTGGCTTTTATTAAAACACTGTGAAAATGTCAGTGGGGTTTCAGCTCTAGAGAGGAGGGGAGGCAGCCATGAGTGAGAGAGAGAGAGAGACACTTAACAAGAGAGAGAGAAGGGAAGAGAGACAGCCATAGAGAGACAGAGAGAGAGAGAGAAAGAAAGAGAGACAGAGAGAGAGAAAAAGAGAGAGACAGACAGACAGAGACAGAGAGAGAGAAAGAGAGAGAGACAGACAGAGGAACACAGAGAGAGAGAAAGAGGGACAGAGAGAGCGATCCCATCTTACACCAATCCAATCAGCCATGGTGGCAGTGGGCTAAATTGGCTGCACCTGTTCCACTGAGGCCCAAAGATCTATTGTCTCTGTCCTGTGTGGAGCAACTGTGCGGGCGCTGGTTAGAGAGCCAGGCTGAGACTGAGGCAGAGGCAAAGGCAGAGGCTGAGGCGTGGCAAAGCCTGCCATTAGTTTCATGTTTCAAAGCATCCCCATCTAACAGGGGTATCGAGCGTGGTAGTGCTGGTGCTGGTGGTAGTGGTGTTAGAGGGGGGTGGGGGGGTTGTTTAATGGCCTCACTGGAAAGGGCTCTTTGCCTAACGAAAAACCTTTCTCAGGTCCTGTAATGTAGGCTGGGTGGTCAGTGCTGCTTGAGCAACTGTTGAGGCCAATCAGTCTTGCAGCTTCTCCACAACTATGAGCAGTGCTGAGCATGTACAGCCCAGGGGTGCGGCAAAGGGCCAGAACATTTCCACGAACCCTCTCTTGCGACTCAACTATACCGCAGTGTGTCCTGGCAAGCTTATTTTACAGCAAGATTGGGGAACGTTTCATTGCAATATCTGCATTCATAAATGACCCGGCAAGAGATTAATACTGTGCCATAAACACTTTTTTTTTTCATTTGCAAGCAATCAGAGCAATTTATCATGTTTGCAGGGCATATTCATAGGGGTTTCCTTTTAGCTATTAAACCTCTATGTTATAAATCACATACCATCGTTTCTAAAGCACAGAAGAAGAGACAAAAGTTTTATTTTACATGAGGAGCAGACAGCCCTGAAAGTGAGCATCTAACATTTTTTAATTATGCAAGTCAAAAAAAATATTATGGGTTTGGCAAAAAAACTAAAATGCTCACAAATTAATTTTTAATATTTCAGAAAGAACATTACTGATGAACATTACGACTTGACAAATGATAAACTAAAACTGTCCTTGTTCAACATATTCCTACCTTCTGTTTTACTGACACAACTGGCACAGCAATAGCCCTCAGAACAGATGCGCTTTTAAAGCCCAACCCCCCCCCCCCCCGTCTCTCTCTCTCTCTCTTTCCCTCTCTCTCTCTCTTCTCTCTGTCTGTCTATATATATATATATATATATCCTTATCCAACACAGTCTAAATTACATTCTTTTCACTCATATGTCTGCCATGTTTTACCACTTCAAGATTTGGCATGGCAGTATGTAAGGCCCCAATATTTAGCACTGCAATCAGGCTGCAATTTGCCAGTGAGGGATGGTGGTGATTTCTCCTCATATCATATGTTCAAACCTCTGCCGAATTGTTCTCATCCGCAGACGGAATTGATCTCGTCCTTACAGTGATTAAAATTCTCTTGCCAATGTCTCTGTAAAGCACTAAACAGTCTATAGTGCAAATAATAATAAAGTCCGAAATGGACGTCAACGTTCAGGACTTGCACTGGTGTGACACGAGCTGACACCATGGCTACATGAGAGGCTGCCTCCACTGGCCTGGATCCATAGCTTACACACCTTTCCAGCCAACTCTCAGGTTAAATGGAACAAACAAGCCGGCACTATCAAAACAAGGACGCGTCAATATGAAACCATACGCATTTTTAGTAAAGCCTACTTGTGTGAAGAATGGGGCTGAATCCTGCATTGTGGTAACATTAATGATTGACATCTGCTGTCAGGAAATGCAGTACTGTCTATAAATATTTTACTATGTCACTAAGAAAACTTTGGAAGGAGCAGAACTTATGAAAATGTTCTACTTCACATTTGAAAAAGTAAAATATATAATTAGGAGTGACATAGTTCACTGCTATGATTAATATTTTTATAGTACTGCAGTGCCCATAGATTGGCATCACAGCACTTGAGCCTTGGCTCCATGGCAGCTCTCCAAAACATCTGAAGATATCAGATCTGCTTTTTTTTTTTTTTACAGAGACTGACTTCAGTTCAATATGCTCAGAGAACTTAAATTAGTTTTGTTGGTGATGTACTTCCTGTTTTTCTTGTGTGATTAGATCTTAATATACATATCTGACACCCTGCAAAGGTAAAGCAAATCAATATTTAATTGCTTGATTTAAATACCCTTTTCACACTAACTTCCATGCTATAGTCGCCCACCACGTCATTAATTAAACAGTACCATTTTAATTGGCTGATAATGAATGAATGTGCAAATAAATTGTTTATCAGTGGGTTAGACTGCGGAGGGAAGGTGGGGGAGACTAAAAGGACAGTGGCTGGCAGGTCTGCTGATGAGCAGGGTCGCAAAAAAAGAACACTGTCACTGTAGACCTCAAAAACTGGAGAACAACCACGCCAGCAAATGTTGAATATGCACTCGTCTTTGATCTCCCTGACATAGCAAATTATAACCATGCCCTTGCCTGTGGGAATGAGTGCGAAGTTGCCAAGATACGGAGACAAAGTTGGCCAAGGTTGATTTCTCTTTTCTCGTCTTTTTTTTCCCTCTTTTTTTTCTCTTTTTGTCACCATAAGCACTTTCACCAACAGCAGCAAAAGGACAAAAAGCTGAAACTTAAAGAGATTAGGCGCGCATTTTTTTTTTTCTCACGAAACTGGAAATAGGTAATAAAAGTGAATCGACTGGCAAAGTGAAAGATGGACATTCTGTTTTAGAGTGTGGCATTGTGGCCTACTTCAAATTCTTTTGTTTCATCCAGTTTCGCAGAACTTACAATTAGTATTTATAGCAACAACATTTTGAGCAAATCCTGTGAATTACATTTACACTATACTCCATCCCAATCACTGTAAACATAAACACGCACACACACTCACGTGTATACATACATACACACACACACACACACACACACACACACACACACACACACACAGAGAGACAGAGAACCTGTATGCATGCTGCCTGTGATTGGAAGGACGGTTTCCTTTATGTCCTGCATGCCCACGCATTCCAGCATTCTCTGTGGAGGCAGGAATGCAAATGCACCCACGACACTCTATGGCCACATTCACTTTGAAGTACAGTAGCTTTGGTTTTACTTGGAAGGAGTTTATTTGAGGGCCTGTAGTCAATCGCTAAAAGCTTGCCACAAACAAAGCATTATGCAAATAGCGCGCAATTAATCAGAAGAAAAGAGGGAGGCCCGTGTTCTTATCGTTATTAATGGCCTTTGCCGTGCCGAGGGGTCATCTCACCTCTCTGAAATATTTACATCATAAACAGCATGAATTATGGGGGTTACGGCAAGGGCACTCATTTTAAAACACTGCCAGCCTTTATCCATCCAACGCGGCAGGGCCTCCATCCACCGAGCCCTTATGTAAATGTAAATATGAATGTAAATGGGCTGCTGCAGGATAATGTCTGGCAGACTTGTGTTTTTTAATGACGCTGTGGTCATGTTTCCATTTTTTTCCCCTCCCTCTTTCTCCTCCTCTTATTTCAGCTGAACACACGGCTGGATCGGCTTCGAGCTCATTAGGGCTTTGATCAATAACACCAAGGCAGGCCGACATGATAAATGACCTGAATGAAATTCGGGACCATATTCCCAGATATCCCAAAGTGTCGCGAGCCTGTGTGGAATCGGCACCCATTTTTTTCAGCCCTGGATATTATTCCATTTACAGCTCCTTGGAGGATGACCTGTCTGAGCAATATCCGAGTTGAAAAAGTTGCAGAAATAAACCCACTCTCCCTCAATAAAACTCAGCAGAACTGGTAAACTTTTCACATGGAGTCTAACAGATCAATAGTGGGCATTATTCGATTAACAAGGTCTCCAATACAAGCCTTAGTAGACATACTCTAAGGCGCTGAATGAGGAAGAAGAAATGTGCTCATCTGCCACTGAGGTGAATGTGAGGTTATTTATATTTCATTTCCATAGCTACGCTAACTATTCTAGCAACACTGTGACGGATAGCATACTTACAGTTTGAGCTAATCCCGGACCACTGGGGCATTTACAGCATATTAGCAACAAAAGGACAGCGTGTGTGTTTATTCCGCATCGTTCTCCACACATGTATTTACGTCCATGTGTATTTATAATTCATCAGCATGCATATTTGTGCATATTGTAAATTAACCTCATGATTTCAGTCCTCTGCATTAGCACTAATTCCCTTAGCAGCTGGCAGCATTGCTATAGCTACACATACATTCGTTTTTGCTCAGTGGAATTGGTCTGGCCTCTCTGTCTCCCTTTATCTCTCTCTCTCTCTCTCTCTCTCTCTCTCTCTCTTGCAATGGCTTCCTCCATCCCCTTTTGCCTCGCCGTTCTCTAGTGTGTGCGAAGCGAAGCTTTAAAAACTGTGTCTAAAAATGGCGCCGGCTACATGTGAGAGGAGGGAGCTCGTCCTTGGAGCAGCTCAGCAGCAGGGAGAGGATGCCTCCGCCTCCTGTTGTTTGTCCGGGATGCCAGGCGCATGGCGGCGCGTGCCAGGGCCCATGCCGGCGCCCAGGCCGGCCCGGAAAAGACAGAGCTTTTGGCCCAGTTGGTGCTTGGACGGCGCCAACGCTACGGCCCGTGCCAGGGAAAGCCACTGCGGGCAGCTTCTGCTCTGTGTGGCACACACACACACACACACACACACTCACCAACATACACTCACCAACACACACATACACATACACACAGAAACCGAACATGCACACACCCAAATGCACACAAACCGAACATGCACACACCCACATACACCCACACACACACACAAGTGCACACACACACACATACACACACAGACATCAACACTATCCCTCTACACTGGTGCCGCAGAGATTTTGCAGTCACACAGGGGCCAGGAGTGCACTTGGCCAGCTCTGACAGACGCCCATACCTCCTCAGGGGAGGACCCCCTCCACAGGGCCATGTGGTCGGGGAGTGGAAGTCTCTGGATCTCATTTGGACAGAGGGCGGTGCTGCCGTGGTCCGCTAGCCTAGCTCGCTATTCCCCCTCCACCCCTCCATCCGCCCTTCTCTGAACATATCGTCCATTATCACTGCCGGCAAACCGGGGCCAGAGAAGTGGCCAGGCCCCAAGCACCACGAGAGCATCTGTGCTTTTGCTTTCTGTTTGTATTATGTATCGTGTAGTGTTTTTTGTGTGTCTGTTTATTTTGCTTTTCTGTTACAGTATGGCTCAGAGATTACTGCAAGGAGCAGTGTTTTTTCCTGAAGATCTGTCTTTGTTCTCACGTTAGCAAACCGGTAGCCTTTTTTTTTTCTCAGACTCCATGCCTCACATGCTAATGCTTCCACTTGATTAACATGAGGAGGCCTACGCCAGTGAGTGTGTGTGTGTGTGTGTGTGTGTGTGTGTGTGTGTGTGTGTGTGTGTGTTTGTGTGTGTGTGTGTGTTTGGGGGAGGGGGGTTTGAGGATGTGTGTGGGTAAGGAACATCTGTCAGGAGACAGCGTGACAAAGCAACAGGGGCCTGCTGATGTATGAGGTCCTTGCCTCACTGCAGGGCAGAGCTTTTGGAAGGGCTGCCGTGATTCGCTTGTTCATTACATCCAAAATGTTGCCATTAAAACGTTTTGCTCTTGTGAAAGACTTGATTCATTATAATTTTTTCATGTTCTGAAAGTGTCTCTATAACTTGTATGCTTTGCTAATTAAACATGGCAATATTAAACTCACAAAAAATGTGAGGTACTTTTCTTTGTTAAAATACCAAAAAGAGCTTTTATTACATTAATGACCATATTGATTTTAAAACACTGTTGAGCTTTAAAATGAGGTGTCTTTTCAGCACTACTCTTCCTGATTCATGCACTTACTGAACACGGCAATTTCCATGGTTCTATGACATTGTAGTACTACTGCATTTTTAACATGGTACCATTTGTGCGCTGATACGCTGAATGAAAATTAAGGTCTTGCATAATTAACATAATTACACACTCCCCCCCTTTCTATGAGGTCCATTTCAGCACTGCATAAAAAGAGGCTGGAATGGCGCTGTCCTTTTAATAACCGCAGGATAATTTCTGTCGTGTGTCGGATAGTGGTAACCCCTGTCAAACTACTCACAATGTAGTTCCACCTGCGTGTATGGAATTACTGATGGCTACTTAAAAACATTAGTCCACACACACACACATACACACACACACACACACACAGAAGCAGCACAGGACCACGAGGAAGTGCCTTACATTGCCTCGGGCAGTTTGAGAGTCGAGTTCCTATGTGGTCTGTAACTTTCCGTTGCATTGATGAGTTTACCGTTCCTTTGCTATGCTACCAACCTGCCGACCTTTCGGAGTTGTGATTGCTGTTGCCAATGATTACACAGGTATTATAAAAAAACATTTTTTTTTTTTTCTGATAAGAGCCGCCCTGATGGATGCATGAAATTAGTGAAGGGAGAGAGGCAGCCACCTGGGCACCTCACCTGGGCCTCGTAGCTGCTCGTAGTGGCACCTTTGCGAGGGGAGATAGCCTAGTCTGACGGCGAGGGCTCTGAGGGCTGGGCGATTAGCAGGGTCTCCTAATGAGAAAGTTACTGTACGGAGATAATTACAGGCAGAGGCAGCACGGCGCTGGAGCCCTAATGAGGGAGATAAACGCTCACCAGTGGCTCCCATGGACAGTGGAGGGAAAAAAACAAAGCGTGGACTGAGAAGTCTTTCCAGTAGTGTGAGTGAGTGGTGAGAAATACTCACCAGTCGGTTCTACCGACTTTCTAATAGTTTCCGATAGTGTTAATGATAGTGTTAATGATAGTGTTAATGGTCAGTAACAATGGCGGTTTTCACATGACTTACTGGTAGGCATGCTGCACAAAAATAACAGAAGTCTCTGTCTTCTCAAGCTTTGGAGAACACTGCAGGCAAGTTGTAGCTGGATGCTATTTTTTGTTCAACTACCATGTAGTGCAACTGCAACATATACAGAACTTACATTTACTGTACTGTAACACTAACTCCAGGTTATGGTGAGCAACGAAGCATATATGCAGTGACTCACAGAACAGTGTAAATGGCACACCTAATCTTTTCCACATACAGACCTATTCTATTCTACATAACTCATTTTTGACACTAAATTGACACTAAAAGTAAGAGTTTCATGGTTGTGGAACCAATCAATGTATTTAAAAGAATTACATTTCTCTACAAAGTATGAAGGATTAGGACAAGGCAAACCACCTCAGGAAGTTACATGTCAAAGACATGAATAATGGACATGGAACAAAAATCGATGGTGATCTCTGGATGTCACTCCAAGCCCTGCGCACAAAAACACACAGTGTGAACATGAGGCACTGCCTTACACTCTCCCAGAGGATTTCCAGAGAGGACAACATGTTATTAGCATCAGCGGAAACCACCACCAGCACCGCTCTCATTCATGACTTAGCCGTTAGCCGCGGGGCTCTCCTCGTGTCCCTCCGCTCCTCTACCCATCAAGACCATCATCTCTCTGGGAGCTCCAGTCCCGTCGTGTTGCCCAACCAGGGCTGATGAGCAAACGAGCACGTTCAGCCCAGAGTGCGCGTGCATTGGCAATCACACAGAGGCACAAACTACTTACACATACTAATGTCCTGGGGGAGGACGAGGAAAGGGGAGCGGAGGCACTCAATGAGTGCAATCACATGAAGAAGTCTGCACACGTAGAAACACTGACAGATGCATGTGCACACACACATGCACACACACACACACACACACACACGCACACACACACACACACACACACACACACAGGCAACACAGACAGACGTCCACACGTGGATGCAGACACACACACAGGTAAAAACACACACACACACACACACACACACACACACACACACACACACACACACACACACACACACACACACACACACACACACAGGTAAAAACACACACACAGGCATGCATGGCTGGGCAAACACAGTAGAAGTAATCGCAGCGTTGGTCATGGCCTCAATGCTAATGCGAAGCCTGATATATCTCACATTCCATAAATCAGCCACCTGGCAGATTAGGAGAAAATGAGGGAATAAAATCAAAAGAGGAGCACTGCTGTTTATTGCTTTAGAGAGATAGCTGGTGAGCAGGCAGTGCTGCTCTGATTAGGAGTGGAGTCTCTCAGGAGAGATCCACATTTCTCTCACACTCACACACACACACACACACACACACACACACACACACACACACACACACACACACACACACACACACACACACACACAATCAGAGAGACACTCAGACGCACACTCATACACACACACACACATACATACATACACATAAACAGAGAGACACTCAGACGCACACACATACACACACACACACACACACACACACAGACACTCAGACACACACACAAACAAGCTCACATTCACACACAAACACACACTCGCAAAATCTCATTTGCACTTAGTCTACTCACACAGGACTCTAACAGACACACTCACATAAACAAATGTAAACACACACCCAAACAGAAAAACACAAACATGCTCGCTCACACACTAACTCACACATACATGCGTGACACACACATACAGACATGAGAGCGAGGTAGCCCAGTCACACATTTAGGAAACATGTGCTGGCAGACACACACAAACACACACAGACACACACACACTGATGCATACACACTCACATACACAAACACACAGACACACACACTCACACAAACACACACACACACACACACACGGATACAACCATACACACTGTGGCGCTGATTCTGTCGTATTTACTGTCTCACACAGGGGAAACAAATAAACTGCGTGATTAACAAGTTTTCTCCCGCCACCCGACGCCTCTCCGCGTGCAACGGCGCAGTGCCACCTCACTGACTTAATGATTCTTAATGGCTTCTTAATGACTTCCTAATGACTTCATCAGGAAGAGCCTGCCACGACGCACTCTTGACAAGCTGAGCCACCCCTGAGACTCAGGGGTTGGAGGAGGGGAGGCGGAGGGTTGGGTTCAGAAATGCAGATGATGTTCGGGACCGCATCCCACTTCAGGATATATATCCACGTCTCTCTTTCAATGTGTGTGTGTGTGTGTGTGTGTGCGCGTGCGCATGTGTGTGTGGGCATGTGCGTGTGTTACTTCTTGTCACACATACCAGAAAGAGACAGAGAAAAAAGTCAATAGCGGCTCATCTATGGTTCATTAGAGAGATGGCTAAGGTGACCCAAGTTAGGGGAAAAATATTGGACGTAATATAATGAAAGCAAAATAGGCTTTCAGGTTTTGATGTCGACGCGTTGAAAAAGACATTACGAAAAGAATTCA
>CM050216.1:26608742-26648742 GCA_027475355.1 Coilia nasus
ACACACACACACACAGACCCCCACTCCCCCCCACCCCCCATCATTATTTATGCAGGGATGCCCTTGGGGAGTCTTTGCGCTTGTTTACACAGTCACGCCGCACTCCATTCATGACGGCCGCAAGTAAATGAACCGCTCGCCGCCAATTTGTCCTGGAGCGACGGAGGCAGCAGCGGAGCCGGCAGGGTCCCTCCTGCAAGGCGCTAAACGAGAGAGAGAGAGAGAGAGAGAGAGGAGAGAGAGGAGAGAGAGGGCTCTGACGAGAGGAGGGTGGAAGGGGGGAATGGGGTGATGAGAGGTTTGGGGGGGCTGGGGGGGGCTGGGGGGAGGGGGTTAGCCAGAAGGGAGCGGGAGGTAAACACCTACCGGAGGCTCTTGAGATCCAGGTCATTAATGGGTAGTGAGATGAATGGTTTAAACTCCTGTGTGTGTCTGTGTTTGTGTGTGAGTGACTGAGACAGAAAGGGAAAGACATAGACAGAGAGAGAGAGAGAGAGAGAGAGAGAGACAGACAGACAGACAGAGAGAGAGACAGAGAGAGAAACAGGGAAAAAAAGAAAGAGAGAGACTGACTAACTGAAAATGATCCTAACAGAAAATGTCGAGTGAAAAAAGCCGAGAATGTTAAGCAACTTGCTGGCATTCAACATTTCTCCACTTTATCCCCCCCCCCCCCCCCCCCAAAATGCCGCAAGGCAACATTATCCTCAGCAAACCTTGTGCCGCTTTTTGTTGGCCGATTTTCAATGGCCACTTGCTGGTTCTACTTCCCCACACCCTCCCCACTCCCACTGGGCCAGGTAATCCGCTCAGGGCAGCCTCTTCCCGAGAGCCACGTTCAGTCCCTGCCTGACACCCAGGGAAAGAAGCATTACTCTAAGTGTTTGTTTCCAAGGCCTGTGTGTGTGTGTGCGCAAGCAGGACCATTGTGTAAACATCATGGCTTCCAAGAAATGTGTGTGTGTGTGTGTGTGTGTTGGGGGGAGGGGGGGGCGAGATAATGAGAAATGCAGGACCATGGTTTAAAAAAAAAAAAAAAACAGGGGCAGAATGAAAATTACAATTTTTGTTTGTTTGTGGTCGCTCATTAAGACGGCGGTAGCTTGTGGAGTTTTGCACTATCTGGTGCCAGGCTTTCTTCCCCCACACATGCATGCACCAGCCCCCCCCCCCACCCCCCCCCCCCCCCCCCCCCCCCCCACACACACACACACACACACACACACACCACCCCTTCAGAACAGCCCTGGAGCGCTGGCACTTTCATTATTTCATTACTGTTTCCTCTCTTCTTGCTCCGCTAAATCCTGCTGATTCATCCCACACACAGCAGCACCGCATGCTGTGTCTTTTCAAAGCGCCTCCACACTCTCCGGCCAACAAACAACCTAATGCCACATTACAAGGCCACACAAGCTCTCGCAAGACGCCCCGCTTCACAAGTATCACAGTCGTGCAGGCGCTTCATCAGGCTCTTTGACATCATGTGGAACATTATACAATACTGTATAATGCGTTTATGTTTATTTGTGTATTTGTGTGTGTGTGTGTGTGTGTGTGTGTGTGTGTGTGTGTATTTGTGCCTCAGTGTGTGCATATGCATTTGTGTGTGCAAGGTGTCCAAATGTTGTGGCCTCTTCCATTTCCACTTATTGCATGTTCAAATCTGTGGGAAGTCCTATCCTCATAGGTCGACACCTCTCAATGAGGTTTGATTATAAAAACTAAAACAAGAAAAAATAATAATAAAAATTTAAATGGGGGAAAAAAAATCAAATGTCTACCTCACCATACACAGCAGGCTTTCCAGTGGATGTTGAACGCCACAGCAGCGTGAAGAAATCACAAAGAGGCGAAAGAATAAAAAAAAATAGAAATAAAAAGTACGCCAAGCTCCCCTCGTCACTCAGGCATACGCGTGTGATCTCGTTTGCGTAGGGGGTCTTACCTGTCGCACGCGCCACTCGGCTCTGAGCTCGATCTTCTTCCCCGTGCAACGGCTGGCTGCTCTCCGGCTCACAGGCCCCCTTTTTCAGCGTCGCTGGAAGCCAAACTCAATCTTCACCATCGCACAAGCTTCCAATCTGCAACACAAAGAAAGAAGCCACAGAACATGCTTGAGTGGAAATGGCAATGTGCAAAAAGAGAGAGAGAGAGAGAGAGAGAGAGAGAGCGTGTTCTTCCCTTCCCTGCCTAGGCAAGGGGATTTGATGCACCGATATGCCTGGATACGAGTCAAAGCTGAGCCAAGCTTTACCGGTGCTCCGCACAAAGCAATAGAAGTCACCGCTCGCCTGCAGTCCCAGCCCTGCATTCTTGACCCTATGGAATCCTGTCAATCTCTTGATATAGATAGTGCTTTACAGCCTCGTGGGGGAACAGGCAGCATATATTTATCCAATAAAGCTACGCGACCTATTGTAGGAATGATCTAACTACATGGGGGCCTGAAAGCCATTGACATTGAGAACGCACATTGGTCCCTGCGTCTCGAGGGCCAGACGGCCATACCACGTCCTTGACAAATGATCATAATGGTTCTTTACGGAGTTTGCAGGGCGCTCAAGCGGTAATAACCTGTATCCTTAAATGAGGCATGTGTATGTATTTATGCAGCCGGCCAGGCGACCGCCGAAATCACAGACAGTGCGCAGGGTTCATTTATATGCGTGGTCTGGACGACCAGGAGTGTGTCGTGCCGTGTAGCCGAGTAGCCGTGTAGCCGTGCCATGTTTGGGGCAAAGATCACACGGCGCGCACGAATGCAACACGCTAGAAAGACAGACAGGCCAGGCTGTGGAGCGGCTGTGGATGCCATGTCTGTGGCTGGAGGTCAGCTGCGGCTGAGGCCAGACACAAACACTGCTGACGGGGGCATAACATGAGGACTTTCTGAAGGGCCCGGGAAAAACACCACGAAGAAAGAGATCAGGGTCGTTTTACAGAGTGCCACCATTAACACAGTTGCCCTTGTCCTTCTGTTTTGTTCTGTCAATCTCTGTTTTTTCTCTCTCGTTCAATAGCTCTATTTCTCTGTCTCTCTCTCTCTTGGGGAGTGGGGGAAAAGAGAGCATAAAACCTGTCTTACTGGTCTTTTGAAGCAAAAGGAGCTGGCCACGTTTTAAGTGGGAACCCCCTCACCTTGAGAGACATATGACGAACGTTTTCATTTTGAGCCTCACTTATGAAACCAGCCCAGCCATTGCACTTATTCTTTTCGCCTCACTTATATATAATCACTCCTCTTCTTGCCTCATTCATCCTCTTTCTTCCCCAGCAGTGTTCATCTCTGTTACAATGTCCAGTTTCTCCTTCTACAGACTGATAGACACTCTGCGCCACTGGATGACACACATCACTGAGGTTAATTTCGACAAAGAAGAGTTATTTCAGAATAAGTGGACCAAAGAGTTGGGACTAAAATTGATTTCATACAATATACATTTCCTGTCCAGAGGATTAAGTACTGTGTATGCTTACTTCCGTGGCTCATATTTCAGTGGGCTGCTTAGACAGATTCCACAGATTAAGTACTCGATAAATGCTTTCACTGAATGTATCCCGCCAAGTCAATTTTGATGTACAGTCTTTTAATGTTCTCAGGTAAATATGGCAGAGTGCATGGACACTCAAGTGACTGTTTTGCACAAGGAAGATTACTTGCAAGCCCATCTATACACACATGGCCATTACATTACTACACACACATACATACACACACACACACACACACACATAGAAAGGCACGAAACCCAAAGCTGGCAGGGAGCATGGGTAGACAGCTGGTGAAGCCAGGGTGCACTCTGGCTGCTAGAAAGAGCAGATTCAGGTGACATCTGCGCCTCCCTGTTGCCGCGAAATAGTAGAAACACTAAAAGTGAATTACAACATTAATGACAGCACTCTGCAAGCTGTCCTTCCCCATCACACATCCATTACTCCTCACTGAGCGAAGCCAAGGAACCGTTGGGGGACATTTCGGCCAAAAAAGAAGCCACCAGGAGGCGAGCAGTTGCCGGGTATTCATCAGCTCAAGCGCAGCCCATTCAGCCTCTGTTCCGCACCACGTCACCGCGTCATGTGCCCGCCGCAAAGTAATCACGCTTTTGTCCCTACCCGTTCCTTTCTTCTTCTACTCCTTTGCCTTCTGACTATACACCTTTACTGAGATCCTTACTTCACTCTCTTAGTGCTGCCTGTTGAGCCTGTGTGGGTATTGAGACTGCCCTCTTTTTCAGGGGGATGTCTAAACCTCTCTTTTTCAAATCTATCCTCTCTCTGTTTTCCCTCTTTTACCAATCAGATCCTTTCCTTCATCCCTTTCTGTCTCTCCTCTCTGGTGCCTCTCCAGTTCTCATTTTACGTCCGTCTCTGAGATTGTTCGCATTGTGATGACTGACACAAAAACATTTGATCTTCCCAAACTCCTTTTGGACACCAGAAAACAAACCTCAGTCCACGGGGGCTCACATTGTGCTACAGGAGATGGGCTTTCCCATCCCACACACTCAAGCAAAGAGAAAGAAAGTCAAAGAGACAGAGAGACAGATAGTGTGCAGAGGGCGGTAGATACATAAATAGATAAAGAGAGGGGGAGGAGGAGAGAGAGTGTGAGAGACAGAAAGAGAGATAGTGAGAAAGAGAAAGACAGAGGCAGAGATCCAGTGCCATCTTGGATAAGAGTCTGAGATGGCCCATGCAATGGATGGTGACTGGCTGATAGGCATCAGATAGACATCTCAGAACTGTCACCCAGCCAGAGCCTTTCAATAACTTCAAAAATCCTTCCGAAAAGAAAGGGAAAAAAGAGAATAAAGGCCGAGTTGATCACGCATCCTTCCCCCCGCTCCATCCTTCACTCTCTCTGCAGGGAAATAACAGAGATGGGAGGAAAGAAAGGGCGGGGGGGTGCAGTTGGGATCCCTCACTCCTCTGCCTGTTACTTCCCCCCAACCACACATACAATTTCTCATGGGGAGCTGAAGTCACATGAAGAAGCAAAAAGTATATATATGCTATTTGGAAGACACCAGGCATAGGCAAAAAAAAACATACATAGAGTCCAGAACAGGAATGAACAGCACAGAGGGCACTGTATGCTGTAGGTAGTTCTCTCTTGTGTGTTAGCATGGATTGCCTCATGACATAAACTTTTAATGAGATCTTTCAACTGAGGACCACACATGTCCAAGGCAGGCTGTGTGTGGTTGCATGCTTCAGCACAGCATGACCACATCCCTTGACATATTCAGGCCCAGTTATCCATGCCCTGTGATTTCTTCATTCAGAAAGGAGATACGAGAAAAAGGTGGGAACGAATGTGTGGCACTTCAAGTGTTGTACAATTACTAGGCGATTATATCTGCACCGGCATTAGCATATTAAAAGGAAGACACCACTTGAAAGAGAAAGATAATGATGAAACGTTGGAAATCATTTCCTTCTTCCTTATTAGCACCCAACGCTGCAATTTGGGAATGGGGGGGAAGGGATGGGAAGAGGAGTTATAAATAGCCATAAACCTTTATTGTGTAAATAATCACAATTAAGGAGAAATAAGACCAAACTGTCTTTGTGGAGAAGAGCTAATTAAAATCGGAGAGGGAAGGGAGAGAAAGAGGCCAGTGCTGGGCTGTTAGCACTCACAGGAAAGTAGATTGGATGTTTTTGGTTCATTACTTCTCCTCTCTGGAAAAAAAAAGGAAGAAGAGAGGAGGGAAGTGTGTGATGGCATGCCTGTTTCCCAATGCTGGAGCTGGGAGAAAAAAAGCTATGGCTTGTTAATATTGGTCAACATACTTCAAAACCGGAGAGGGAGGGAGGGGAACAAAAACACTTTATCAAACAAATGTGTTCCTTTTCACTCCATCAATGTTGAAATGAGGTGTACAGAATGCATTTATCATGAGCTGTGATGTTTGCATGTGGCACGCCATGCATGCTTTCGCCGCCAGCGGCCATTTTTCAGGCCTCCTACGCGTAACCGGCGGCGATGCCTCACAGAGCGGCTTTGTCAGCAAGAAACCACACACACACTCCTTCATGTGGGGCCATTCATCACCGCGCTCTTAATGCAAATGGTCCCTCCAACAATGTTGTCTTTGGCCTCGATGAGTCAACATGGGTAAGCGCTCCCATCATAACCTGATGACAATTAGGGCTTTTCTCCACCAAGATGTAGCTGCTGCAACATCAGCACTCTCAAATGGGGTCAAGAAACCAAACATTTGAGCGGTGGTGTGGTGTAGTTGGTTAAGGCACCCATACTATATATTTGGAGGAACTGGATTTGAATCCGATCTGAGGTCATTTTCCGATTTTTCGCCGTTTTTTCCTCCACACTAATTTCCTGTCTGATATTCCTTGGCCTATCCGAACAAAGGCTAAAAAACCCTGAAAAGTAAGTTAAGAAAGAAACCAAACATTTAAGTACTTAGCACCAGCACCACAAACTCACTTTTGCAAGGAATTGGCTTGCTCTCTTGGGGTCTTTTTTTTTTGCTAAGTGAATTGCTGATTTTCATGCCCTTGATCACCAAGCCTACCTTGTTCACAGGCTGCAGGCGAGCTTCCCTACCCTGTTAATTCCATCTCCTTAGCACCCCGCTCTCCTCAGACCCTGTCCTGATTAGCATGCAATCTCAGGTAAGGCCTGATTCCCACCCGTCCACACACACGTGCGCGCACGCACACACACACACACACACACACACACACACACACACACACACACACACACACACACACACACACACACACACACACAATCACACACACACACACCCAGACACGTCTCTGCCTGTCCTATCTCACACACACACACACACACACAATAACATGGCCAGATACACAGACACACACACACACACAATACCATGGCCAGACACACACACACACACACATACACACACACCATTATCCCTCCACTCAATAGCGACTGCCTTGATGCACATCTGCCATGCCCACTACTCCCCTGCACATTAATTAGCTTAGCAACTACTCCCTCTCTCTGACTGGGAGAGCTGGGGCTGCATTTTAAAAAGAGGCTTGTTTGGGAAGGCAGTGGGGTAAGGGTGGGAGTGGATGAGCAGTGTGTGTTGGGTGTGTGTGTGTGTGTGTTGGGTGTGTGTGTGTGTGTGTGAGTGTGTGTGTGTGTGTGTGTATGGGAAGGAGAGAGGACACTGTGCGTGCTGTGGGAAGCCTCCCGTGTCTCTGTGATGTGAGCAAGACTGGGGAGTGTGGCGGGATAAGTTGCTGCACACACACACGGGGCAGGCACAAGGATGAGGCTTAAACACACCGGAGGAGAAGCAGCACTGCCCGTTCGTTCTCCTTTTCTCCCTCTCTACCAATAGATGTCGTACACCCCTGTTGACCCCTTCCCTCCCATTTTGGCTACAATCAAAGTCGGTCTTCAGCACATCCTCATCTCATTCTCTTTTCTCCTTTTCATTCCCAATTAAGGGGCCTGACCTGTCAAGGTCCTCTTCCTGTTATCAGATTCTCCTCGCTCACATTTATTGCCTCTACACCACACTTTCATTTGCATTTTCTCTCAACAGTCTCAGCCTTCGTTTTGTTCTTTCAGTCTGAAGGCCACAGAGTATAAGCTTCCTTGGGAAAGAGCTGACACCACCCCAATCCCCCCACCCACCCACCCCCACCACCACCACCTCTTACTACCCACCACCCTCCTCCCCAAGACACCCTTTGGTATGCTATGTTCACTTTCTCCACAGTCAATGATCTTGGATACAAAGTTTGACAAGGTAGGAGGGCAAAAAAAGAAAAAAAGTGATGAACAAAAAAATAACCATCTAATAATACGCATAGTAAAAAAAAAAAAAAAAAAACCTCCAAAGTCAATGAGGTTTTAGTTCCGCTCGAGTGCAGCCGGATATAGGAGTTAGGCTAATTATATTGCTGTCGATTATTTATGCTCTGTCCCCGCCATTACAACGCGGCATAATCCTCTAACCTGGACGCCACTGCCTCGCAGGACAAGTTGATGAGTGTCAGGGAGGCTGCTGGCTGAATTTAATCAAAGCAAAGCATTATTTTTAAATAAATAAATAAATATTAATAAGGGGCCTCGGTGACGACCACACAACAATGTGGAAGTAACTGTGGTTACTATGGCAACAGGCTTCTGAAACAATGTCAGGAACGGCCGCGTGCGGGTGTTGCGATCACAAAGCACATTTTCATGCCTCCGTTCAGACGGCTCGCAAGAGAGAGCAAGAGCATCGGAGGCTGTCGTAACGTTAGTGGGCTACACACACACACAGACACACCTCTTATTAAAGCCACTGTGGCAGATACGGAAAGCTAGTTTAGCGTAGCCGCTACCACATGCAGTTCCATTAGGGCCGCGGCGAACAAGTGTGAACAGAGGGGATTAGTAACATTTCCCCCTGCTCACGCTTCTTTAACACTCGTTCTCCCTGCCAATTATGCCCCCCACTGGCAAAAGCCATCAAAACAGTGATTTGGCTTCCTATCAGGCAGGCCCTGACATTTTCCTTCCCCATCATCGCCACTGATTCCCCGCTCCCACTGATCATTTTTGTGGATGTTTTCCAACGTCGGCGGGAAATGAATACAATGGTTGGGGGAGTACGGTGGGGTGGAGGGGGGGGGGGGGGGGGGGGTGGGGGGGGGTCACGGTCACCTACATTCCAGTGTTGAGAGCACATAAACACGACATGACCACACATGGATGGACACACGCATGCATACACAAAAAGGGAGCCAGGCTGATTTTAACAGTCTCTATGCAACACGAGGCCACAGCGCTGCTCTGTGTTGTCAGTGCTGTGAAGGGCTGGATGTCGGCTGGCTTTCGGTTGGCCTTGGTCCTCCAAACCTGTGGTAACTGAGCTGTGACAGGCACTTTCTCGCCCAGCCTCCTGAGTTTGGCAGCGCGGGGTGCACACATCAGAGAGCCTCTTTCAAGAATCCCGAGAAGGCAAGAGGCCATCTCTGTGGCGACATGGTAAGTAACCACCACAGCCAGCCCTCAATGCTCAATAACTCCCCTATCTACACCTCCCACTAGGGCGCCGCTGTGTGAGAGAAAGCAAAGGTGTTTGGCATTAAAAGGCCAGGAAGTCAGAGAAAGAGAGAGAGACAATGAGAGAGAGAGAGAGAGGAAGAGAGAGAGAAAGAGAGAGAGAGCCAGAGAGGATGAAAACAGATAGCACACAAGTGAATAAAACAGCAGGTCAGACCTTTCCTTCTCCATGCCTTCTTCATTCATCTTGCATTCTCCTCACTCTCTCTGACTCTCTGGCCATTGTGTGTCTAGCCTTCGCAAACTTTGTTTCTCCTCTTCCTTCCCCACTCTCTCTCTCTCTCTCTCTCTCTCTGTTTCTCTCTTCCTCTCCATCTCTATGTCTCAGTCCTGTATTTACCCACAATGCTCTCCCAATCCATATCTGGCTCCATCTCTATTCTTCTGTTTCTCATTGGACATCAGTGGTACTGGTGCTGCGGGGGGGATGTGCAGGGGAAGATGGTGGTGGTGGTGGTGGTGGTGTGGTGGTAGGGGGTTAGTGAGGGTGGGGGTGGTGGGGTGCGGGAATGATCGTGTTAGGAGGGTGGTGGGGGTGGGGGGGGGGGGTCACAGAAGACTGACTGTTTATTATTGTCTTCGCCCCACTTAACTCTGACAGCAACAGAATGAGATGGGGGGTGGAGAGGAGGGGTGCGAAGGCAGTGCCATTAATCACTACATCGGAGCGGCCAAAGCCGGGAGGAGACGCATCCATATCCTGTCCCCTCAGTCCAGTAGAAGAGAGAGAGAGAGGAGAGAGAGAGACAGAGAAAGAGAGAGACACAGACAGAGAAAGACAATGTGAGAGAGAGAGAGACAGAGACAGAGAAAGAGAGAGAGACAGAGAGAGAGAGTGAGATAGAAAAAGAGAGAGAGAAAGAGAGAGAGAGAGAGAGAGCGCGACAGAGAAAGAGAGAGATAGAGAGAGAAAGAGAAAGAGTCTGAGAGAGAGAGAGAAAGAGAGAGAGAGAGAGAGAGAGAAAGAAGCACTACACAAGAGTGATTTTCAGGCCAGCCGGTCCTCGTGCCACAACTGGGTATCCTGTCTAGCTCCGGCTCCCATGAAAAGAGCAAGGGTGAGAAGGTGGGTGGCTTTTCACACTCAATCTCCTTCAAACCCAGCCATGCATTCCCTCCCTAGCACCCCCCCCTCCCTCCTTCCCGCCCCACCACGCCACCACCCTTTAGCCAAACAAGCCACTGCCACCCCCCTCTCTGTCTCCCCATGGCATTATCAACCAACGGGAACGGTCTTGAAATTCTTATCACAAGTATGCACTGCGTGACTAGCCACTGCCTGACTATGTATTATTAAGCATTCTGCATTGATTCTCGGGGCCGGCGTATGCCACCAATTACTGCATTAGCGGCGCCTCTTTCAGGAGGAGAGCTGCGCCCATCAGCCAGGATGTTTACTGATGGGATGCAAAGCAGTCTTTCAACCAAATATGTTCACCTTATCTGAACATGCAAATAGACTGGACGCCGCCGGCCAGATGCTCTGCAAACACGTCGGATGGTAGTTTGCCGTGGCCACAGCATTTTCTTTTTGAACTCCTACTCCTATATGGACCAGCTTTTTGTGGAGGTTTTTTCCCCCCTTCACATTAATGATCGCTGGTGGAAACTCCGGGACAGAATGCCAGGCATCAATCTGTCTCTAAGTCCCCCTACCCCACACATACACACACACACACACACACACACACACACACACACACACACCGCTCAAAAGAACACGATAGTGTGAGGCCTCCCTTGCCAACTCCAAACCCAGTGACTGACAGACAGCTGGGAGTCTGTGCTGACTTCTGGCTGAGTATGGGAGGCGCGTAGCACCCTCAGCAAGCTTCGACATCCCAGATGTGTTCCAGCAGCTGGCTGCTAGATTATGACCGGCGTCTCTCCATCCACACTGCCATCCTGAGCAGCAGCACTCTAAATATTTAATCACGCCAGAAGGAGCCATTGCACCACCACCAACACACTCCCCCTTTGAGAGAATACAGAACAGGAGGGGGAAACAAGTGAGGGTATGTGTGTGTGTGTGTGTGTGGTGTGTGTGTGTGTGTGTGTGTGTGTGTGTGTGTGTGTGTGTGTGTGTGTGTGTGTGTGTGTGTGTGTGTGTGTAAGGGAAGAAAGCGAAGGAGAAACAAAGAAACCACCAGCGAGAGGAGAGCAGTGGTGGTATGCTAGGGGATTCAGGATAGAAGTGGAGGAAAAAAAACAGTAGGAGGAAAAAAAAAAGAAAGTTTGACTTTCAAATATCACTGACTTTCAAAAGCACCACTGTCACTCCAAAATGTATAGTTGTTCAGTTGCTAAACTGCATAAAATTGATCCTAAAAAACTCCTAGGTTGGCTCTATAAAGCAAATATTTGTGCCTTGGCCACAAACACTACGTGTCTCTTGGACAATATTTTAGCACCACTGTGTTTACAGTTGATTTAACCGTGATTATAATAATGACATTCATACTGCTCTCCAGCTGCTGTTACTGAGTTTGTGCTAAATAATAGCATAAGTAGCACTTTGAGATCAACGTACTGTATTAAGATGAGGAGAAAATAATTATATGTTATTTATAATATATATATATATATATATATATATATATATATATATATATATATATATATATATATAAAGTCAAGGCTTGTCAAATTACCTCTTAAGATGTCTGACAAGCCCTAGACTCCAGAGTGTAAAGACATCCAAATCCCTGTTCAATGACTGACAACTAAAGGTATTTACATGACCTTCAGACCATAAAAAGCTTTTAAAAAATGTTTCAAAGTGCCTTTGATGCAAAGTAACTTGAATGACACTGTGTGTGTGTGTGCGTCTGAGAGAGAGAGAGAAAGAGAGAGAGAGAGAGAGAGAGAGAGAGAGAGAGATACACTGACTGTATGCATCTTTTATACAGTCATTGGTATGTGAGTAGCAAAGCCATTTTCTGCCTGTGAAAATATTTGAATTCCATCTGTGAGAAATGCGATGTGGGGTGTTTTAAAGACAAGTAATTTGTGTGTGTGAATGTAAATGTATGCATGCATGTAAGTGTTTGTGTGTCGGTGTATGTTTATTTTTACATGCAAACATGCCTATGTCTGCTGCCTGGTATGTTTGCTCAGCCGTGCGTGCATGTCTGTCTGCCTGCGTATGTCACTGACAGCTGATCAGGATACACGTGGTACCTGAGGTGCTCTCGGTAATTCTGACTTTGGGCTTTTTTAATGCTTTGGCTCGTCCCCAAGCAACAGATTGCTGCTGTCGCTTGAATTGCGCCTCACAGATGGAGCAGCATCACTTCCTCAGGAGCCTGACAGGATCAATCCAGCAGCTCATTCGCTCGCAGTCAATTAAGCCATGTTAGTTTTGACAGGAGCCACAGGCAAAATAACAGCCGTCACTGTCAGCAAAGAAAATATTGTGACCAAACACACAGGAAAAAAATATATGTTTTTTTTTTTTTTTCTCCTTTCTATCACTGGCTTCCTTGTCAGAGAGAGCTGTTTACTGGATCATGTCACTGCTGTAATCCTTTAACTTGTGACAGGTACTGCTGGAGAAGTTCCTTCACAGGAATGGCTGTTTCATTCTGCCCATTATAATCAGAGATTAGGGTTTTAGACAACATAAAAAACAACAATAGCACCAATATTTCTCTGAGGTACAATGGATATGTGATGTCGTCTGTATGTATGCATTCATCAACTGAATAAGCTTTGTCAATATACAGATTTAGTAACAGCCATTTCTCTTTTACTAATCACATATATTTTTTTAGACGCAGTCATTTCAGGTAAAGGGAAGAAAGTAGAGCATGCAAGAATAGCAAGTATGAAAATGTTGAAGCTGAACAGACACTACAATTCTGTTCCTGATTAAATAAAATCAAACACATTTTAAAATCGTCTTTTGTTATTCAGTTCAGGCAATGTCATGATGTAACAGTCAATACTTTTTTTAAAGGATTTCTGGCATGTTAAGATTTTTAGTCAACAGTCTTGCTGAGTGGGCAGTTAAAGTAAACAGTGAGAGCACAGCAACTGTGAGCCTTTGATTATGAGGAATAATCAACAAAACCATGCTGTGTGACCAAATATGAATACGATTCAGAAAAAAATGCACAGCTTCTGTTCAGCTTAAGAGCATATTGAGAGCTGTTGGATGCACGGGTGGGTGTTTCCTGTGTGGTGGCGATGCACACGGTCAGAGGTGCATTCTGGGTCTAAGCAATGCTAGTTCCGCATGGCCATACTCCCTTCCACTGAGCCTTAGTATTACCCTGAGCATCATTAGAGCCACCACACACTTTCTCGTTTGAAGGGTTATCAAGGCTGCTCATTAAAGATGTCCCTGCTTCTTCGTTTTTTCTCTTCCCTCTCTGTTCCAACGAGAGGGGGGTCCACGGGGTGCGATAGTCACCCCCTATAATTAGTGTGCAAACTCATTAGTCTGCAGAGGAGCAACTGAAAAGTCTTTGCTTGGTGACAGTTTACGGCAGGACAAAAGGAATCCCGGTGGACCACGGGAAGGAGGAGGAAGGAGATGGTGGAGGCCTAAAGCCCAGACAAGCCCCCCATGCACATGGGAAACCATCATTAGGAGTACTGGCTAAGGCTGCTCCTGTGGCTCTCTCTCTCTCTCTCCCTCTCTCTCTCTCTCTCTCTTTCTCTCTCTCTCTCTCTCCACCTTTCTACCCAGGAGACAGGAGTTACCTGCTCCTCTCATCTTTTTAGTGCTCCATCTGGCTGAAGTTAGTGAGAAGCATTACAGTCAGCACAGCTTAAAACAACATCACTGTACTTTTTGTACCCTTTTTGAAGAAAACTGCACCAGGCAGCCTCAATTAGATTAAAAAGGGAAGGGCTTTTAAAAAATGGCTTAATCTTCTACTTTTTAGGCTTTAGATGTCTTTTTGTTGTATAACTGAAAACTGTAAAATGCCTATACCATGTATAAAGAGAAATACTTTCTCTGCAACTGAAAAGTTAATGCACACATAATTATAGGTGTCTGACAACGTGAGAAAATCCCTACTAAAAAAAAAAAACTGTTTATCTAAATATGTTTTTTTATACTTTGCATGGTTGCTATATACTGTAGGATTATATTAGCATTGTCGTGGTCATATTGTCTCAAGCAATGATAAGCACCAAAAAATACTGAAAACTCTGTCCTAACCTGAAACAGACTGCAGACCTCCTTTAAATGGCCTCCCTTTGGTTGCTGTCAATCATCAGACTGAGTTGCAAAATTACACTCAACATTGTCACTGAAAAAGTCAGAGTAGGTCTCCTGCATGCTGTGCAGGAGTGGCTGCATACTGCACCTCCGCAGTATAACTCTCCATCAGTTTAAAAACTGTAAAAAAAATAAAAAAAAAACATAGCGAGGACAGATGGGCCCTTTCGCTTGTTTTCGATATCTCATCCTCTTGCAGGCTGACATATTCCCTGACATGCTTGCAAAGGTGTTCAAGCTGAACAAGAGTGATTGTATCATCCAGGCTTACTCTTCCGTTCGTGCACTCTACATCTCCTCCGCAACCTCCTTTTTCAAGCTGTGTCACAAACCACTCAAAGAAAGTTTGAAAAATGGAGGAAGGGAACCATGCAAAGTCGACACATTCTCCAGCGTGCCGTAAAATGGCTGTGAGATGGCCCATTAGCCCATCGCTTGCTACCCCACTGAGTTGTGGATCCCACATCTGCACAGGCAGAAGGTCACCGCAAACTTAACAACAAAAATTGAAAAAAGTAAAGGCAACTATCAGCCAAGGAGTAAATACAGACATGAGAAGAAACAAAGTTTCATAAGGGCAAAAAGCACAGCATGTAATGGAGGTATGTACACGTACAAGTATAAGTTATGGGTAGCACTTTATTTTACGGTTCCTTATGTTAGTGTATCTACATGTAACGACACATATTATGTACTTCCACTGTACATACCTAACACTAACCCTAACCCTATGGTACAGTGTAAGTACATAATTGCTATATGTTGTTACGCACATTGTTACATGGTACCTACTAAATGTAACGAGCACAGTAAAAATAAAGTGCAAGCAAGTTACATGTTTACATAGGACTTTACGGCATACAACTGAAGCCTGATTATATGTCATTAAGGCACAGGGAGCTTTGACTGTAAAATGAGAAGCAAATTCAAGAAAAATTAATGTGATTTTTATTGCAAAATCAAGCCCAGGTACATGACTCATCCCTTGGGAGAGGATAAAGCTGCTTATTTTAACAAATCCGTTGGCCTTGCTTCTCCATGACCTCTCCGTCACTGTTCTCATACCTTGAATACTGGGTCCCGGCTTGCAGCCGAGTAGGAGGCAGAGAGACTAAAAGGCGCTCCTCCTCTTCTGCCAAGCACAAACGGATCCATTTGTCATCCACTGAAGAGGTTGAACCTTTAATTAAAGTGGAGCGCTGCCGTCATCAGACCCCTGCTAAATGTCACGCAATAAATAATAGGAGAAGAGGACCCAAGGGGTGGCTCTGGACAGTGCTTTACTCGCCAGGATTAAAGGACCACCTACCTTGCTGGACAACTCCACATCGATACAGGATGTAAGTGCAGCGGTAAAATCCCAACCATGTAACGAATTCCACTCAGCCATTTCAGGAAAATGTTATTAGAGCAATCAGGCTATTCGAAAAAAACGGACGTAATATTGGTGCAGAGATCATTAGGGCTTCACAAAATTGTGGCGTCAAATACCTAAATTATTTAAACATAGTTATTAAATCGTTAACTGTTTTAAGATGAAAAAAACATATTTCATGATATAAAATGACTGTCAAAACATTATCACTATATTCCATAACTATTAATATCATGACAAACAGAACATATAACAACCTTGTTATAATGTATCTTGTTATGAAGACTTTAAAAGATACAAAAATAATTTCTCACACATTTAAAAATTGGAATAGACATTATCTGACAATGTGCTATACATTATTCACTACATTCACACCCTATCTTTCTTTACCTTTCGGCTTTCAGACTTTTTCCTAGTTTCACTTAAGTTAGCAAATAGCTTAATGGCAAGCCTTTCAATCTCTCAAATGATCGCACTGTGCCTAATTTTCCCCTCTCCTCAAACACCCTTGAATGGGCTGTCAATACCACTGAATTCCTTTCTCAGCGTTCTCCGATTTATCCCCTCTAATCTTGCTTTTGTGCCACTCACTCAATGGAAACCGCTCCTCACTAACTGAGTGCTCACGCAGCCTTTTCATTCTTCACTCCCTCTTAATTCTCCTTGATCTCCCCTCTGCTTTTTTTCATACTGTTGATCTTTAGAGTCTGCCATTGCTGATCTGGGAACGTGGAGCTTGGATGCTCATTAAGCCTCTGTGTTCCGGGGACGTTCCACCACACACCAGTGCAGGGTACCCCACGGCACTATTTTGGGGACATTCCTCAATTCCACACAGACATTGAGCTGGGACTTCCCATAATTCAAAGCTTTTACTTCATGTAATGGTGCCCTTTGGCACTGCTGACATTTGCCTTCCCAAATGGTACATTTACTTACACGTTGTTTGGAAATCAGGCCTACAGATGCATCTAATCAACACACAATAGCTGGGTTGGAGACTATTAACCTTCCAACTCTGGTTAATGTGGATCTATGACTTTCTCTGGAAATACTGTTTGTGCGAGAGAACATATTTCACGGCCAGACAACCTCCTCTATCTTACTTCTGCCAGCCCAGTTCCCTGTGGTCTGATGATGTATGCTCTGTTCATTCTCTAATTACTTTTTTATTGTGTCCTTAGGATGCATCTCTTAAAACAATAACTTAATCCCAGTGTCTAAATATTGCTAATAGTTATGCTTCATTAATGCACTTAATTCTTTTAATTAACTCTTTAATCTTTCCGGTGACTAATTTGTTTTCCAGATAATTGCACTTCAAATATTTGCTATATTTTCAAACATAAAAATAATCAGAATTGATAGCATCTCACTTTAGTTTTCCGTTCAAAAATTGAATCCACCACCATGTCACCGCTACCCTCATACTTCCCAATGGCCGTTGTTTCATCAGCCTTCCATGCTGTCACCACAATTTAACGATCATGTCAGCATCACAGTTGTGTGCATCAGTATGACCTTAAAGAGGAAAGAGAGCACATGAAGCCTGCACCGCAGGTCCTCCAGCATTTCCAACCCACTGGCCCCTTATGTCCACTAACTACCACACCGAACCATATGTGGTATCGTGCCTAATTACTCAAGAGAAATTTGGCAGACGACGCAAAATAACAGCAGGCGACAGGGCCCCAGCCCCGAGCAAAAACTAACACTAACTGGTCAAGCTCAGCTGCTTTCGCCCCCACTATTGACTGTGAGCGCAGGACGCATTCGTTCACGCTGCTCAGCCTTCATTACAGATCAGGGAAGGTGCAATTAGCAAGAGCCCCCTACCAGCATATAATTACCTTAAGACATCCACTTAACCAGAGAACACTATAAATCAGCTCCTGTTGCCTATCGCGACTCAGCGCAACGCCATGCCAACAGATGTCAGAGGCAGCCATGGACGGGCTCCTTCAGTGATGGTGGCAGCCAACTGCACTGCTGGGCACACTAATGAATAAAAATGGAAGCCGGCTCGAGACTCAGGATGGGGTTATTGAAGGTTCAGAGTCATGTTGATCATGTTGTTTTTGATTTATCGTTTGGCAGTGAAAAAAATAACAACAACAACAACGACAACAAAAAAGACAGAACTCAAAATGCCACTGCTACTTTGGAAACCGGAAACAAAAAGCAATGTGGTTGGTTTGGTTTAATAGGAAGGGGCTGTTCTGTGCAACTGCTGCATCTGCACCCCAACTTAAAGGCCGTGTTGGGGGTGCAGCAGCTTATGCCTTATTATGGTTTGGGTCACTTCGGTCACTTTCTGTTCTGAAGCATTTCTCCTCAAACAAAACTGCCTCAAACAAACAATGCTGTGACAGAGGGAAAAATGTCTATTCACACTGTAGGACACCCACTGCTTCTGGATTACATAAAACAGCTCAGAGGGAGGAAAAATGGACAATTCAAACATATCGCCGCACACACAGACACACACACAAAACACACACACACAATCCACCGCCCCCCCCCCCCCCCCCCCCCCCCCACACACACACACACAAAACACACACACACACATAAACACACACGCACAAAACACACACACACACACACACACACACACACACACACATATATATACACACACACAAATCCTCCTGAAAATTCCAGCACAAACAAAACATCTGCTCGGTACAGCTAAATGGAGCAGAGAGAAAGCCTTTTGTTTAACAGCAGCACATTTAAATGAGTAAAAAATACCTTTTTGAAATGGAAAAGTTGACAGTGTCACATTCATGTCCTTTTGTCTCTTACCCTGTTGCTAATCTACATTTTATTAAATGAGTTTTGAATTAGTTTGAAAGTGTTAACTTTTTAGATAAGGTATTTATTATACCATTCACAAGTCCTGAAATACACCCTTTTAACAGTGTTTTTGGTAAAAATTAACTGCTTAATGCACAGCACAAGCTGAAGGATAACTGTTACACAACATATACATATGTAAATATGTATTATATATACACATATGTATATAATAACCATTACAAAAAGAAATCAGTCTCTTGTAGTCCTATTTCTGTGAATGTCCCACAGAGTGGAGGGTCTTTGAGTGAAGGTTTATGTCTACCTAATTTGGTTAACTTTTAAGGCCCAAAACAGAATTCTTGACATTCTACAGTCACTCTAAGGTAGCTCTTTCTAAGAACAATTCATATCATTAGAAATAAACATTGCACATGCACACAAATACATACTGCACAGAATGTAAACTGACAAGGCATTTAAATGTCACAAATGCTTACTGTTAACGTAAACTACATCCTGACTGTGACAGAGTCTAGTTGTTTAAGTAAGGGATAATGGACGACACGGTGTACGGATATCAGAAAGTTAATGCACGTTCGAGGTGTTACAGTTTTTGCCCATTGCTTTAACACATTTTGTTCAACTTAGCTCGCTGTGCCAAAACTCTACACACAAGCACATAAGACACAACACTTGGAAATAAACCATTCACATCTACGTCAAATTGAAACTCTGCAATCAAAACCTAACAATCCTTTGTCAAAATTTATCTCTGATGACAAAATTGCACACACTTGCATCTTATGAAAACACTGTCACATCAGCAGCAACACACTAGTCTACTTTATATAAAACACTGTTTTTTGTATTTTGAATAGATGTGTTTTGCCAATGATACATCGGTATTTCGTTTTTGAACGAAGTGTCTTATGTATGAAATAGTGTGTAGTGTGCAGGAGCAAGTGTGTTGCAAAAAGGAGCAAGTGTGTTGCAGAATTGCAACTAAAGTGTAAAGCAGCGTTTGTGTTTAAGGTATGGTTACACTGTGTTTAAGGCATGGTAACACAATTTCAAGTTATGTTACTTTCGTTTAAGCATATGTCTATTGCGTTCAAGCAATGGGCAAAAACTGTAATGCGGTCACGACACGAAGCGGAGTGGCTGTTACACCTCGAAGTGCATTAACTTTCTGATATCCGAATACCGTGAAGTCCATTATCCCGTTTATACCACGGTTACCACACTTGTCTGATGTTAATTTCAGGTAATCATTTCCACGTTTTACAGTTTTTGCCCACTGCTTGAACGCAATAGACATATGCTTAAACCAAAGTAACATAACTTGAAGTTGTGTTACCATGCCTTAAACACAGTGTAACCATACCTTAAACACAAACGCTGCTTTACACTTTAGTTGCAATTCTGCAACACACTTGCTCCTTTTTGCAACACACTTGCTCCTGCACACTACACACTATTTCATACATAAGACACTTCGTTCAAAAATGAAATACCGATGTATCATTGGCAAAACACATCTATTCAAAATACAAAAAACTGTTTTATATAAAGTAGACTAGTGTGTTGCTGCTGATGTTACAGTGTTTTCATAAGATGCAAGTGTGTGCAATTTTGTCATCAGAGTGACATTTTGACAAAGGATTGTTGGGTTTTGATTGCAGAGTTTCAATTTGACGTAGATGTGAATGGTTTATTTCCAAGTGTTGTGTCTTATGTGCTTGTGTGTAGAGTTTTGGCACAGCGAGCCAAGTTGAACAAAATGTGTTTAAGCAATGGGCAAAAACTGTAATCAAAACAAAACAAAACAAAATTATTTGTAGAACTACTTCGATCCGCCACAAGATGTGTCTTTTCATAACTTACTGGACAAACTGCCATTGCTAATTCCAAACTGGAGGTTGCTATGGCCAAGAGCCAGTCATTAGTTCCATGCCTTTGGTTGTCAAGCTAGCTATTCCAAAGTTCTGTAAAGCCTTGCTTAGAAAAATCACGTTAGTAGAGAGTTCAAATGCAGTGTGACAGCACTAAAAGATGATCTCAGAGGCATATAACATGTTGCAACTTTTTGTTCTTCCATCTGCTCGTGATTTGCTAAAGCTGTCACATCTTTACTGTTTATTTACAGTTCACCATCAACTTGGCACATTGATACATTAACATGATACGGTCAGAAAGCAGGGACTACTTCATAGGTGTGCGTATATAGAAAGTTAATAACCATTCTAAAGGACGCATCACAATGTGAAATTAAAGGAAGCCGTGGTATAAAATGTGTACAAGCTTGGGACAAGCTAGGATGTTACTGGGTCATTCACAAATTGTGTTCTCCATCCCACAATCGCTGTTAGCACCATACGCATTGTCTTCAGTAGTTCTGACCAAGCCATCAGACACAGTCATACAAATGTTTCACCTTCACTCACCTGAATTCTGAGAGACAGCACCCAGTGTGAATACCAAGTATCTTATTACAGAAAGCTCACAAAGAAAGAGAGAGAGAAATGCTTCAGGACACAGTTTATGGCTGCTTTTCACTGGGCTCTTTTTTTTAAATGTAGCGTTTCAAAAGGAGGAAAGATTTTTGATATTTCAAACGGACTCTGTTGTCCTTGGCTGTTTCAAAATAGCAGTGCCAATGGATTCCACAGACCATGACAGGATTTATGAAAGGCTAGCGTGGCATTCCTCTGCGGTGCACTGAAGGGTCCAATAGTTTTCTGTTCTATAAGTTCTTTAAGCGAGGAGCTGGGCCAGTAATGAACCACAGAGGTGAAAATTAAAGAGAAAGAAAGGAACAAACAAACGGAAAACAATAGAAGGATGAGTGCGGCAGCACTATATGACCATTAGAAAATGAGGCCCATTGTTCCTCCTCAAGGCCTCTACCCCTTGATTGTCCTTCTCCCATCCCTGCGGACAGTTACGGAACAGTGTAATCATCAGTCAGAAAGATACTGCCCTTGGGCCAATCACTCCATTAGTCCAGTGGAAGGCAAGGTTTTCCCTCCCTTTAAAGTCGATCACACAACCCATCTGGCCAAAAAAGGCAATCAATCTTCAGAAATCCATCTCCCTCTGTGTCCACACAGGACCTTTCACAGCCTTTTACTAATCGTAGTGTTTTGTCTACAAGGTGTAAATCTCAGAACCAAGGCTGGCATCAGCGATTTCCATTGAATAGGGATCTCGGATCATGCAACAGTGTTAACACAGTGTGTGTTACTATTTTACATGGTAATAAGCCAAACCATTAGACTGTTGCATTATAATACCAGTGCCTCATGCAATGGACTACAAGTCATTGAGGCTTTGTGTGCAACTGAAATAAAAGGTTACAGTTTAATGCGACTGGATTCCTGCAAAAGCACGGCATGATTTATGAAATAAGCCTTGTTCACTCCTACCTAGTCAAGGGTCACTGGCAGACTGAATCAACATTATTTGTCTGTTTTTAAAATCTTATTCAATATCCTGTTGTGATGTAGCAGTTTTTCTCCATTTCCCAACCCCTTTTCTCAAACTTTTTTAAAGAGAAATTATAAGTTTCAATGGTTGATGAGACAAAACGGGACAAATAAATCAATATCGAGCAAATGAAAGCAAATTGAATCTATTAAAGCAAAATTACATGGAGAAAAATCACCCAAACGCGACATAGCCCACAGAGTCATGGCCGCAGCCACAATTAATGACAGAGGTAGTAAAAGAGGGGTTGGCTCATTAAGCCTCTGTGAGGTCCTATGCATGCAAACAAGCCTCCTATAGCACTCGGCACACCAAAATGGCCTCCGCCGTAGAAATGGGCCTATTGAAATTCTACTGCACTTAAAAACTGCACTGAGGAGGAAACACTGCCCTACCTCAGCAGCTGAGTTGAAAGGCTAATCTACCAGGGAAGCGCCTGATGGTTGTGGGGAGCACAGAGGATAACATAGGTGATGGAGAGGGTGGAGGGCTGAAGAGGAGAGCAGGCAGGTGAGGATTCCAGAGGGAGAATGAATAACACAATTGATATGGGTGCAGGAATGCGCCGAAGGACCTTAACCCTGTTTGGTTAAAGCAAAGATGAGTGGAGTCTGTTGTGGGGAAGCATGGTGATGGGAGCAGGGTAAGGTGGGGTGGGGTGGGGTGGGGTGGGTTTGGGGGTGCTGGGGTGGAGAGGGGTGGGGTGGGGTCTCCCAGGCAGCGCTGAGTAATTAGCAGCAATTAGAGGCAGTGATTAAGCACGCGCGGGAACGTGGGGGCCGGAAGGGAGCAGATTGATGGAGCTGGCCCTCCTAACCCGCAGAGGCTCCACTGCATCTTAAGCAGGAGCGAGCCGGCCGTCTGTGGCCACCAGCCAGACGTGGCTAATGCTGCTTGCTGCCGTCCACGCGCTTCCAGGGCTTCCTCGACACGCTGGCCACGTCTCACCCGCTCCAAGGTCTATTCGCTCCCCCAAACAATAACAAACCGTGATGCCAGTAACATTTTGTAATCTGAAAGCGTCTTACAGTACGCTATATGCAGGCCCCATAGAATCTCCCTTAGGACGCTAGACCCCTGGCCTAACACTGTGCTACGACCTGCTTGGTGCATTATGGGAAGAATAGATCATATCCACATTAATGTCACTGCTTCTTGCAGAGCAGCTTTGTGTGGCCTGGAGCTTTTCAAAAGAGGTCTGGAGGGAAATATTACACTTCTTCATTATGGAGGGAGTTTTCCCGACATCACACTCACACAGTAGGTGTTCTTATAATGCTGTATTCAATGTATTCTTTTACATCATTCTGTTAAGACAGACGTCCATGCTAATTAAAAAAAGAACATTTAGATTTCTTATTCCAAGTTGGAAAATGAAATAACTGGCCACTGCAGAAGTTGAACCAGTATCTGCATTCAAGTAGCTGCCCTGCATGTGATGGAAAATGCACACAGCTATATGCTGTTCGCAGCAGGAACAATGGAACTGCGCGCGCGAAGAAAATCAGCAAGTGGAGCCCAAAGTAGGTCTAAATTTGTCAGAAACTGTAGCGGCATCTCCATGACCTCCATTTCAAACACAGGTGTAAATCTTTTATTGTGTGCCAAAACTGGGCCAATGCTGTGTCAGTGTTTAACAGCCTCCGTGATGAGCTTGACATAACAACTAAAAAGTGGATTTGGAGCAGCAAAATAACCTGCTGAGAGAGAGAGAGAGAGAGAGAGAGAGAGAGAGAGAGAGAGAGAGAGAGAGAGAGAGAGAGAGAGAGAGAGAGAGAGTGTGTTACAGTGGAAGACTGCCTAGGCACTGCTGGTTGGCATTATTTTTGATGGCAATGTGTGTCACATTGCATGTCAGTCTTTTAAACTTACGGCATCACAATGTTATCCTGTCTATTTGACAAGACAGTCACAGCCCATAGGCTTTGAACTCGGATGAATGAACAAAGATCAATGAAGTGAATATTTCGCAGAGGATGGGAGGTGTCCTTTTTGAGGTAATAAAATATTGATGGGAGTTACTCATAAGACCTTACAAGAACCAAGAACAAGAATCCACATAAATATTTTTTTGCTTTTTTATAATTGTAAACATATCTAGCCATGGAAAACATCTAAAGGAAACGCAGCAGATGTGCCATGTTGTGATCTGAGATCACCCTGAGACACCTTTAAAGAGATGCTATGCAACTTTTGGTTTATTTTACCCCTGTGGACTGTGATGGGTTTATACATGCTGACAATATGCACATTACATGCATATTCATATATCATCCACCATCACTCTGAACACTGGCGTGCCACAGGGCTGCGTGCTGAGCCCGTTCCTGTACTCCCTCTTCACCCATGACTGCAGGCCTATGTATGGATCCAACTCCATCGTCAAGTTTGCAGATGACACCACGGTGATCGGACTCATTACTAACAACGATGAGTCAGAGTACAGAGCAGAGGTTCAGCACCTAGCTGCCTGGTGCGCGGACAATAACCTGCTCCTCAACACCAGTAAAACCAAGGAGCTCATTGTGGATTACAGGAAGGAGAAGGGAGACACACACACTCCTATCCACATCAATGGCAAGGCTGTTGAACGTGTCTCCAGCTTCAAGTTCCTGGGAACTCACATCTCAGAGAACCTATCATGGACAACTAACACCTCCAGCCTGGTCAAGAAGGCTCACCAATGGCTCTTCTTCCTTAGGACACTGAGGAAGAACCACCTGTGTGCCAATATCCTGGGCAACTTCTACCGCTGTGCGATTGAGAGCATCCTGACCAACTGTATCACAGTGTGGTATGGGAACTGCTCTGTCGCTGACCGGAAAGCACTACAGCGGGTGGTGAAAACCTCCCAACGCATCACAGGGACCCCACTACCTGCCATTGAGGATGTCCAGAGAAAGCGGTGCCTACGCAGGGCTCGTAGCATCCTGAAGGACCCCTCGCACCCCAATCATAGACTTTTCCAGCTCCTCCCCTCCAGAAGGCGCTTCAGGAGCCTTCGGACTAAAACCAGCAGGTTTAGGAACAGTTTCTTTCCTACAGCTGTTTCCCTGCTGAACTCTACCCCCCGCTGAACCTCCATGTCCTCCCACTACACCACTACGCAGCTCCCATGCCGCGCTGTGGTGCAGTTGGTCAGGATGCTCTCACCCCACTCTCGCCCCCCCCCCCCCCCCTCCATGCCACCACTCACACCCCCTGAACTCTACCCCCCGCTGAACCTCCATGTCCCCCTACTACGCCACCACTCTCTCCCCCTACCATGACCACTACCACTACCTCCACGCCCCTTCACCTCTCCATGTCTCCCAATGTCAGTGAACTTTACCCAATCCCCGCATCCATTGGCACTCCACCCCAAAACAAAAATGTATATTGTCAATACTGTATATCTCCTGTATATCTCTGTGTTATAGTTCATCCGGTATATATCTTGTACATATTGTTCATACTATCATATTTACTAACTTATATATTTATAGCACAACTGTATACTTGTCCATAGCCCATCATATATATTAATAGCTCTACTGTATACTTGTTTATAGCACATCTGTTTATATCCACCACAAAGATTAACAACAAAGTACTCCCACATGTTCATATTGCCCTACTTATTGTACATAATTCACTACTGTCTATATTGTACAGTATATACTGTACATATCGCACTTGCTGCACTTCTGATTAGATGCTAAACGACATTTCGTTACCTCTATTTATACATGTGTAATGACAATAAAGTTGAATCTAATCTAATCTAATCTAATCTAATATGTCTGTGGTCTTGCCATCAACAGTAAAGAGTCATTTAACCATCTACCGACTTACGAAGATGACTCACTAACCTTGACAATGTTGCATAGTGTCGCTTTAAGATATAAGGTATTTGCCATAACTTGATCAGAATAGTACTGAATAGAATAGAATAGAATTGAACTGAATAAAAATGAATAAACAAAAATATAAAGATGAAGAAACACTGTGTGTTATCAGTGAGACAGTGAGATAGCACTCACAGGTAACGCAAGGCTGAACTATTCAGCCCACGCCTTCAACTTCCAGTTCATCTAAGCTCATGCAGAGAGCAGTGTGACACAGAAGAGACTGGGATTCATATATACCACCACTCTATGAAACAGGTGGACAAACAGAGGCTTTAGAGGTCCAGGTTCTCACTGCAGCCTAACACTTCATGCATCACCACTAGCACAAACACATTATGTGAATAAAGGAAAAAGTAATTATCTGAAAGCTTCTTGTGTATGCATTAAAAGCATGCACTGAAAAAACATTATAAATGTGCATGTAGCCGTGAGTGAGTGACTCACTATAGAATTTAATGGCAGCTGGCAAAACGCTTTAGCATAATTCTTCCTGAAACAGCACAGCTGAATCAGCCTGTTACTAGAAATGTTTTTTTTTCCCCTTTGCTTTTTAAACGTGGTTTCCTGAGAAATTTAGTGGACTAATAATGCATTCTCAACGAGATTTTTTAACAGTGTCTTTTATTCTACAGTTTCTTCAAGGATGTACAAATTGATGCCCAGCGCAGTACCTGATTAGCATACTTCGACACAACGTCGAATATGGCACCTGTATTTACCTGCTGTGTCACAGTTGTTTATTGACTTATGCGGTGGAACTCGGGACAACTATTTCTAAACGCTATCCCAATAGCCAAATATTTGTGAAATGTTTGTTATTTGTCTTGATTTTTTCTTGTTTGTTTTGTTTTTAAGTCCAGAGGTGAGATCTACCAGATATGCATTGTGTACACAGCTCCAAAATGACGAGGTGGAAGTTGATGACTAAAATCAGTTTAGAAGTATGCAATGTTTAAATAAGGTATGCTTCTTTGGGTGGTGACAGTTAATATAAGCAGCAACAAAAACAAAAAAAAACAACAACGAAAAACAAGAAGCCCCACTGAGGACAGCACAAGGCCAAAACAGAAGCATCAGCGGGAGCGGCTGATACAAGGACATCCACTGCCTCCTCATCTGCTACCACTGTGACTCAGCCACAAGAAGAAGCAAGAGAAGGCTGTTCAGAAACACACTCTGTCACAGTTGAATAATTAGGCAAGCGAGCACACTGTAGGAAGAAGAAGTGATTACTGAGGAACAACACATGTGACATGTGTGCTGTATTTTTTAGAGTAACTGTTAGCTGAAGCAAGTCTGTGGTACTACACTCAATTAAAAAGGCAAGTCTGGGCCACAAGAGACTGCGGTGCTTCTTTTGACTGTGACCTACATTATGGCATTTGTACAGTCGTGTCTGTCTCGGAGATAGTCTACTAGTCTACACGGGTGTTTCTACATGAGACACTTGCTGAGATAATTTGGGTGTATCCACATTGCACAGAAGGGTTTATTTTACTGCTGTGGACGGTGATGGGTTTTTATGTGCTGACAGTATATTACGTACATATTCATACGTCTGTGGTCTGGCTATCAACAAACTAATTCAAAGTGGAGAAGGTGATTTAAGACAAAAACAAGAATGGATTACACTGGTCTGACCAAACATCTTGCTCAACACAATGAATGCAAGGGCCTTCTCATATACTAGCCTGGTAAACCCGCCCCTCGTACCTCATTTCATTTCGTGCAGAGGGTCTGGAACAGAGACCATCAGAAACGATTTGCTGGAGGTGTGGACTCTGCTGAAGTTTTTAAAAAGTGCATCTGCCTTTACCCAATCGCTAACGCCTGGTCGTCACGTATGCAATTAGCCTACCTACGCACTACAATTCAAATGTAGCACACAAGGTCACAGCACAGACCCTCTGCACGAAATGAAATGAAGTGCGAGAGGCGGGTCTTACCAGGCTACTCATATACGGCTTCAAAATTATGGAATTCCCTTACTTCATACATTCGCACACTAGACTCTGTTTCACAATTTAAAAGTGCACTGAAAACGTACCTTTTTAAATTAGCATATGGGTTCTAAGCCATTTCACTTGCTGTACTATTTTAATGTTCTTCTTATTGTTTTTAATGTCGATTTCTTTATTTTAATTTTCTGTAAGGTGACCTTGGGTGTTTTGAAATGCACTGTGTAACAGATGTATTATTATTATTATTATTATTATTATTATTATTATTATTATTATTATTATTATTATTGTTGTTATTATGATTATTATTAATATTATTATTATTATTATTGTTTATTATTGTTATTAGCATGGCTGACCACAGGTTCATAAACAGATTAAATGTGTTTGACTGTGATGACTCATGCTGTACATGTCAACATATGAATATATTGTACATAGTCATCCTTATCTACCTAATACACTGCCTTCATGCATACATCTACCGTCAGTTGAGTAGTGGATGCATGTAAAAAAAAAAAAAATGTGGATGGGGGAGTAAATAACCAGCACTCTCCTGTACCCTCATCCATGGCTGAAGTGCCCTTGAGAAAGGCATACAACCCCACATTGCTCCTGGGACACTGTCCCTCTACTGTCCCCACTCTGTATAAGACCGTCAGCTAAATGCAATGTAATGTACCAACAATGCATACATGACTTTAGCACTTTCCTGCTGAATTATGGTATGTTGTATGTAGAGGCGGGCCGTTATCGGCGTTAACGTGCTGCGTTAACGCGAGACTCTTATCGCGCGATAAAAAAAATATCGCCGTTAATCTATTCTCAAAGTTGGGTTGGGAGCTGGGTCTATACTACACAAACTATGATGACTTTCACCAAAGATCTTAGATTCTACAAAGATAAGCCAACATAATACGTTACTATGGGACCAAAATGCCAACAAATTCCTATTTCGAACTCTTAGAAAATAATTTAGTGTGTCTGTAAAGCGAGCTAGCAAGCTAACGAACTAGCTCTAGCTCATTCAAGTGAATAGTAGTAACTATAACAACATCATGTGCTAAACGCTAACAGCGATTGGGCTCACCTTGAATTTAATACATTGCTGTAGCCCTATAACTTTATATTACTTTGTCTGCTTACACTATAACCAGTAACAGTATCTAGGTGGGTGTTAGTGACAGCTTTCAATTCAAAACATTACGTTAGCGTAGTTCGCTAGCGTTAGCGCGCTAACAACCACATAGTAAGTGGTTGCTGCCTGACCTGAAATAAAGCTAATTTTCTCAAAATCCAAACCGTAACAACTTACACTATTAGGCTTGAAATTATTACAAATAGTTGCAGATTGTGACACATGATTCCAAAAAAAAAACCCTTAACAACTCCAGAAAAACGTAATGACCAATTTATTAGTTAAACTCCACATGTGTCCCATTCATTTCAGTAAAACGAACCTAGAATCTGCTCTGCACTGCATATAGGGGGATTCCCCCCTCCCCCTTGCGAAAATAGAACACGGAAGCAAACGGCTCCCTTCCTCAACACTTTCTGCTTTCACCTTGATATTTTAGCGCGGATGTATACCCTACCTCTATATTTTAGTGCGGATGTATACTTACCCGAATTGAACTGAAGGGGACTCCTGCCACAACTGTCCCATGCGAGAGACTTTTTTCTTTAGCAGGCCATATTGTGCAGAAAAGGAGATCTACTTTGCCACCAGAAAATGTGAACAAGCTGGTCTGCCTAAGTGACTGGTGGAAGAAGGAGAAATAGAGCTTGGACTGATTGACACAAAGCTACTGACTGTAAACAGTTCATCACAACTTCTTATGTAGGCTTACAGTTCAAAATCCATGTTTCATGTTTCATTTAGTTCATGTTTAACTAAATAAACAGCTAGTAAACACAAGTACATTTTATTGAACATGATTTATTTCCATCACCAAGTATCAAAGTAGAACAGCTTTTTCAAGCAGTTAGTGATGCATTTTGGAAACAGGAGATGAGCCCCTGGTCTACTGTGCCACCTGGCTTAAGAAACCCGTTCTCAAAGACTTACTTCTAGTCATTATTTAGGTAGCACACATATTCTGAATGCCTTCGGCAGAATTCAAATGAGCCATTTTAATCTAGATTAATCTAGATTAATTTTATGATTAATCTAGATTAATCTAGATTAAAAAAAATAATCTATGCCCACCACTAGTTTTATGGCATGTTTAACCCCAAACTGCAGACAGCACACACCTTGCTCATCACCATTCTGAACAAGGCTCTGACAATCACACAGAGCATATGGCCCAGCCATAACTATTCCTATACAGCAGCAGCCTTTCATGGCTGCTACATGTCCACACAAAGAACACACCCCACCCACACACACACACACACACACACACACACACACACACACACACAGACGTAGACTCTCTTGCATCTGCTGCGTCAAGATGCTGTCTCTGACAAGAGATGCCATTTGAGGGACTCGTTCTTTTTGGGCCGAGAACAGTGACAGCGAGGAGAGGCACTGCCAAATTTAGCGAAAGTTAAATCTGTCTGGACAGCCCCTGCTTCTGCCCCCAGCTCCCGAGAGAACTCACCTTCCGCTGTTCATTAAAATGAACCCCGCGTTCACAGAATGATTGGTGCTGGCAACTCATTAACTGTCATGAAGACGTAGACACCTCACTTGCCATTCACACATTGACCAAAAATGTATTTATTTTTTTTATCCCTGCGTGTATGTGCATGTGTGTGCGTGTGCGTGTGTCTGTGTGTTTGTGTGTGTGTGTTTATCAGTATGCATGTAGAATTTGTTTCCTTATGTATATAGTATGACAAATAATGTTTTGAACTATTATTTTCAAGACCTATAACAGAAATCTGTGTATGTGTCTGTGTGTGTGTGTGTGTGTGTGTGTGTGTGCATGTATGTGTGTGTGTGTCTGTGTCTGTGTACGAAAAAAAAAGACTGTGAGGGAGACAGGAGTCACTCGTGAGCAGTTTAGCCACTACCCGCTGTCTGCAATTGAAGATCTCACAATGTGTTTGCGGTGTGAGCTGTACAATATTGACTGGTTTCAATTTCCTCTATTCTGACAGGCCATTTCAGTTGCTCTGGAGAGCAAAAGGGGCCATATTTCTTGAGCCTCCGCTTACACATCACTCTCAGATCAAATGGCTATGTGTGTGTGTGTGTGTGTGTGTGTGTGTGTGTGTGTGTGTGTGTGTGTGTGTGTGTGTGTGTGTGTGTGTGTATGTGTGTGTGTGTGTGTGTGTGTGTGTACGTGTATTTGTGTGTAGGTATGTGTGGTTGTGCGCGTTAATGTGCGTGTGTGTCTGTGATGGTGTTGTGTAATGTTTTTAACCATTACAAGCTTGGGAAATATTTCACACATCTTTTTTTTTTTCATTTTTTGCAAGTCACAGCAACAAATTACAGTTGAAAGCATAGCAATAAGAAGTGTGGTTTAATGATTTTCATGCGCTCACAGTGAAGTGATGGCCAAACGGTATGGGTTCTGGTAAAGGTAAAAATGAATGAATCATTGAGCCAGCAAATGATCATCATTGAATTACACGTGGGCCTTGACAGTTTCATGTTGAAGGGGAAAAAAATGAAAGCAAAATGAGATTTTGAAAAATGAATAACAGTATTGCTTTTTGCAACACTGTCAATCTTGACAACGACTCGGGCACCGCACTTGAAGCACAGCGGGCACAGCCCATTCTCTTTCTCTTCATTTTTGTCATTTATACCGTTAGCAGGATTGATTGAATTAGAAGCAAATAATGGGGCGATTTTGCCATTATTACATCTTTCATCTCAGTCACACACGCACACACACGCGCACACACACACACACACAGCCTGCCTAACCCCTTTGTGACGGCTATCTTGCACAGAGAAACCTGCACTGCAGGGACAGGGAGAGGAGGAGAGAGAGAGAGAGAGAGAGAGAAACCCCAGAACGCAGCCTCCGTGCTCCTTGCTACCAGGCAACAGAGGATACCCGCCAAAACGTTAGGGTAGGGTAGGGTAGGGGTGGGGGAGAGGAGAGGAGAGGAGAGGAGAGGGAGCGGTGGGGATGGAAAGGTCAGAAACGCACTGACCCAGCACTGACAACACAGGTCAGAGCGCTGTGATGGAGCCTCACAGAGGAGCGCAACAGACAAAGCGATCTATTCTTAAACACGCTCAACGCTCCCTGGGGCGGACGCGTGTGCAAGGAACTGACATAAAGGGAAAAATAATTGCCCTCTAGAATAATATCACTCTGGCAATGAGCCTAATTACAAGAAAAGTGCAGCCACGGAATCATTACAACTGTCTGACTCTCAAAAAAAGTAGAGCTGGTAATTTGTTTGTTAGTTCACAAACAAGCAGAGAAAACTCTCAGCGAACTTTCTACTTTGACTGTTGTTCCCTGTCTGTTCCATAATCATGTCCATCGAGGCTGATTTGCTAAAAACAACTGCGGTCTTCAAAAAAAATGAGACACAAAAGAAAATACACAAACAATCACAGACCGAAATCTACACAAAAACACACATACATATACACACAGGTATGCACACACACTCTCTCACTCTCTCTCTCTCTCTCTCTCTCACACACACACACACACACACACACACACACACACACACACACACACACACACACACACATATACACACACAGAAGCACATGTACACAAATACAGACACACAGCAGGGCGCCTTAGGCAATCACCAAGACCTCAGAGACTTGAAACAAGTCTTCCAAAACTTCCCGCCGTGGTGCTGGGATAGTCAGCATGTGGCCAGCAACGGTGGTCGGCGTGGATGACCCTTAGCGCAACACAAAGACAGCAAAGGATTGGTTTCTCCCCCTCGGCCAGTGGCCCGATGCTATCGACTCCGATGGCAGGGGCGGGGTAGGAGGAAGCCTCCGAGGAGCGGATTAAGGCAGTGGAGATAAGGCTATCCACTGTAATTAAGCTCTATCTCCACGCCCGCTCCCGAAGAAAATAAATCACCCATCAGACCACGGCGCCTCTGAAATATTCGAACAATTACTCAATAATTAATTCTTACACATGCAAGCACCAAATACTAATAGGGCATATTCTTTAGTGCTTGGCATTATGGTGTGATTCAATTAATTTCGCGCAGAATGCACTCGCTGATCACTCCAGTACATCACCTTTTTTTTCGACCTCTTTTAATCACCTTAATGTAATGGTATTAGCACTGTTGTCAAGTCTTTTATGATGCGCCCTCAGTTAATTTCCAATTTCCCCCATTTATAATGGAGAATGGTGATACATGGGCCCGTGGTGCTAAACACATTAGCGGCCACATCAGAAGGGGGCCCTTTAGGGTAGGGCTGATGATACTTTGTTCATAAAATGACGCTAATGCAAAATGACAGGTCACCTTACATATGGCTTCGGGAGTTTAGCGCTGCCAAAGCGCCTGGGTTTTACTGCCGGTTTTCTCCCTAAAACTCTCCACATGGGACACCGTAACTGCTGATGTAGCACCGAAGGAGCCTTCTTCCCTCTCTTAAGGGTTTTTCTATAGGTACTCCATCTCCTCTGAAAGTCACAGAGCTCTGGAAGTTAGCTGACAGGGCCACAGCTCAGACAAGGCCTCGTCAATGATAGTTGGATCCCTCGTCTGATTGATCAAGATCGTATAGAATACAGTACATGTAAGAATGAAATGGCAGCTATGTGCAAAATCATGAAGGCCTCAGAACACATACTTTAAAATATACATGTGTTGTGGAATATAACAGTAAGGCAAGACACATAACAGTGTCCACAATTAAAGGAGAACTTCGGTGTAAAATGAAAACTGGCATGTTAAAACAGCATACCGAGTTGGTATGTGTACTGAGGAGCAACATTGATTTAGCCTGTTGCATTCAGAGTTTAACTATTTTTTTACCGTTTGTGCCAGAAGGCTAACAATGGAAGTGGTAGGTGCCCTTAGACGAAACATGACGACTACGCTATTTTTAAACCATTAAAACAGCTCGAAGAAAATCCACACTCCATCAGTAGTACAACAAAGGCTCTGACATTCAAAACAAAGCACTGAGAACATTGTAAATGTACACAACGTTTATTTTAAAAACTGTTCTTACATGCAGTAGTTTGCAGTTGTTTCTCGTCGCCGCCATGATGAAAGTCCAAACAAGTCGATTGTACTACCTCTCCTCCTATTCTTCCTGCTGGTTCGTGTTCGTCAATCGACTTGTGCGGACTTTCATCATGGCGGCGACGAGAAACTACAGCAAGGTACTGGCTGTCAAAACTGTTTTATTCATAAATGTTGTGTACACTTACAAAGTTCTCAGTGCCTTGTTTTTAATGTCGTTGCCTTTGTTGTGCTACTGATGGAGTGTGGAGTTTCTTCGAGCTGTTTTAATTGTTTAAAAATAGCGTAGTCGTCATGCTTCATCTAAGGGCACCTACCACTTCCATTGTTAGCCTTCTGGCACAAACGGTAAAAAATAGTTAAACTCTGAATGCAACAGGCTAAATCAATGTTGCTCCTCAGTACACATACCAACTCGGTATGATGTTTTAACATGCCAATTTTCATTTTACACCGAAGTTCTCCTTTAAACTAATGACTGCTGTTGAACGCAAAACAAACAGATGTGATCTTGTGTCTGGCATGCCTGGTATGTATTTTAAAGAGAATAACTTTCAACCTAGAGGTGCATCATTATTTCCCCCCTTTTCCTCCCTTCTTTCACCCTTAACTGCTCATGGGGGGAGGGGGGGGGCATTGACCCCCATCAGGCAGCACAGTTAAATGAAGCCATTACATCAGAACTACTTCACAGAGACGCACATATACATTAAAAAAAAACCATTCCACACTGCATTTCCTTCCTGCGCTCTGGTGTGGAATGTTCTAATAACTGCAGTGACTAACATTTGCACCACCTTTTGCAGAACATTTGTGGAAAAAACTGAAAGTGTGTTGATATGTTTCATTTTCTCAGGGTCGATGAAAGATGAAAAATTGGTACCATATTTTATTTGCTTTTTTAATGCTGATGTGCGTTGGACCAGGCAAGTCTTGATTTATTTAAAACTTGTAGCCCTACTCAAGTGCTATATAGTTAGCATAACAGCATGATAGAATTTTATACTGGTGCCTCCTCTGACATTTCAATTAACGTTTCCGAACAAAGTACAATTTGACAGTCTAGCAATGACTACATTATTTTTCCTCTAGTGTTAAAATGCAAAAATAGGAAACAGCTTATTCCAAGTCAACGCCTAAATGCACATTAAGGTGTGATGTTAAAATGGTTTATGTCAAAGGTTTGTGCAGCACCCAAACTAAAGGTGAATCTACCTTTCAGAATGTTTTTGATGCTGTACAATGACTCTCAAATTGCTCTTCCTTGAGTAGAATGCAAATCACCATCTAGGCAACTGAGTTTTTCATTGGTCTTAAAGGGGAAATTTGGTGTAAAATGAACTTTGGGTATGTTAAAACATGATAATGAGTTGGGATTTTTGCTGAGGACCACAACTACGCTAGCCTGTTGCATTTTGAAATTTACTTTTTAAACCGTTTTTGTCAAAAAGGCTCAAAATGCTGGTGATAAGGGCATGAGGGAAGGTTGAAGGTATCGCTATTTTTAAATCATTAAAAAACCTTGGAGTAGCTCCACATATCCTTGGTAGTATAACAAGGACCCTGGCATTCAAAACAAGGCATTGAGAACTGTGTAAGTGTAGAAATCGTTTATTAAAAAGACGGAAGGAAGAACACAGAGGAAGCTTTTACAATTAGCGTTGCTGTAGTTTCTGGTCGCCGCCATGACGAAAGTCCATACAAGTCGACTGACTTACTGGAAGCGGCAGCAGCGCATGAACCAGAACTGTTGACTGTAGTTGTATTGACTGTCTTCGGAATACTGCAGAGAGGAATAATACAGGCACAACACAGAGTGTAAGAGCAATTTCTATTTGATCGGCGCCCGTACCTATTTCAACCGGAGTATACAGATGAAGCGCTGTGAGAGTGCGATGAAAGGGCTGCCAGAGAGAGACGACATGCGGAGTAAGCCACCACAGCCACTGACCTAACCACAACTTAATCGACTTGTATGGACTTTCGCCATAGTGGCGACCAGAAACGGCCGCAAGGTACTACCTGTAAAAGCTTCCTCTGTGCCCTTGTCACTAACATTTTGAGCCTTTTCGACAAAAACAATAAAAATAGGAAAGCTCGAAATGCAACAGGCTAGCGTAGGTTTGCACCTCCATACCAACTCTTTATCATATTTTAACATACCCAAAGTTCATTTTACACCAAATTTCCCCTTTGGAACAACACTTTCTCAATTTTCATAGATTTTGAAAGATATGTAAGCGTACCTTTTCCAAATATCCAAGTCATTTCACAATATGATGACCAAGGATATGAACAAATTATTGGCATACTAGAATGCAATGCTATTTTTATTGAAAAAAATGATAATGGTGACAAGAGGTGCATCAAAAGATTGACAAATCTCTCTCTCTCTCTCTCTCTCTCTCTCTCTCTCTCTCTCTCTCTCTCTCTCTCTCTCTCTCTTTCTCTCTCTCTCTCCCTCTCAAGGACATCTTTAAATCAATCACACCTCTGTTTCTTTCCATCTTTTTTTCTTCCCGTTCCCTGGAATCTGAGATGTCCTTCTGCAGGTGAATGGCTCTTAACAACTTAATGTGTGGGGCGCAGTGGGGGATAGTTATAAAACCTATACCACTATTACTCATCCATTAAAGAAGTCAGCACTTCATTCAACTATCAATTAAGCCTTTCTTCCCCTTCCACTCCATCCTGAGGCTACGGTCTCTTAAACGGAGAGTTGGGGGGCTAATTGCACCAACAGAAGGACAATAACTGGCGCTGAGAGTCGTTCGCTCAGCTTTGTTTTGCTCTTAAAGAAGTCCGTCTAGGGGGAAACAAAAAGAGGACAAACTGAAAAGAAAAAACGAACGACCAGAGAAACTGCAGGACCGCAAGGGCAGCCATGCCCTCCGGGAGCTGATTAGCTTTCCCACACACTTTTTTTTTTAGTTTGAGACTTTGGGAAGTAAGAGTGCAAGGTTCATTAAAAATAATCCTTGCTTGTGTCAGGGCCATTTCGGTAATTAACATTCATATGTAGTGGTGCAGGTGATTAGCGCAGCTGCAGTGCTTTTTAAGAGGAGGGTATGGGGGCAGCAGCACCACTGCTAAAGGTGAAGTGTGCAGCACTGCCAACCAAAGAGCCTTATTGTCATTGTTGTGGCAAGACTGTTGCCCAGACTGTTGCAGACTTCCTCATCCATTCTTTAATGAGTTGGAAAAGAGTATTTTTTAATGTACTATAGACAAGGTACGACCTACCTGTGCGTTTTACAGTGCGTGGGAGTGTCAGAACAACAGAAATGTACGTTTGGCAGAAATGAGGTCAAGCAATTTTGTACTTTCGTGAAACTTTCATGGGTCATTGTGTTTAACAGCTCAAACATCCACACCCTAACTCAGCCGTAAGCCAACATTAACAAATTATTCAGCTTGACAATTTCACCTGTAGGTGCCAAATATGCATGTCCATAGAGTCCCTAACAATGTCCCTAGTAATTAAAATTTAACAATCAATAACCCATAATAATGATGCTTTTTGCCAATGAATTGCTTGATTACTCACATTTATGGCATTGACTTCCTTTCTGGTTGAATTCAACAGAATATTATTCTGCTGGGCTGTACACAGTCTTGACTAATGCCACATTGCTGGTGAGGTGTATGGGAAAGGGGAAGGGGAACAGGGGAAAGAGCACATGGCAATAAACCCCCCAATCCCTCACATTCTGCATTGCTCACAAAAAGGTTTGACAGAAGCACATTATTTACCTCTTACCCACATAGTAAATTCATACCATTCCTTTCTGTTCAACACAGCACACGCCCCGCATTTGCCCTATCATTCCAGCTTTGTGGGCAGGGAGATGTTAAATGTAGCTGCCACTGAAATAAGTGTGTGTGCCTGCATGGCTGCCCAGTGCCCACACAACACTCCCCTTCCCCAGCATGCTGCGGTACACCTTTTTGCAACGTGTTAGATCCTGGCCTCAGCAAAGACACTGCAGGGCCGTGTGCTGTTTCAACCTGCATATTATTATTTATTTTTGCTGTTGTTACATTCTTTATTGTCCACTGTCAGATGCTATAAAGCACATTCAGTTGCCTTGTGTAAGAGATGTGCTTTATATAAATAACATTAACCTGTCCTACCTTGTCTTGTCCACAACAGCTCTCTTACCCTCTGTACTACAAGGTTCTTCCCGTAACTCCTTTCTCTTTTGCGACAATGTTACCCTTTAAAGTAATTTTTGACGTAATAAACAAGAGCATCACAGTATTCTGTTCCTCATCACTTAATTTATAGTACAGAACTCTTTTTGGGATGCAATTGACTGAAGTAAACACTACCAAATGTAAGTTCAAGTTGAAAATAGACACATAGCTGGTATGACACACCTGTTTAAATCACTGTCCAACATACTAAGAACCATTACAGCATTCATTTAAAATAGAGTTAGTTTAAAACTAGTCAGATAAGTTAACAGCCACAAGACGTGCCTTTTAAACACCGACAGCACAGCTGGCACTGGATGGCATACTAGCTACCTGATGTACAGTATTTCAACAATAAACTTGCCAACATCATGCTGTAAAAGCTGTTACATTTTTTTTTTTTTTCAGATGTTCTGTCCAGAGGCATAGCACTGTACAGTGAAAGGCAGATTGTTGGTGGGAAGGACAGGGGTGTTTTTTCATCCTTCACATGGCCATATACCATGAAAATGACTTTGAGGACAATAAAAGTCCTCCACCAACAAACCGTATACTTTAGAAAATAGTACAAACCTGCACAATATTGTTTTCACCCATAAACCATGTGCTGATTTTATAACCTTTAATCAGTTTGTATTATAAAATGTATTCTGATTATGCAGGTGATTCATCACAGTAAAATGCATACACTGGCTTTTCTCATAAACTCTCTTAAAACTGACAAAGGGACCACTAACCTTTCCTGTTTTATTGTTTAAATACTGCCTGCAACAGACTGGTTTATGATCTTTACATTATTCTTCACACACAAATTGTTTAGACATATTTAGAAATATCACCCAATAATTTGTCTCCAGATGTACACTGTAATATATTTAGAGGCACATTAAATGTAAAAAGTGCAATGCATGTCTGAAAAATGAAAACAGCACTGGCTTTCCTCATTAACTCTCTCACAATGAACAAAAGCACCACTCACCTTTGCAGTCTGAATGTCTTAATATTGGTCACAACATGTCGGTCACAACAATGAATGAATGTACAATATTCAAATTATTCTAAGCACACAAACATTTCACACACATTTTAATAATATATACCATGATGTATCTCCAGATGTGCACTGTAATATATTCGGAGGAATATTTTAAAGTGAGATGTGTAATGTATGTCAGACCCAGCCCCGAACGTTGTTATTGCTTGGCCATATTATGCTAGAGTAGTCGTCCAGTCTGCCAATGCATCGTTTGTCTCCAATAAAATACAATAAGTTGTCCATAATGCTGGAATTGCCCTTGTGTAGATCATTATTGCATTACCACAGAGCGGCCCATGCTCTGTGAATTACTGAATCACTGAGCTCACAGCTTTTCCCAGCCTCTGCAGCTTCAGTCAGATTGTGGCGGCCGGGCTTCATTTAAATTGCATGCTGCCAGGACCAAATTAACTGACTGATGACAAACGGCAGTTCACAAATCACCATTTCCTGAATATTGACTATCTCCTGCCCTTGTGTCAGATGGTTATTCTTAATATGGAAAAGTAAAAGAGGATAATGGTTTCATACCTGTCATTCACTTTGCTCCAGCGCTGCACACTGTTGAGGTAATTGTAGTCCTGTGGTCCTCACACTGGCAGCTGCTGCTTGTTTCTTGGCTGACCTTCGCAGACTTTGCCTTTATGCAATTATCTGTGGGCCTTTCAGAGAATGACAGAGTGTAAATATTCTGAAGGGAATCCCATGCACCACTGGTTGGGAGCCAGCTATTCCCTCCCACCCCACCCCCAACAGGAAAGCCGTCATACGCACACAGAGATATC
>CM050216.1:26653742-26678742 GCA_027475355.1 Coilia nasus
TGTGCTCGTTTTCCCCTCTTTGTCCATTGTCCCCTATTAAATGGAGTTATTCCCCCCTCGCTTTCCTCTTTGTTCCTTCTCCTGCAGCCTCCATTCCTCCCACGTCAACAAACAGAAGGGCAGAAAAAAAAGGAAGGACAGGGAAAAAAAGAAAGAAAGAAAGAAAGAAAGAAAGAAAGAAAGAAAGAAATGCAATGCTGACGTTTCACTCTTTTTCTAATTTCGCTTCTTTTCTCCATCCCTTTTTTCTTGTTGTTGCGAGTGTCCTCCGGGGTGTGGGGAATGAATTAAACATCAGGGTGTTGGGGAGGGAAGGGCGAGGCGAGGCGAGACGAGGCGCGGGGCGGCGAGGCGGGCGCTGAAAGGATTGAATGCAGAGAGTTGTTTCTCTGCGCCGGAGGTGACAGCGAAAGGCTTCGCTGGGGGGGATCGCCGGGCGCGTGGGGTGCATTCGACCTCTACCATATGCCCTCTCTCTCTCTTTCTCTCCCTCTTTCTCTCACTCTTTCTTTCACTCTCTCTCTCTCTCTCTCTCCTCATCTCCCCCCACCCACCTCTATCTGCTGCTCCTCTCAGCCTTTTCACTCAGCTCCGTCGGGTACTTTGCCTCTTTTTCTGTTTTGTTTTTGTTTTTTAAATTCCTCCCACCACTCTGCGGCCAGTGGGCTTGCTCTTTGCCAAATGCATTTTTACAGTGCTGAGAAACAAACACAACCTCCACGGACTTCAAGCGCCATGTGCTCTTGTTATGTATCAGTTGGGCCAATTTAACCAGCCACTTTGGAATGGATATTTATTCATTGAGGCAACAAACACAGCACACACTCCAAATAAGCTCCGCTTGCCTGTTCTCCAGATCAGCATGCTTCAGTACGCAGAGAAGATGGAGAATAGGGTCTTTGAAGTAAACATCAAATCTTTTTTTTTTTTTTTTATCATCCCTCCACTTCATTCAGGCAGGTTGAGTGTCAGTGACACCACACATTAACAGGAAGCAACCCAAATGGAGGAGATAATTAAGGAGCACGAAATAAGTCAGCAATAAGAAAAGAGACAGGACAGAGAGGACAGGAGAGGAGGCAACAGCCCAGGAAAAAAAAAATAATAACGATGATGTGAGAGGTGTAGGCTGGAAAAGAGACAGCTCCTCTGCCATGTTTCAGAGCTGCAATGTGCGTGTGTGTGTGTGTGTGTGTGTGTGTGTGTGAGCATGATAGAAAAGCCGTGCAGAGCATCCTGCACACAGCCAGAATTGACGCCCACAAGAAGCACACTGCCGAGGTTGCATAATCCCTTCACCCGCATCTTCAAGCAGATGCCACTTGTGCTTCTGCCTACAGTCAGCACAGGGCCCACGGAGCAGTGAGGTGCAGGCTTTTATTTAAAGGGGGGGGGGGGGGGGGGTGACTGGAGGTGGAGAGGGGTGTCACATAATGAAAAAGTCATAAATGCACTGACCCACGGCCAAGCAATCAGGCGTGCAAGATGGAGGACTGGGCCAGTGAGAGGTGTTAGTGGGCACGCCGCAGATTTGGGCTGATTGTGTGATCTGTGGGCGGCAAGGCTTGCCCACCGCTCGCGGTAAATAGGACAGTACAGAGCACAGGAGTGCACCAGTGAAATCTGACTGTGTGTGTGTGTGTGTGTGTGTGTGTGTGTGTGTGTGTGTGTGTGTGTGTGTGTGTGTGTGTGTGTGTGTGTGTGTGTGTGTGTGTTTGGGTTCACACTCTGAAACTTTTTACTTTTAGGTGCTGTAATGAGTCAGAGGAAAGCCTCACTTTAAGCCTCCCACATGAAACAGTTCTCCATCCATCTCGCTTTCACTTTCCCCATCTCCATCTCTCTCTCTCTCTCTCTCGCTTCCATCCATCTCATAGTGTTTCACAGCATTGCATTTTGGATCTGTGTGTATTTCCCATGTGCAAAAATGGGCTGTCAGAGTTGTTTTTCAGCCATTTTGAAGCCACCTAACTTGACATGTCTCCCTCATCACAGCCAACTGCAATCACTAACTGCCCTTTTCCTTGCAGCAGGGAGTGTCAAGGTCATGGCTATGTCACGCTGTCAATTAGAGAAGGGTGGAGCTGGTCCTTCGTCAAATTCTTCCCTCTCGTCTCGTTCCTATGCTATTAGTTTGTGTCAGCAGCACGTATTAGCTGCTTGCTGTGTAAAGTGCTTTCACGGGTTGCATTACTGCCACTGTAGTGTGCATCAGGCATTCACTGTGGCTGTCAGTCTTGTGTGGCTGACACTAAAACCTACTATTTGTGGTATATATCCATTAAAGAAAAGCTCTTAATGCATGACTGTGAGACAGGGGCGTTTCTCTCACTACTAAGCTGGCAATCCTGTCTTCTGCGGTGAGTAAAAAGGGAAAATCATATATGCTGTTAGCTCCATGACAGGGTCTCCTTTTTAATATTATTAAAAAAAAAAAAAAAAACAGTCTTTTGGTGTCTTTCCAGTTTTTATTTTTCTATTTCTCTATATAACCTCTACCTTCCTCAGTGTGAGAATTTGCGGTTGGAAGTAAACAGCGTGTTGTCAGGCCTCTGCCACAGGGCTCCTGACTGCTGTCTGGCTGACATAGCTCCATAGCTGCAGCTTAGAGAGGGCCAATATTTCATAAACCTGAGTGCAATCCTATGATTTATCACTTTCACTTATTACCGTAGACACTTGGAATGATCGATTGGTTTATCCTCTGTGTTTAAGTTATATGCTTTGTGTGTGTGTGTGTGTGTCTGCGTGTGTGTGTGTGTGTGTGTGTGTGTGTGTGTGTGTGTGTGCGTGTGTGTGTGTGTGTGTGTGTGTGTGTGTGCACGCTTTGGGGGGATGTGGGAGAATTACCTTCCTGGGTCCAACAGAGAGTGGGGGAGAGCTGAGTAGGGGTTGGGGTATTTTCTTTAATGAGCAAGTCAACCTTCATATGACAGTCCTATGCCCTCCACGTCTCCATTACCACAGCCACTGATCTCCACCCTGATAATCACATGGGCCAGCACTCAGTCAGCGCAAATATCATACTGACACTTCCTTATTAATGTGCAAGTGAATATGAGTTAAACCGTCAAGTAAATGGAATATGCAGAGGTGAGCACTGAGGACCGCCTATACTGAAATCAAATTTTCTCCACATATATTATTCATTTTTACGTAAATGTATGTTGAAAACACACAAAGTGTCAAATACAGTACAGCTTAAAACACAATTATATATATATGGGACCTCCTTAGGTACATATTACTGTCAAGGAGTAGTGGACAGCATGCTAAGTCACGATTTTCCTCCCTGGGTGCTGGGTCCCTCTGTGAGTTGAATCTCAGGAGATTGCTGTCTAAACTTCTTCTGATTTACATGAAGTGCAGTAGCCCAGAGAAATAATGCAGCCTGGAAACTTTCTAACTACAGGGTTATGTGAACATAGCCACATAATAGACTACAGCATCGAAGTGAAGTGGCAGTCGTGCACATTATGATGCAAATGAAGTGGAGTCGGCTATGTACAAGTAGTTATGCCTCCTGGTCGTACGGTTGTTATGGACATCTGAAAAAAAAAAACTGGAGTTCGATGAAACACTCATTGGGTTATTTTTACAGTATTGGTTGCAATTGTTTCTGCAATTCTTTTTTTTAGCTTGAATGTTTATTTGTTTGTTTGTTTGTTTGTTTGGGGTTTTTTTTTGGGGGGGGGGGGGGTTTGGAAAAGTCACAAATTCCTACCTAACATGATGCAAAAGTTTACTTTTCTGACAACGAACTGATGAGTAAAAAGTTTGTGTTGCATAAAACTAGACTTGCAAATAAGACAGTATGGTGTATTTATGAGAATATGGAAATAGGAGTATGGGGTTACATAGGCACAGAGACATAAATTATTGGTGCGCTGCTGCTGTACAGTGTGCAATATGTTCTATGCTGTGCTTCAACACCCCCCCCCCCCCCCCCCCCCCCAAAAAAGGAAAAAATCTAATCCGTGCTTCACACCCATCCACCAAAAATCGTAATGCCTGTGAACTGTCCCTGGGTCCCCGGGTCTCGCAATGTGAAGCCCCCAGGTCCTCTCCTTCGTTCCTCTGCCCTCCCACTCGCCTCATCATTACGCCGCAAGCTGTCAAATTAAAACTTTTTAAATTGTGCCAACGCCTCCGACGGAACTTTTTCCCGCTCTCTCCTGGCAACATATTGCCGAGATAATTGAGGATATTAGCAGGCAGCCTGTTGCGGGGAGATGAAAGGCGAGGAGGGAGCGGCTGACAGCTCCCCCCCTCACCGGCGCCGGTAACGAGGGACTGTCAAAAGTCTTCTTCCATGTTTATCTGGGATCATCTGGGGGGAATTTAAAACCCTTACCTTCACAATTCCATTCTTTACGGCATGTCCTTTATCCCGCGTGATTTAGAGAGGGGGGCTGGAGGCCCTGATGCGGTGGCACGGCGTGATGAATGAACGCCTGGCGAGAGGTGTCAGGGCCGGCCAGGGGTGGGCGGCAGAGGCTCCCCGCTGCCCTCCATCCCCACCGCCACCCCCGCCACTCCCACAACCGCCACACACCCTCCTCTCCCTACAATTTCTCTCCTTTCCTCTCCGTTCCGCTCTCTCTCTCTCTCCTTTCCTCTCCCTCCCGCTCTCTCTCTCTCTCTCCTTTCCTCTCCCTCCCGCTCTCTCTCTCTCTCCTTTCCTCTCTCTCCAGCTCTCTCTCTGACTTCCCTGCCAGACTGAGGACTGATTAACCAAAGATGGGGGTTTTTATATTGCTATTAGTTCTTTCTTGACAGTTTTAACTCGAGCAGCACTTACTCTGCTGAATTGTTAATAATCTCTCCTCGTCTGGGTATACAGTGAGAGACAAATTAGGCAGGCCGGTTAAAAAAATGACAGGGCTAATGGATTGTTTTGAATTACAGTATCAAACTTCAAATGTTAGTGTTTCATCATCAATTAATGTCCCGAGCAAACTGAAATGAAGCGATCTCCTCTAATGGCAGTAAGCATGCTGAAAAGAAACGTTGAGCAGAGGAGACGTGACACCAACAGCAATTGATGTCCTCGCGCGAGACTTGAAATCACCGCTGCCGTCCACGTGTTAGATGTCTGCGGGGCCTGTGTTTTTTCCCGCTCGGTCTTCACAGGAAGACGCATGAGGTATCACTTACGATCCATCTTGTACCCCGTGGTGCATTGTCTTGCCGAGAGTCACTGTCACATGTCTATGCATTAGTGATGCGGGCACCAGTGGATGAGGTCAACATTGACACTGTGCCACCATTAAATCAATGCCCCTCGGGGCAGCGGACGGGGTGGGATGGGGGTGCGGAGGGGGGGGGGCGGGAGGGGCTACAGCATGAAGAACACCTCAGCCATGCCTCCAGCCTGGGCTAAGTAAGGTTGTCTGCCACAGGGTGTACCGTTTAACCAAAGGGGGGGCCTTTACAGGAGACGAGAAGGTTGTGTTGACTTGGGCTGATGTGTGTGTGCCTGAACGTAAAGGCTATAAAACCACATTGTGATGACAGATAAAAGTGATGTCAGATTCTGTCAGCAAATCGCTCCTGTGAATGACTGGTGAGCCTGTGTGGCGACAGGTATGAAGGAAGGGAACGCCAGAGTCCTCCCTGTCATTCATCAGTCTGTTGTCGAGGAAACAAAACAAGACTGTGTTTTTTCTCTTTCCCTGTCGCAGACACGTTGGAGCCGATTGTAAATATATTTAGCAAGAGATTTAGATTCCGACAAAAGAAACACATTCTTCTGTAGAAGGAACAGGGCAGCGCACAGCATCACAATTAGGCTCTCAAGTGCATTTATAAACCCGCTCCATGACGAGCAACTCAAGGGAGGAGGGAGGCAAACAAAACTCTGATGCCTGCGGAAGTGTGAGAAGTAGAATGCCAAAATGTCACAAGGCTGGCTCTGATATCCCACCTCCCCCTGACACACACACACACACACACACACGTGAGGGCATGTGCACATACACACACACACACACACACACACACACACACACAAATACACCCACACACACAAAACTTTCGTCTCAGTAAGGCCTTCACTAATGTTCATGGCATTCCTTTCTGCTTAAAACAATTCTGTCATTTCTCGCTTCAGGCCAGTGTGCTGTGCATTAAGATAAAAGTGCTAAAACTGTGTTTTCCACCACAGCGCTGGCTAGAGGTGCTAAGTGAAGTGATGAAACAACATAGTTTTGAATGTGTGAGAGGAGGAGGAAGGGCTGAAGGGCTGAAGCGTGTGGACATTTGAGTTCAGAGAGAAGGATGTGTGTGGACGTGATGATACAGAGTGTCTAGCAAACTCAAAGCACTTAATTCCCACTGTAGAGACAAAAAAAAAAAACGCAAAAAAAATCTCATTTGCGATCTTCAGATAAACTTATAACAAGCAATTAACTTCTCATAACCATCTATATTGTAAAAAAGCAACCCTTGCCCTGCCATAATAACGTGTACGCCCACCACACACACACACACAGTTACACACACACACACAGACACACACACACACAGGGAGAAAATAGACAAAATAAAATGGCTTTAGAAGGGGTTAGAGAGCAGTGCATTATTCACAGAATCCATTAAGTCAGACCGAGGATTTAAAAAAATAAAGACAGCACAGCTCTTTCGTCTCCTCAGCTACCTGTCCTCAGATGAATGGATTAATGGCCTGGCCATACAACACACTACTTACCACACACACACACACACACATACACACACATGCCTGTCCTTCAAAGCCCAAAAAAGATTTACACATCTGAGGCACTCTGAGGAAGGTACTAAGGCTCAGATTTGAACAAGGAAGTAAAAAACAGGCAAAGGTTTACTGGTCTTGACTTACACTGGAGTCTAACAGCCTCTGACAGGAGTCAATCAATGGGGCTATAAAAGAAGAAGACACTCGAGAAGGAGAGAGAGAGAGAGAGAGAGAGAGAGAGAGACCCTCAGCTTTACTGATCAATCCAACCCAACATTCTTGTAAAGTCACGAGAGCAAGGTGCGGTGGGTGGGCGAGTGGGTGGGTGGGTGCCACACTGAGGAAAATAAATTTGTTGTGAAGTTTACGAGGCTGTGTGGTCGAGGGCACTCGAGCATTGCATAATGTCATTATGTGTGTGGGGGGGTGAGGAGGGGAGGTGGGACCTTGGCCCCTACCGTTCCACTCACATGCGTACATCCTCTCTCTCACACACACACACACCACACCCTCAACACCACCATCAACACCATAATGAGAATCCACCCCACCAAATCTCTCCATTCAAGGTCTCACCTAGATTGACTGTAATGCCTAAGTAATCAGGCCACGCTGACCTACCTTGTCCCCAGACTGAATTTATAGCACCCAATTACGGATCTCCATTACCTGCCGTACCGAGGGACGTCTGTCTGACACCTGGACAGAGGGCCACGGCTCCGCCGTTAAGTCTGGGTGACCAGCTGCCTTCCTCCGTGCATGGGCCTGCGCCTGACACACGGTGTCCTCTCGGCCCTGAGACTGGGCTCCGAGGTTGGCCATCTGTGCTTCAGCAGTGCCCGCGGGGGCTATACATTTCAAGAGAGTTCAATTATTAGCGGTTTTTGTTTTAACATTCCCAATGATGTGAAATGTGGCGGAGGTAGTTAGGGAACTAAGTAGAACGTTTGGGCATTCTTTTTGCTTGTACTGTTGAAACTGTCTATTTCTGTCATTTCTTCATCTCCTGTCACCATTTGGTGGTGTGTGTTTTAGTGTTTAGTTTACTGACAGATATTCGAATACTAGTGCTATTGTTAGCTATCTGATTACCTGTGCAACTGTTTTTACTGACAGTGTGTGTGTTTGATCATTTGTATCTTGAAACTATTCACATGTTTAGTTCTTTAGAAATCAATAGCAAGCACCAAGTCTTTTTTCACACGATGCTAGGCAGATTCAAAGCATCCCACAGCACAAAGCTGGAAAGCAAAGGTAAGAACATGGAGAGCTTTAGTTCCGGTCAAACTCAGTTTACATGCAGTCCTTTGGTTGAAAAAGGAAAAAAGAGGGATTGTCACAGGAATAAAAAGCAGAAATCTTGATGAAATGCTAAGCATCCCCTTGCCTTTGGTCTCTCTCTAGAAACTTCCTTCACATATGCAAACGGGAGCTTGCGATTGAACTCGCCCTCAGACAGGCAGTCATTCATCCCTCAGTGACGATTGCTACTGTACCGTCTTTCGAGGTCTTCCCTTATACAATCGCAGATGTGTTTTGATGTCGGAATGGAATATTTCATCAAAACAATGGCATTGTGATGCAGCAATGGCATTGTGATGCAGCATGGCATGCCCCAGCCATGTCAGAATGGGTTCGTCTCAGGTGCAGCACAGTGAGACACTACCCTTTCAAAACAAAGGTCGGGGAGGTGGGGGCTACTATTAAAAAAAAACCTGATTCAGAGGCACAGGTGAATGTCAGCTCAACTGCTGTATGCACTCACAGGAAAATGTAACCTTGAGCCGTAGCAACTGTCTGTCGTGTTAAGCAAATGACTCAAATCTCTGTACTTCAGCTTGTCTCTTTGAGGGCAGACTTGAGACATGGCACATGATGATGAATACATGAAATATAAACATCCACCACTAATCTCCTCCCTAATACTGCAAGTCCATGCATCATGTACAAAATACACTCTGAAGATGACAAGATGTCATTTGACAAAAAAGTGTCATTTGCATAAACACAGTGTAGTACAGATTCTATAGTTTCACGTAGAACATCCACTCCAGTTGCACTCTTCTGTGCAAACGTACGGTACAACATTCCCCCTCAGGGTATCGACAGCAAAGCCACAGTGCTTTGCTGTAGATACACCCTCTGACACCCTGCCACCGGGTAGAGGACAGTGGTCGTCCAGGCACTTCTGTGGAGCAGCTTGTGTTAGATAATGGTATTAGCAGGTGGAGTGGGCCTGTGCTGGCATTGTAAACACAGCAGCCCACCTCAGAGAAAGAGGGTTTTAGAGGGAAGCGGAGCTAAAGCGAGAAGCACAGCTCTGCGGTGTGTCCTAAAGGCAGGCAGGGATTACAGCCAGGGCTGCCACCGACACGGCATCCCATCATCCTCTGCAGCACTGCCACACTTAACCCTCCCACCCCACGCACACACAGACACACACACACACGCACACACACACACACACACACACACACACACACACACACACACACACACATAATCCTCTATGCCATCAATCACCAGACCCCCGTGGCTCTCCTCAGTCCTGCCATATCACATGGATGCCTCCTTCATAGCTTGGCTCCAACACAATTGTTGCTGCAGCTCAGTTCTCTTTTCTCTCGAATTATGGTCTGGAAACGTGACTCCCCAGAGAGTAATGGCAGGGCATTCTAATTGGCCTCCAATTAGCAATCAGGGGGAGTGGCTAAGTGTGATTACGCTGAAGAAAAATGCCTGTTTTTGTCAGCATGTAGTTACAACAGCGGCAACAATGATAGAGCTAGTTAAAATATACACAAGCAGTAGTAGCAACACCAACAAACATCAAAGTATGAGTGTCAAAGTAAGAAAAAAGCAAGTGAAAAACCTGTCCTTACTTCCAATGAGGTTTGGGGAAAAGGCTAATTTAGAGTAGGCATAATAGGAAGGGCCTATTGGTTAAAGCCTGGTCTGATGGACTCAAATGGAACACAAGGTCTTTGCTCATTAAGATGCACTGACAGAAAAACAATGGTGTCTGGCAAGGTCCTATCAATTCAAGATGTTAATATGTTAATATTGTACAAGGTTACATCCCTTAAGGGGAGGAACACACAAAAAAGCAAAGGAGGTAAAGAAAACAAATGTCAAAAGAGAACACATAAAAAAAACTACAAAGGAGAGTCTAATCCAGCCCAGGCATCGGAGGCAATGGCAGCTCTCTTGGGCAGAGTGGGCAGGAACAACATCCTGGATCCACTCATCTCATCTGTACTCTGCCAGTCGTGGGTGGTCCTACCAGAGACCGAACAATGAAGGAGAAAAGACAACAAAGACTGTATTTTGATGCTCTGCTTTCTCCCTCATGGACGCTGGTGTTCCGAGGACTGTGAAGTGTGGCACGGTGACTTGCCTGTTTAATGGGAGACAGAAGCGTCCGGGAGGGGTGGCTAACACTTTTCAGCGTGAGGTCTCATCCGTTCGAGAGCGAGCGTGTTTGTGTTGAGGGGGGGAAATATGATGAATAAGAGGCTGGCTAGGGCGAGGGGAGGGGTTTGATGTGATGGATTCCCAGCTGCATTAATCTTGCCTCTGATATCTGCAACGTTGGCTTCACATGAATCACAGTTAATTCTTATGAATCCATTACCACTTCCAGCTTCCTAGAATAGAAGCCCTGATAAATCAGATGACATGCTCAGGGGACAAGGGAGGGCATCACTCTCTTGACAGACAGTGCCACGTCCTTGCCTCTCTTAACTGATCATCTCAAACTCCCAGCCAGTCTTCTCATGTTGACTCTACCCATGGATGCATTGAAGGCAGATCACTGGGTATGCTAAATAATTCCTGTTCCAATTCTGTGTGAACTCTCTTCTCTTTTTTTTCTGTTTTACTTTTTTCATGCCCTCTGTATGGTTCTTCCGACACATCTTTTAAAGACAAAAAAAAAAAAAAAACGTACCGGGTGTGACCCATTTCCTATTTCAGCGAAGGCAAACGCACCAAAGGCACGTTGGGGGAAAGGTAGGAGGGGAGTGTAATCCATTGGAGATGGTGAGCGGGGGAAGTCTGTGTTGACTGCTGGATTTGCCACAGCTCAGTGGGTGCTTGCGCTGCCGCATACACAAAGCGCTGTTGGCTGCCTGCCGAGTCGCCTCCTCCTTTTCTTCTCCGTCTTCCTGCGCTCCCACCTCCACCTCGCCATTCTCCACCTTCTCTTATCTGTTCACTCTCTCTGTGGTGAAAGCACCTCCTCGAGCTTCCTCCAGTGGAGAGCGCGAGCCTTTATCCGCTTCCCCATCCTCACTTCTTGTTCCTCACACCCGCACTTGGCAGAACCACTAAAATGTTATCACTGGCTGTTCCTTTTTCAATTGTGTTCCTGAATACATTTTTTTTTTTTTATATATTTTGGCTCAATTTCTTTTAAACCAAAAAGATTGCACTACATTGCAAAACATTACACTATATTTCCCGTAAGTACTTCTTTTAAAATAGGCATTTATTTAGCTTCCAGATGATCAAGATGAACTAAAAATGCAGCAAATACAAAATATAAATGGAATATAAATACATCATATTACATAAAGGATCCATCTTGGCCAATACATTGCTGGACAACTGCACTATTCAGTCATTTATTTATTGAAAATGATAGTTTGGAAGGCTTCATATGTTGCTTCTGGGCTTACTCCTATTCAGCAACTACTCTGACCTAAACACAAGTGAATAGATAGCATACTAGTTGAACGCAGGCGCCCGGCGGTGATAAGGGTCTGGTGGCTGTTATTGTGTTGGTGTTTATGGTTGTGTGTATGCCATGTACATGTTGGGTGGTGGTAAGAGGCATAAGCGTGTGTTCTATGTATATGTGCATGCTTGTGAGACCTGCATTGTGCTGTGCTGGCTGTGAAAACAAAATTTCCACTGGCAATAAAAGGTTTATCTATCCAGCTAGCAATCAGGCTAACTAAGGCCCCAATACGGCCACACAAAGCGCTGCAAAGAGCATTTCGCTTCGCCTGCATGCATTACCAGGGTTACTCAAACAGAGCAAAAGTACATTTGACATCTCAGACATTCGAGAGTTGCATCTGAGCCGCTGTCTGCAACCTGTCTCTGTGTTCTGTCTGGAAACTCAGCCTTTGACTTCTCTTCCCACCTCTGCTCTCCTGGCTCCCGCCACTCTCTCCCACCTCTGCCAAGTGGGCCTACCTGCACTCTCCTCTCCTCCGTGACTGATGAGCTGAACTCGCTGCCAGTATAGGTGAAAAAGGGGTTTGTTTCATTTTGGGTTTTTTTTTTTTCTCTCTTACCTGTTTCTGTTTAAACGTGTAAACATATTTAAAAAGGGCAATGCAAAGACGGGGGGGGGGGGGGGGGGGGGGGGTAAAGAAAGGGTGTATGTGTATGTTGGGGGGGCAACGGGGTCGGGGGTGGGGGATAGGGGGTGCAGAAAACAGATCCAACACAGAGCCCTGCCCTACATGTCTGAGACAAAGGAGAACCAATTAATTAAGATAATAAATTGCTGGTGTCAGATTTGTCATCTTTTCAATCACAGGTTAATGGGGTGAAACATGCAGAAGGGCGTCCCTGACTCATTGCCTTGGCAGAGGAACATGAGGATGACATCATGGCTGATCTGAGCGAGGCATCGGAAGGAAGGGGGATCATCACAGAGGGGAGTGGGAGGAGAGGCACAGAGAGCCATACGGCTGTGTCATGATGCAGGGGGCATCGGACGGCGAGCGACATGCATCATTTCCAGAGTGTGCATAATGCGGAGGAGCCTGATATACATATGCACACACACGCACACACACACATACACACACACATCAGGACACACACACAGAAACACACTCTCTCTCTCTCTCTCTCTCTCTCTATCTATCTGTCTAATACACTGCAGCTACACACAATGTAGTCAACTACCCACACGAAATGAGAGGGAGAGTGAAGGAGAAAGGCAGTGTAAAGGAGAGGTTATCATCAGAGCGATAAGAAGAAGAAAGGGGGGGGGGGAGCGGGTGTCTCGGTTATCTGATACCCATGTACCTTGATTAGAATATTGTCATACTGCATTTTACAAATTAAAATAAATACAATCTCCCATAACCTGACCTCCATTAGAGCACTTCATTGTTGATGAGCCATGATACCATCTGCTATCGATTGGCCAACATCAGCAGGAGGGCGCGGCTCAGCTCCACATATAAGGAGGTCATCCAAAGCAATTTACGGAGATTGATCAGAAATACGGCACAGTCACTTGGGCCCACTCAATGCATAAATGTCTGGAATGTGACATAGCCTTTATCAAAGCCATGTGTCTGTGAAGGTGTGTGTGCATGTGTGTGTATCTGTGAAGGTGTGTGTGTGTGTCTGTGAAGGTGTGTGTGTGTCCATGTGTGCATGTGTGTGTGGGGATGTGTGTGTGTGTGTGTGTCTGCATGTGTCTGTGTGTGTGATTGCATACATACGAAGTGTGTGCAGCGGTCCTCAAATCTAAATGCTAATGGCTTCTTTAAGAGCCTGGATGCCCTTTAACCGGGAGATGTGAGCGATGGCATAGAAATGTCCCTGGTGCCCCCAAAAGCAACATCTTAGCACCACCTTCAGTCCCCTGCTCGTCCCCGCCGAACTCCCCTGACCAAGCGGCCGGTCGGCTGGCAGTCAAGCCATCTGTAATCTCCTTTCCCTGCCAAATGACTCAAGCCCATCTCCATCCCTTAATGGCTTTAGTTAGAGCAATCTGCAACCATGAGTACTCTCTCAAGGACTGCTGTTGAAGTCCTTCTGGACAAGTCCTCGCACTTGGCGGCCATCTTGGAAATGCCTTCGAGCATATATTTCTGGTTAATAAGACCTGGCCCTACCTAAATGAATGGCGAGATACAAGTATATGCACTCCTTGATGACGGAGGGACATAAAAAAATGCATGGTTAAAATCACAACAAAAACGTAACTGTAATGGCTGGAAATGTTTGCAGGTTTGTATCAAAATAAAGCTTTAAAAGCCCTTTTTCTCACAGGAAATTCTGAACTACACACATGCAGTGTTTCACTACACGGCAAATGTGGTACATCAGAGCACGATGCTGCAACATGATTGGAAGGGCATTTGTACAGTTCAGCAAATAATTGGCTCTTGGCAGCAGAACAGGTGGGATATTTGCAGACACTCGCCATCTTGGCATCACAACATTTCACCATACATTTCCATGGATGTTTTCTCCAGTGCTGTGTCTGCTCCTAAATAAGAAAGTCTCCGCTGCCGTCTTCATCAGATATCAAGTGCTAATTCACATTCACCAGGCCAACAGCACTTGTCGAGCGGACACTTTTAAAAAGCAGGACGAGTCGTTCTCAATAACACTTTGGAAAGCCCACAGTGTTTGTTTACGTGGCTGCTTGACAGAGGTTGCCTGAGCCTTCATTATTCATGCGATTCTGATGACACACATCAGCATGATGAACTGTTGATTCTAATCAGCAGAGTATTAAAAATATATTTTAATGCCCTTTTTCAGCCAACTGTTTTAAATCCTTTAAACACTGCTGGGTACTAGAAGTCCTCAACAAATTTGCTCCTCAGAGCCATTAGCGTTTCTCCTGTTTTCATCTTCTTTCCTTCAGCCATTATTTTTAGTTTGCACTTTCACTGAACGTCTTAGTCTATCTATTTATTTTGAGAACAGTTCAGATCAGCCCCCCTCCCAACACATTTGGGAACAGGCCTGCCTTGCGCATCAAAGGCATCGCCATGATACCAACCAGAGGCAGCCTGCAGTGCTGTGGGCTTCTCCATGGTAACAGAGATCAGGAGCCAGAGGTCAGCCTTGCCGGTGCTGGTTGGCCCGGTGCGTGGCGGGGGTGGCTGGCAGAGGTGTGGGCGTGGGGGCGAGCGCTGGGCACAGGCCTCTTGCCTACACCGAGCAAGCTCACTAGCTCACTCAACTGAACTCATTGGCGCTCTCGCTCGCTCGCTCACTCACCATCTCTTGTCCTCCGCCAGTGCTCTCCGCAAAAGGTGAGAATGAGTCAATAAGCCTTCTGCAAAGGTTAAGGGGAGCTGGGAGGAAGGTGCTCTGCAAACAGCCAACTCACTGGCGGATTCAGTAGGGCCAAAGATAGGTGCACCGACAACGACAGACACATCAGGAGAGCGAGAGGAAGAGATTGTCCTGGGTATGCGAAGGGATTTTTTCGAAAAACAGAAAATGGAAAATGTAATTACGGGGGGGACAGGGCCATGTTTTCTCTTCATTAAAAGGCAAAAAAATGCTAATCCATCTCCTGAAGAGGCTGCTCGATAAGGCACATTTTAATAGACCTGTCAGTAGCACCTTCCGTGTTTGAGCTGCACAATCTAATTACGAGCCAGTGTTTATGACCGCATGTGAATACATACATGTGCAAACCACACACATTCCCACGCGCATATATATCCATGCATTTTCCTGGAGACTAAACCCACACACAGGTTTAAAAATAAACATCGGCAGAGGACTGGTGAGCTGAACTCTCACGCAGTATATCTTTAGATGATTTCCCGTTATGCCTTCACATCGCCGCCTGAAGTCAAAGTGACAATTGGCGTTGTTGCCGTGACTGCTCTTGTGACAAGAGGAGCGGCATCTGTGGTGACCCGTGCATCACACATCATGCTTTGACAACAGGTAGCAGTTGAGCTTTGGTCCCCATGTTCTGTTATGTAACCAAATTATGTGCATCCAAATTACAGCACATTAACATTGAACCTCTGCTGCTAGGATTTCAAGGTGCTTGGGCTGTGAGGGGTGAGAAAGTATTGCTCACCTGTGGAGGACACACATTTACATCCACACAGACACATAAGCAAACACACATTCACTCACTCACACACACACACAAACACACACACACACACACACACACATTTCAGACATTTATGCATCTCCACCCACAGAAATGCATACATGTACACACATGTACATCCACCTTCAAACAATGTCATCATTAATAAATCATATGCACATACACAAACACACACAGACCCACTGACACAACAGAAACGGTTGCACACATACACACTAAAACATACACATACACACATAGCTCACAAAAAACACACACACACACATAAACACACACATACACACAAACACAAACACACACACTCACACACACACACGTAGCCCGCAAGAAAACATACACACACAGGGGTCATTGGTGAGGATCAAGAGGTGTACACTCAAGGAGAGCAGAATGCCCCCATTGATTGGTCGCTGCTCTTTGGCCTCCGCTCGCTGCTCCTCCAATCGATAGCCGGGAGATAAGCAGCCATCAGCGGCTGACACCGGTGATATAGAGCCAGTGGGCTGGCGTGATGGCGGCCCACCTCTCTGCCCCCGTGTGCTCACACAAGATGCAGTGCGTGTCAGTGTGGGAGAGGACAACAAGGGCATTGCCAGCCCACTCTCTGCCTTCTTTCTCCTCCTACTCCTACACCCACCCCCAACACCACCACCACCACCACCACCTCCACTCCTCCCGCCTTCCCTCCCCGCCTGGTAAACACAAACGACCTATGAGGGAGTGGCAGGCGAGTAGAGGCGCGAGCTCCTCCCGTTTCCTCCTTCTTTGCGGCACAGGCGCAATAGCCTCGCCAGACACATCGTCGTCCAGCCGTAGCTAAAGCAAAGACCAGTGGCCCACACTGTATTGATGTCCATGTGCAGGACCAGACTAACCTTCCCACGTACACACACACACACACACACAGTAAAAACAAATACATACACAGACCTCTCAAACATCCGTCTTACCCTCCATTGTCCTTCCACACAAGCCCACCTTAAAAGGCTGGGATCAATGAAATTCCCCCTGCTAAGTCATTCCCAGAGAAACGACCTTCTGCAGCAGCTGGCACTAATAGCTCTGCCTCCTGGAGACCTCGTCAGCAGGAAATGATGTCATCACAGATTTTGAGTGTGCATGTGTAGGGTTTGTTTGTGTGTGTGTGTGTGTGTGTGTGTGTGTGTGTGTGCGTGCTCTTAAGGGGGTGGAGGGGGGTGATGGTCCGAGGGTGTTAGGGATAGTCAAACAGGACAGATGTTAGAACTGACATTCGTACATACTGGAAGACTAAAAAGGGTTAAACTGTGCAGTATCTTACCGTATCAAGGGATAAATGATCCACACACACACACACACTGTGAAGTTGATGACCAGTGTTACCGCTCTATTTGTTTCCCAAAAGACAGTAATGAAATAAATAAATGAGAGAGACTGAGTGAAAAAAAGACCACGAGAAAATGAAATGATGGTGTGGCTGTGTTTTGTGAAATTGTGCTGTCAAACGTTTCGCCTTTCTAATTTCCTGGAGCATAGATGATGGAGCATGGAAGCTGACAGCTGAGCGAGATAAAAAAAGAGAGAGGGAGAAATATCTCTCCCTTAAAGTTTAATTTTTTCGGCCATATTCTTAACTGCCATAATAAAGCCATTTAATGAAAATGATTAATTTCAAACAATGGCAATGACCTCATGTCAACCTGTCATTTTCACGACAAACAAACAGACAGCCTGACCTTCCGTCGAGTAACATTTGACCAAACACATTCATTAACGTGTCACTGGGGAGCCAGATGACAGTTACGACACCTAGTGAATCTTAACCCTGCTGGAATCTCGCGTCGTAGACACCAAAGTTAATGACACCGAGAAGACAAAACCCACCCGCCTCACTCTTCTGGAGGACAACCATTATAAGCAACCTCTAGCAACCGTGCACCCTAAATATATATTCCAGATTCAGATAAAAGGATCTAACACTTATCATATTGTCACAGAATCAATACTGATCGTAGAGTTTACATCAAGGTTGTCAAAGCACCAACATGAATTTTTGCAAACACTTTTCTTTCTTTAAAAAAACACAGCAACGCACCTTAGAGCTAAAACCCCTAACTTCGCTGTCGCTAGTGCTGAGTTTAAACGATTTAGGACAAGGAAATTAAAAGTAAACACTACAGAGTTTTGGTGTGAGAAGGGGTCTGTACGTGGGGCTTTCAGCTCCGGTTCCCTCGGACGAGTCCTGTCTGTGTGTGAGCGGCCATCCCAGCCGAGGCTGTCACTTCCCACTCCTGTTACAGGTGCCCGGCGCTCTGGATCTGGCAGGCCCCGACGGCCACCTCCTCTGAGGGATTTATGGGAAATGACAGGGCCGGTAAATAAAACTCCCTGCAAAAAAGACAGGAGGGAACGCCCTACGCCACAAAAAAAGAAAAATCTACGTCTCCCGGGCTGCAAACAGCCAGAAAGCTTTTAACCCCCCACGTCCACCTCCTCACCCTACCCTGACAAGCCGCCTTACCCTCAACTCCTGTCTCTCAAAGATTGGAAATAAGTGATTCGCATTCAGGGTGCGAGGATGAGTAACTGCTCTTAATCACCTGTCTGAAAGCAAAGGTTGGGCCTGTGGTCTGCCAGATCATCCTCAAGGCTGGGAGAGAGGAACACATTCATAATGCACTGTCCCTGTGCTAAGTGTTCCACTTCCACTCAATGTAGCTTTTTTTATGAAGAAAAAAATTGAATGAACCACTGAAAAGAAAGGTTAAAAGGGACACGAAAAACTCAATCTTTTGAGGATGTGTTAAAAGCTTGTCAGAGGTTGAAGTGCAGATGAAGCCCGTGGAACTGTGAAACATCGGATTGTATTGATTGAAGTAAGTAGGCAGTTGATGGAGATTAGGGCCAACTGAGGCCTGTGTGCCGGGCCCATGCTGGGTCTATTCATCAACAGTGTTGGACTCAACAGCAGCATATACAGCTGTGAAGAATAACTAGTCAACCCCCTGTCTCAAGGTTCAGTGCTGCACGTCATTGCATCTACACTGCTGAGAAAATGTCAGCACTGGCATCACACTGTGAGGCAACATACCCACCAGGTAATAATAACACACAAGGATTTTTTTTTTTAATTTGAGGAGAAAATGTGAAGAAAAAAAAAAAAACAGATTGGTACTAGCAATCAGTCACGCGTGAGAGGGCATTGTGAATGTGGCGTTTTAGTGACACAGTCACGTCTACCTCATCAAACTAATTAAACTTCCCTTTCTCCAGGAGTGATCATTAAACTGACAAATAAACCTTCAGTCCATCTGCCTAATATCAGAATAATCAAGATTGCTTGCACTCTTTGGCGTAAAGCAAGACAACCCTCATTTTGGTCCGGCAGCGTTCACTCAATCATTTCCTGCTTGAAAAAGTACATTAATTTACTTGAGGCACAGCCGCACCCCTATGAGTGCTCTCTGCAGTCACTGAAACAGACAGCTGAGAATCATCCTCTCCAGCACAGCCCAGCTCACAACGGATTCTTCCCAGCAAGCAACGGGGCATTCGGTCACGTGCCATGACAACCAACCTCTGTCTCACACAAACACACACACACACGCACACACAAACCATCCCCTCATCCCACTCCCCTGGACACGAGGCAGAGGGAAAGAGAGACAGAGAGACAGAGAGAGAGAGAGAGAGAGAGAGAGAGAGAGAGAGAGAGAGAGAGAGAGAAAGAAAGCTAACAAGAAGACATTCGCCACAACTGCATTGCCATTGCAAATCAATTAAAAAGGGATTACAGATTAATCTGCGAGAGGTAAATAGTGAATGAAGTCGCTCACGCTGGTAGGAGAGAGTGTAACCCCACTGCCTAACACTGTGCCTGTGATGGCTGGCTGCGTAGGGCTACAGGCTGTATGGTGCAGTCATACAGGAGGGATAAACAGAGGGAAGGCTGTGCAAAGCTATGCATCTGAGCTGCATATGTAATGATAATGGTTACTATGGTGTTTCATATCATATGATTATTGTCCTTTCTGGATTACATTATTGGCTGGCTGTGTAGCCTTTATGAGGGTTATAAATGTTGGTTGTTTGTGTGACTGTGTGTTAGCTGAATGTAATATTTATAATGCAGTAAATGTTGATGCTGGCGTTAGGCTGGCTGCGGTGGCTGTATTGTCTTTGTATGTAGTACCATGTAGTGGTGTTACATCTTGAACTTGTGCTCTCCTGTTTTTTTCATGTTTCTGGCACGTGAAAAACTTCCGCTGGCTAACCGTGTTGTTGTTGGCGTTTTTCTTGCTAGATTGTCTGTAGGGTGCAAGTGGTTGGCTGATTGATTTTTTTTTTTTTATGTTTTTTTTTTTTGGTCGTGCGGAATTCATAGTGGGGTACAACTGTTTGGCTGTGCAGTTCTTCCTGCCTGGCTCTGGGAAGCTGTAGTTGCGGCCAACTCCACTATGGCAATGGCCGTTTGTGTGCTGTGCTGTGCTGCGCTGTGCTTTGGTGGGCTGTGCTGTGGTCGGAGTGGTTGATTGGGCTGCGGCGGCAGCGGCAGGGCTGATTGCATGTTGCTGTGGGGCAGGCGAGGCTGGCGCTGGCGCTGGCACAGACGGAGAGGAGGCAGTGGCAGCTGCCTGGCAGACATGGTGGGGCTGCATGGCCCGGGGCCGCGTGGAAGCAGCCAGACCCTTTACCTCATTAGGCCCCCAATACACAACTGCAGAAGAGCCCCTGCATCAAAGCACATGTATGTACACACACAGACGCAGACGCAGATTCACACACTTACACAAATACACACACACACACAAGCACACAAGCACACACACACACACAGACACACACAACACTCACAAACTCACTGGAATAAATGCATAAATGAAGAGCCAGGAAGCAATCATCTCACTGCTGTAAGAAAGTATCTGTGTGTATTTGTGTGTATGTGTACATAAGCATAAAGGGGTGCTGTGCCAGAGTGCGCGTGTGTGTATATACACATACTTGCATCGAGGCACGACTTGCATAATATGCTGCAACAATATAGCATCGAGCTTCTCTAGAAAAAAAAATAGAGAGATGCTCCAGCCAATCCCATTCCCTGAGAAAGCATCTTCACTTAGTTTCTAATAAACACACACAAACACACATGCACCCAAATAGCCTGCGCACACACAAACACACACACTTTAATATCAAATCAGTGTCAGGGTGCAATAAATCACATCTTTCCCCAAAAAGCAGCAAAGAAGACCCAGCTCCATTAAAATATAGCCTATGCACACGCACACACACACACAAACACACACACACAAACACACACATCTATTAACGGAGTGGTCCCCACTCTCATTTCTTTCTCACCCCGCTGATGAACTGGAATGGACTGCTTAATCGCACTGCTTTTTGCCTAACAGATTTATTTATGTGTTTTTTCCTAAAGGCAGTTATTAATATCATAAATATTTGATGCTCCTCAGCGTGACCCTGGGAAAGCTGAGGCAGCGCCGGCATGAAGGTTAGGCCGTGGCGGGCCGGGGCGCGCTGATGAAGTGGCTGCTAGCGGGGCCGGATGGAGAGGAGAGCGTGGAGAGAAAAGGAGAGGCACAGTTGTGGAGCGGAGAGGTGAGGCTGAGGCGCGGCGTGGCGTGGCGCGGTACGGTACGGAAGCTCCCACTAACTCGTCCTCTCCCTCGCTCACTCGCTTACTGGAGCGCCCGTAAAAAGCCGCTCGTGAAAAGAGACCTAAATAAACACTGGGGGGTAATAGATGCCGTTTCACAAGCTCTGCAGTCTGAGTAGCATCCTGGCTGAGAGTGATGTGTGTGAGGGAGGAAAGGAGATGGAAGGCGAAGTGAGGAGTGGGGTGGGGTGGAGGGAGTGGGTGGTGGTAGCAGAGCAAGAGAGCCACTCATGCCACTTGGGCGCTGGTTGGTATTTTTTTTTTTTTTGGCACACAGGAAGTTTGCAGACTGATTTATCGACTGATTATGTCCTCAGCAGCTCTTTGGCCGATAATGACCGTTATTTTTCAGAGGTCTGAGAATAAACGGCCTCTAAGAGCCATGAATCAGGAAATAACAGCTACTTAATGCAATTTTAGTGGAGACGGGGAAACGAGGAAGAAAGAAAGAGAAGGGAAAGAGCAGCCACGCTCCAAACTGTATTTTCCTTCCTTATGCTTGCAAAAACAAGTCACTCTGCTGGCCAAGCCCCAGCACACAGTTCCAATCCAAAAGAATACTGCACAATAAATGCCAATTACAGACCTATTTTGGCATGACGACCTGGTAAAAATCTGTGCTAAAATTCAAATGAAAGGCTAAAGAAAGACTCTGGAGGCCTGCCTGATAACCTTGTGAGCATGTTGAATCCAATTCATCGCGTGGAACCTCCAGAGATGAGAACGGTACAGTTCATAAATGTGAATGCTGTGGTTATTTAAGAAAGAGGTGGCCCCTTATGTTTCCCGCTTATCCACTTCACTGTGGCGGGTAGAGAATTTTTCAAAGACAAAAGATTTTTTTTTGTCTCTCTGACCGCTCTACATCTATCTTTCTCTCACTTTCTCAATGTTTTTTTTTTTTTTTTTTTTGCCTTCTTCTTTTGGTCTGCTCGCATTCTGCAAGGTTTCCTCTCCCTTGGATCCCATCAAGCTCTGACTTACAGATGATTACTACAGCCTTCATCTGACACGAAAGAAGCCTCCTGCTGCACAGGCCCTCCCATCCTGGTTAGCTACAACACTTAATAAATTCCCCATCCGTCTTGTGGGGGTTCGATTGCAGCCCGACACACCAGTGGGGTCGGCAACCTTGACGTCTCAAGGCTTTCCGCATATTAAGCAGGCCTGTTTTAAATAGTCTCACACCTTTTAGTGTCATAAGTATGTAGATGTATTCAGGGGAGTTTTTTTTTTTTTTTTTTTTTTTGCTTCCTTTTTCTTTTTTTTTCCCCCTCTCCTTTATGCATAATCTAATTCACTTTTCAATAAACATCCTACAGAACAGAGTGAGATATGGAAAAGAAAAGAAATTGCCTTGGAACGCATTACCTGCAGTCACTGTGTGTGAGGGGAACTTACTTCATGAAAGTTGTATGAATTTTGTATGAAAGCTGCAGGCAAGTACACAAGGAGAGGCAGGATTAATTGGGGAAAGCTTCAATTGCTTTTCAGGATGAGGCTGGAGGTCTCTGTGCCTTATAAATATTACAGACAGCATTCTGATGCACAGATTTTTTTTTTTTTTTACGGCGGCAAGTAATGGATGGAGAGAGAGGGAGAGGAGAGAGAGAGAGAGAGAGGAGAAGGAGGAGGAGGAGGAGGAGGAGGAGGGAGGGAGGGAACAGAGGACAGAAAGGTGAGTGAAAGTAGAGGAAGAGGTAGATGGGGGGAGAGGAAGAGAATGTGAAAGAGCGAGTGAAGTGAAAGAGAATGTTTGGGTATGTAGGCCACCCCTGTAAAGTCTGTGATGAATAGGCGATTATCCTACACCTTGCCTGTTTTGCAGGTCAGACCCACAGTAGAGTCACCCATCTCAGCACAAATGTCACTGTAAGGAGTTAAATACTGCCCAGCCTTATTCATTTATTCAGCCCTTGCTTCATTCAGTCTTTCCTTCATTCAATCACTCATTTATTCATTCATTCAGTCAGTCACTCAGTGAGTCACTCAGTCAGTCATTCACTCGATGACTCACTCGCTCAGTCCCTGCTGCATTCATCCATATATTTATCACCTCTCATAACAACACTGCTTGCCCCTGGACCAGTTTGGGCATCCTAAAAGTTCATCCCCAACAGTAAATATCGGAGAGTAAATCTCCAGCAGACGGGCAGACGGCTGATTCAGACTGTCTGTCTCTAACCTTCTATCCCTCTATTTCACTTTCTTCCAGCGTCATCTCTTTCCCCCTACCTTTCCATCTTGCTCTCCACGAGTCTACATTACCCTCCCTCTCTCTCCCTTCCTCTCTCTGATTATCTCTCTACCTCTCTCTCTCTCTCTCTCTCTCTCTCTCTCTCTCTCCTTCCATCCCTCTCTCTGTCTCCCTTTCCACCCCTTGTGCTGACTTGTCAGCAATCAGAGCGTCTGCGGCCCATGCCAGGCCATCGATCCTCTGCTGCGGTTCAGCGGTCCACCGCCGCTCTCCAGCCATCCCGCCCCCCTGTCGCCCCACCGCTACTCCACCTCCAGCTCCTCCTCCTCCTCCTCCTCCTCCTCCCCCTGATGGTCCACAACAAGCAGCCGGTGCCAGGCTCCCCCAGTAAAGCCCCCGAAACACTCAAAGCCCCCCTGAGCAGCTTAGCCTCTATGCGCACCAACAATGTGAACAAAGTGCCCAGCAGGACGAGTGGCTTAGAGGTGCGCTTAGCAGGAGAGGAGAGTGGAAGTGGCACCTGCTGGAAATCGCAGCCACTGGTTTTATTTAGAGTATTACCCATAAACCTTCTGAGAACGTCAGTCTTACAAAGGAACTCTCTCTAAAGAGACCTAACTAGCAGAACAAAAAAATCTTTACTACTACATTATTTATACATTACAAATACTTTTTACTAATACAATACAACTTAAATAATGTTTTGAGGTGGGAAAAAACTTGAGATGGGAGGCGTTTCTGAAAGGGTTAAATGGGTCTCTGACGGAGGAGATTGTTTAGGTGTCGGACCTCAGAAGGCCTTTTTTTAAAGTATTCCCAGCATCACACGTTTGTTAATGAACACAAGACAGCAGCACTATTTTTGTCCTTTACACTTATTGCAAAGGTCATTGGCCACTACCCCCAAAAAACTATTGCTACTAGTGTCTGTAGTTGTTTACTGAGCAGAAGACTAATAATAATTATACTGCCTCTGGGAAAGGGGTAGTCCAATCGCATAGGAAGCATCATTGTTTTCACAGTGGGACATTCTATGTGCAGGCCAAGAGGCCATACTAACTAATAGCTCGAACTGTAAGCAATGCTGCACACATTAAGCAAACAAAACAACACATTAACACCCATACCCCCCCATTATCTCACACTATTAGACGTGGTCTAAATGGAATAGACGAATTAACCCAGTTATGAGTTTTAAACAGTGACTCAAGTGCAAATACATTAAGGGAAATGAATATTAGAGGCACTCGTATGTGAAACATATGAATATGTAATTTTCTCTCCCTCTGTTTCTCCATCTCTGTCTCTCTGTGTGTCCCTCCCTCTCTCTCTCTGCTTCTCTCTCTCTCTTTCCATCTCTCTCTTTCTCTCTCTCTCTCTCTGTTTTTCTCTCCTTCTGTGCAGCTGCAGTCAGCGTAGCGGCTGACGGAGGGAGCGGGGGGAGCCGGCGTGCATGGAGTGCCTTTAATACAGCAGGAGTATTCTCCTGGGGAAATGCAATCTGTGTCCTCAGAACAGATCCACTGCCTGCGCTTCCCTGGGTGTGAGCCTGCTATCATATTATACTCCTTGCACTCA
>CM050216.1:26683742-26851242 GCA_027475355.1 Coilia nasus
ACACACACACACAACCACACACACACACACACACACACACACACACGCACAAACAAAATCTCTCACATTGGGAAAGCCGTTAGCAATTTCCCCCCTTAATTAAATTAACTGCATTCCATCTCGTTAATGAAAGGGGAGATGGGGATGCATAGGGAGGCATACCCAGGGCTGCAGGCTAAGATTCACATTGATGAAGAGCAGTCTGTGTGCCCTCTGCACACATAACAAACAGAGGCCTGTGTGTGTGTGTGTGTGTGTGTGTGTGTGTGTGTGTGTGTGTGTGTGTGTGTGTGTGTGTGTGTGTGTGTGTGTGTGTGTGTGTGCGTGTGTGTGTCTGTGTGTCTGTGTGTGAGGGTGTTTGTGTGTGTGTGTGTGTGTGTGTGTTTGGAGGGTGTGTGTGTGTGTGTGTGTGTGTGTGTGTGTGTGTGTGTGTGTATGTGTGTGTGCGCCCATGTGTGTGTGTGTGTGTGTGTGTGTGTGTGTGTTTGAGAGAGAGTGTGGGTGTGCATGCATGAGTGTTTGAGTCTAGGTATGTGTGAAAACCTTACTGAGATGAAAAAGAGAATGGTCTGTGTGTGTGTGTGACATTGCTGTGTGTGTGTGTGTGCATGTGTGAATGAGTGAGCAAGTGTGTGTATGCGTGTGTGTGTGTGTGTGTGTGTGTATACATGCATGAGCATGTGTGTACAGCCTCAGACGTTTACCGTCACACTCTTCAGTCCAGCCAAGGTCGCTCAGAATGTCTGCAGCTGAAAAAAGCCCGTAGCCAGGCAACACCTAATACTGCACTTTACTGTAGCCAATACTGTCTGATCCCTGAACCAGAGAGAGAGACCCTGGCTAAAATGTAACTTTGACAGCACACACGCACAAGCAACACAAACAAAGACTCTCACTCGGCTAGGAATGATTGTTTGGCCTTCCCTTGACATTGACATGGCGGTGAGCATTATTTCATGACAAAGGGATTTTTTTGTCACCAAAGCTCATCACACTTCGATGAGTACACAGGCTCACAGAAGCTGGGATTGAACATACAGTAGTTTTATTTGGTCAAAACTCTCTCTTTTGCAATTTCTAACTTCTTAATCCATTTTGTTACTGAGCTGCACATACAAAGGTGGAGTGACAGCACCACAGTGCTAAAATCACTGGACTGGAGTATGGGTGATATCCAAATTTTCTTACAAAGGACATGGCTTTGTGTAAGCTTTAAAGGAGAACTTTGGTGTAAAATGAAAATTGGCATGTTAAAACAGCATACCGAGTTGGTATGTGTACTGAGGAACAAAATTGATTTAGCCTGTTGCATTCAGAGTTTAACTATTTTTTATCGTTTGTCCCAGAAGGCTAACAATGGAAGTGGTAGGTGCCCTCAGACGAAGCATGACAACTACGCTATTTTTAAACCATTAAAACAGCTCGAAGAAACTCCACACTCCATCAGTAGTACAACACAGGTCCCGACATTAAAAACAAGGCACTGAGAACTTTGTAAGTGTACACATTTATTAATAAAATAGTTTTGACAGGCAGTACATTGCTGTAGTTTCTCGTCCAAACAAGTCGACTGTACTACCTCTTGTCCTATTCTTCCTGCTGGTTCGTGTTCCTCAATCGACTTGTGCGGACTTTCATCATGGCGGTGACGAGAAACTACAGCAAGGTACTGCCTGTAAAAACCAGTTTCTTTGAGCTGTTGTAATGGTTTAAAAATTGCGTAGTCGTCATGCTTCGTCTGAGGGCACCTACCACTTCCATTGTTAGCCTTCTGGGACAAACAATAAAAAATAGTTAAACTCTGAATGCAACAGGCTAAATCAAATTTGCTCCCCAGTACACATACCAACTCGGTATGATGTTTTAACATGCCAGTTTTCATTTTACACCGAAGTTCTCCTTTAACAGAATGGTTGAGTGTCAAATGGGCATACAGTTGGTCCTATGTAGTCAGACAGTGAACAAATTATTGGTGATTTTTTGTGGAGTATATTTCAATTTGAAACACCTGAAAATGACCCACTCTTTTTTAAGACAATAGTACGCAAGTTGACCTTGTAAGAATTAGGTGACGTCTCTCTGAAACAAAATTCTGCATTGTGCGAGGGCATAGCGGACATCCAGCGAATGGCCAAATTCACATATTTCCGTTCACAAACATTGGTAAAGCATTGATGTGGCACCATCTTGCTGGCCCCCCTGATGTCACTGAGCCGGTCAGTCCAGGTTCTATAGGTCAGTGGATTCCTCAAAGCTGACTCATGAGCATTACATTACATTGCACTTAGCTGACACTCTTATCCAGAGCGACTTACAGATATTTACAGGGTTTCAGTTACAGTCTTTCGAGCAGTGTGGGGTTAGATACCTTGCTCAAGGGCATTTCAACCATGGGTAGGGCGGGATCCGAACCAGCAACCTTCTGATTGCAAGACCAACTCCCTAACCACTACGCTACAGCTGCATTACTATGGGCATCATCCTGGGTGCTGGACACATACGGACCAACACCAACCTGTAGTGAAAGGATGCCACAGGTTTCAATGCTGCCTTCAAATTTTGGAAATAAATGAAGTCTGCCTTGCGTGGCATTTCATGCAATCAGTACAAATTCTAGCACTCACAGTTCATTATGCTTTTACATTAGTGGTAAAGCCACTTTTTTCAACATTAGTGGTAAAGCCACAAATTCCAGCATTCACAGTTTATTATATTTTTACAGTAAGCACACTCATAATTAGGTCTGCTGCTGCCCACGCTAACATTTTGCAATTAACTAGCTAATACAAAAGAGCCCAAGGTTTATATTTGACCTAGAGTGATGGTGCACAAGACTTATTCATTGCACATGGAAAAAAACTAAAATTACAACCTGGCATTAACAATGCAGCTACCTTTTCATTTCGCCACCCAGAGTGAGATTGTCGTTTTGCATAGCACATCAATAAGAAGAATCTCAATTAAGATTCAGACCGTTCCAAAAACAAATAACAAAAAAGCAGTACAATAGAGTATTTAAACCTGTCTGTTTGTTTTGGTTTTCATACAATTTTCAGAGAGTTTCATTTTCTAATCTTCAATTTCTCACCTCACCACACACCCACCTACACAGATATACATATACATATACTGTACGTGCCTATACTGATATACACGTAGAGTCAGATGGAGAGACAAGATGGACAAAAGCACACACAAAATTAGACATTATACACACACACACACACACACACACAGATTGCTTGGCTCTGTTCATTTAGCACTTCTAAGGCTGAGATCCCTAGAGGCCACCTATCACATCCAGTTACCGTGGCACCCAGACACATTCAGCCCCACCTGCTCACTCTCACCTCAATCTGCTACAGACAGGGAGCTGCTACAAGCATGTCACACACACACACGCATGCACACACACACACACATACACAAACCATGTACAAGCACCACACAAATTCAAGTGCAAATACATACGCACAACAGCACAAATGAAAACATACAACTGCCCACCAGACAGTTCTCTGGTAACTTGACAGTTCTCCTTTATCCACACGCCTAAGCACGTTCACACATACTAACACACTAACACACACACATACTAACACACTAACACACAAACACACACACACACACAGACATACACACACAATCATCGACATTCAGATGATCTGCACAGGTGGCTGGTGAGCGCCGGTTTGCAGCGACTCTAAATAGCACTCCAAAGGCATCCCAGCTGAGCAGTGGCAGGGTGGAGGGAAATATGTGAATCATCATCTAATTGTCCTCTGCGAATCACTCTCCATTCAATGATTTGATTAGTAATTAACTGAGAATTAGTGAAACGAACAGCGTAAACAAGCATGACAGTGAGTGCCAGTGACAATGACAGCCAACGTAAATGACAAACAGCTATATTATGGCACCGCAAAAGAAACCCACTAATGACAGGGCCCTGCACAGACAGACAGAGTCAAAAATGGAGAGATCACAGCCAGGAGGGGCAGATAGGAAGGGATGAAGGGATGAAGGGATGAAGGGAGGTACGAAAACAATAATAGAGGAGGACTGAGAGAAAGTGAGTCTAACTGCAGAAAACTGGGAGAGATGGGGTGAACACAGGAAGGAAATGCAGGGCGGGGAGGGAAACAGAATCAATAACAAAATGAAGGGAGCAGGGAAGCCAACCAGACTTAGCCTGGTAAACCCGCCCCTCATACTTCATTTCATTTCGTGCAGAGGGTCTGGACTAGCCTGGTAAACCCGCCCCTCGTACTTCATTTCATTTCGTGCAGAGGGTCTGGACCGGACGCTCTTGGGGAGCATTTGGGGACTTCCAGCACGACCGCTCCAATCAGCGAACAGAGGGTGTGTTCGTTAGCTGTGACGTTGACCTTGTGTGCTACATTTGAATTGTACTGCGTAGGTACAGTAGGCTAATTGCATACGTGACGACCAGGCGTTAGCGATTGGGTAAAGGCAGATGCACTTTTTAAGTCTGCACTTAAGTCCACACCTCCAGCAAATCGTTTCTGACGGTCTCTGTTCCAGACCCTCTGCACGAAATGAAATGAAGTACGAGGGGCAGGTTTACCAGGCTAAACCGTACTGAGTTACAATGAGAAAACAAATGACAAAACTGAGACAAAGAATATGAGATGAGTAGAATGACAGACAGACAATAAGGGGGGGGGGGGAGGGGAGAGCAATTCAACAGGCAAATTTAGCCTTGTTGTAAAGGACATTTTAACTGGCAAAAAAAGTAATTTTATGCCATCTAAAGATCAATCCAATAATAGGTACAAATTACAACTTCGATCAAACTTTCTAGACCAACCGTTAATCTCATGAGCCTATTGGACTATTAGATGAGGGGTTGCCAATACAATTGCTTACTTTTAAAATTGGGACAAAAACCCAGTTTAAGCCCATAATGCACAATTCTGCAACATTGTTTCCTGAGCAAGGAGATGCCAGAAAATGCCCAATCAGACTTCTAGGGCATACAGCTAACGAAAAAAAAAATCTCCTGTTTAAACCAACTAAAAGTGAAGGACTGAAAAGCCAAGTGCTCAGTATGGGAAGGTGTCAACTGAAACTCAGAGAGCCATTTTAGACCAACACACATCACTGTGATTCAGGACTCAACACAAATTACAATGCTGTCAGGACCTTAAACATGAATGTAGAACTGCTGATTTAACACTGAAAGACATACAGACTTAGAAAAGCCTTGACAATGTACAGACCCAGTGAGCAGAGCCTCAGGTGCTCAGGTAGGCACAAGTGGTCCAGGTTGCTAGAGCTGGTTATCAAACTTCCGTACTATTTGTAGCACCAAACAAACTACTTGGATATGCTGAATATATATACAAATATGTGGCATAACTGTCACCTACCAAAGTAATGCTAGCTATTATCCGTTTCCAAAGGTGTGCACAGTAAAAAAAAGTATCTGTCTAGGCAGTATTGAGGTTTGTTGCATGTTGAATTAGCCTTACATTATGGTGTGTAGTACAGTTAATGCGTCACCAATATGTGTGCATCTCTAATATGTGTGCATCACCGATACGTGTGCATGCTGTATCGTATTTTTAGGGTTATGAGAAAGGGGTGAGAGTAAAGTCTGTTTATCATCTTCTTTATTTATTCTTCATGTAGAATTTTGCTTCTTCAGACTGGAAATGAGTTAAACCACACTGCTTCAACTGGTTGCTAAATAACATAGATATAAGACTTTTTTTTTTTAAAGAAAAGGAATTATAACACAACACAAATAAAATCGAGATTTAAAGAGGCCTCATATCTGCAAGCACAAGTGACTGAAGAGGGCCCTTTAGTTAGCTTGTACTCACTGTGATATTAATTTGAAAGATGGGGTAGTATCTAAATATACAGTGAGATGACCTTAGTTTCCTTTGTGGAAGCCATATAATATGCATCTGGTTTGGCTATTGAAACATGTATTCTACTCAGATGGGAATCTAGCTAGATACTCGTCCTAGATTATAAGTTTGCCCCTGAAAACCAAGATTTAAAAATTAATATATACAAATAATACAAAATAGAACAGTAACATTGGAATTATCTCTGCAATTATCTCTGTCTCTGAGTCTGTGTTTGAGTGTGTTGCGGTGTAAGCCGCAGTTGTAGTTTTTTTTCTGTAAGTTTGCCATATTTTTACATGTCCTTTTCTATTGAAAGCACTTTTCAATGTCAACTTACTGTTTCTGTTGTACTGTAGAAAGAGAGAAGATTGATGGGGGGCACAAGAATAGACATGATTTGCATAGGTCTGGTGGTTGAAGCATTTCTGAATACTAGTGCTGGCCATGTGGACAGAACCAAGGTGAAAGGGAATGGAATGACAGTCATTGGGTGTCAACTTAAAATTCTCCCAGTTTCAAACTAAACTCCAGGCAGCACCCTTTACAGAACTATCGCTCGTTGAGACCTAGTTATCTTCCCAGTCTACACAGTTGACAACTCACTTATGAAAACCCCTGGATGTTTTAAGGCCCTAGTCACACTCATGCAGTGTTAAATACATATATCATATATTGTTTTGTTTTTACTTAATGTATGCGTGTAGCTGTAGCATGAATGTTGCTGTAACATTTATGCGAAAACAACTTCGTTGAATTGGAAAATAGAGGAAGGGGACAGGAGACGGACAGGAAAGACAGGGCAGGAAGAGAGGCAGGGAGAGATAGACAAGCCAAAAAACAGGGAAGACAGAGGTGATGGCTTGAGCCGGCCAGTGATTAGTGTGGGTTGAGGCTTGACTTGTCACACGTTGACATGGGATGCAATTACGCAGGGGAAGTTTCTCGGGGCCCGGGGGTGACTGCCAGGGATGCTGTCAGATGCGGCACCTCTCAGTCACACTCCTGACCGGGCCGAGGGTGTCACAGGCACTTACTGTACGGCTCTGTCCTCGACAGCCACAGCTGACCCCAACTAAGGGCAGCAGCTGCCACTGCACCTGGAGCAAAAAAAAAAAAAACACGACGGTGAAAGAGATGCACAGCCCCACTCCACCAGTGGAGAGGGTAGGAGGTGTTTTTGTGTGGAAATAGAGGAAAAGAGGGAGTCAGAGAAGCCAGTGGAGAAAGAAATAGGGGACCGATAGTGGTTGTTTAACATCAAGCAGCTGCTCTTTTGAAGAGTCATTATACATGCTCAGTTTCATCGCTCTACATTTCTCACATCCTCTCTCTCTCTCTCTCTCTTTCTCTCTCTCCATCACCCATTCCCTTCTCTGCCAGACAAAGACAGCATTTCACTAGTGCTTTCACTGTATGTTTTTTTTCCTCCTGCAGAGACAGCCTCCGTCTCTCTCTCTTCCTCTCACGTCAGCCAGAGTATGTCAGTCTCCCTGCAGTGCAAGCTCTCTAAGGCCTAAGGAAAATTAAGGAAATGCCGGTCACCCTCTTTCCCTTTCTCTCCTGTCCCCTTGTCTTTCTCTTGTACTCCACACCTCCACCCCCCCCCCCCCCCTCATTCCTTCCCTTTTCAACACTCCTCTTCTCAGTGTTGCTGAATGATGTGGCTGTATCACCCAGCACACTGTCTTAACACCAAAAGCTCTGCTGAAACAGTCTTGCGGTCATCCGGCTGCATTGTCAGCAGTCTCCCATCTTTACAGCCTCCCTAAGACCAATCACAGCTTGGGTTCCCATTTTTAGATGTGGATGGCGGACTGTTCTTTTTTTTATCCCTTTGCCATCTTTCTCTCTCTTCCTCTCCATCTCTTTCTCTCTCCCTTTGCCTGTCTGAGATTCTAAGCCTGTCCTTTCCAGTCTGTCTACCTTCTCCTTTTCTCCATCTCACCCCCTGTCGCGCCCTCCTCGTCATCTGTCTCCCTCCGTCTTTTTCAATCCCTCTCTCAATATATCTCCTCCTCTCTTTTGCACATAAACCTATTTTCCAGAAAATGTGTTTGTGCCGAACAAAAAACTTCCAGACTGCCATCGAGGGGCTTGAAAGCCAGTGCTTACGGACCATTAGGTGCCATTTTCCACTTCAGACATTTATTTCGGTCCAGTGTCTGGATGGGCTGAAAAAGGCCGTGACCTATCTATGGAAAACGTCAGGCAGCAATGCCAACGGATGGAAAGGTGCACCATGCTTTGCTGATGCTACGAGTGGACGGCGAGAATGATTGTGAGTAAGCTGTGGCCACTGCGGGGTATCTGGTCAATTACAGGTAATTACTGTGATTATGTTGATCTCTAAGAGCGGCGCTGGGATTGATCTCAGGAATATAGCGGGCTTATCGTACAGTATTATTACCACACCCCTACAACTCACATAGGCTTGGGTTACTATGACGCTGATAGAGATTTGACAAATCTTACTTAAAGCCTGCTTTGGTTGAAATATCTGTTCTAAAATTGTACTTGGTAAGGGAAAAATGATTTGTCATATCTTACATTTTTTACATTTATTATTAAATGCCCAGTGGAAATTTGTATAGCACTGGCTGAGTCTCTGAACAAAAGGAAGTCTTTTTCACTCAAACAACTAAAGAGCCCAGTGCACTAACACCAAAGGCCAATTTTTGCCATGACTCAAGTGTGGGGAGAGTGAGTGGGAGTGGGCATGTCATGTCCTGCGGTCACCCTGTACACTGGAGCGGGCCGCCATTGTTGTGCAAGGGGCCACAGCAGACGCCCTGTTCCAGCTGCCCTTTTAACAAAGCCCCTTACCGCGTCAGCACAGCGGGCGGGCCCCCTACTGGTCTCTGATCCCATTTCATAGCCCAAACACCTCAGCCATAACTTCCCCGCTCCCTTCATCCTCTGCCTCCACCAACCCCCCAGCCAACCCGACCCCCCCCCCCCCCCCCCCCACCCCTCCCCCCCCCAATTATAGGAGGAGAACAAAGGCTAATTAGATCTGGTCTGATCACTGAGGGGTAAATTATTTAACACCACAGACCGAACTCGCTCTTTCTCCAGCTTTATCAACCAGAAAGTTTCCTCTCTTCACTTCAGTCATCCTCTCCTGCCTGTCGGCGTCTCTCCCCTTTTCTCTCTCGTTTTTAATGACACCCTTACTGCTCCTCTCTTTCATCTTTAAAGTGATAGAGATGCCTCGGCAAGTCAAGGCTCTAGTTTAGGGGGGGCTGTGGTCTACATCAATTAAACATGTCTGAACTACAGGTTGTCAGCAGTTCACAGTGAAATGAGATTCAGATGAGCTGGAACACTGACAGGTCAGGAAGGCCTTTGCATGTCATATGGTTCTCCGTCTCAAATCAAGCAAAGGACAGACATGTTTTCAGTCCTGTTTGCAATTGACCTACTTTACATAAAACTTTAGAAGGTAATTGGAACCTGGGTGTGACCAGCGGATAAGGTCATTTCTCTGCATTGTGAATATATCTTGGCCCAAACACATAACATAAAATACACAGCCATGTTTAAAGCAACGGCAATGGGATCTGGCTAAATAATGGCAATATTTTTATTAAAATATTATTCAGAAATCACACTAATACGAACAACAGCACAGTTTGTACTAATAAAAGGCTTGCTAGTATGCTAACACACATTTTTTTGGTAAGATTGTTGGTAATGTCTCGCTATAAAAGATTTCGCTTAACACAGACATGTCCAAAGTCCTGCCCGCGGGCCAAATCCGGCCTGCGGGCTCCTTTCCACCGGCCAGTGGCACCTCTCAGAAAACAGGTGTTAGTAGCCTTTCTTGCTACAGAGCCATAACTACCCACGCGGAATGCTGGTGATTATTTTGTTACGCTAAATCGCGCTCATAACTGCATGGCCACGCAGAGAACAGGTCTGGGGGAGGTGTTAATTCACCGCCTTGCCATTTCTTGAATTATTCAGCGGTGTATGGCAGTACCAACCCAAAGTATATCGACATGGTAACAGTATTGTTGTTTTTTGACCACAACACACTTACTAGTTTGCCCTTTGGTAGGCATTATTCGCGGTTTTATTTCGCAAAGAAAAATCATACCTCTTGCTATTATGTCGTGTGATGTTGCTATTATTAGCTCTTTTAACAGCAGGGTTAGGTTCTTTAATACGGACGTTTATTTGACCAATGAACACTGTAAAAATGGGGGAAATATATGTAATTACAACATTCACAAGAACACTTCAAAACGACATGATGACCTCTCGGATATCTTAAGTTGCTTCTGCCCCCACAATCACAACAGCAAGCGAGCCAGGATGAGAATGGACGCGGTTTTCCGTGATGTTCCACTCCGGGAGAAAATGGTATTTGTGAAGCTCACATATGTTGTGAAAAGAACCAGTTGCAATGCTCGTTCAACTGCAGTATGACACTGACACAGACTGTCGGAGTCGACACCAGCTGGATAAAGACAGGTTCAAGGAGATTCGGACATTTGCCAAGAAAATGCTGAGCTTATTTCGCTCGAATACCTGTGAAAAGACATTTTCACTTTTGAACTTTAACAAGAACCGCGTGAGGACAAGACTAAGTGACTCTCACTTGCGTGACATCATCAAAACCACTGCGTTTGAGCGAGACTTTGCATTTTTGCAGCAATCGAAATCTCAGTACCACCCATCACATTAGTGCAGGAGAGTTACTTGTTTAGTCTTCTGGGGTAGGCTAAATAAATTCGAAAATGTGTGTGTGTAATTGTGATCAAAACTCTCAGTGGTTTGTACTTCTGAATATGATAAATGTTAGTGCTATTTTCTTGTTCACATGGTATAAATTCACGTTTACAGTTTACATGTAACAGTGAATAATAGTATGTTATGTATAACAGTGAATTATGAATAGTGTTTTTTTTTTCACTCAGACTTTTTCTGCATTTTATTACTGGTCTTCAAATATAAAATGCACAGTAATTTTGGTAAACACACATTTTCATTTGTGTTTGAAATGTGAAGACATAAAAACTATGCCATTGTAACAAAAAATTCATTAAGTACTTCATTTGAATATTATTAATATTATTAGTACTATTAATATTATTATTATTGTTATTCCTATTGTGTGTCGTTACAATGGTTGGCCCTCACACATGTTCACCTCGCCAAATCCGGCCCCCCTGGCAAAAAGTTTGGACGCCCCTGGCTTAACATTTTTTACAGAGGGGTCCAATCATGGTGCACAGCCTTGACAGCTGTTGCTTTTGTTGACAATAAGCCTAAAACGTGACAGACAGTGGCATACTGTCCCTTTAATGTAATACAAAGAGCAAGTGTCATCATACTAACAAATTTGAGGTAATTTTGTTTATGTTACTAAAAAAAATCAATAAAATCATTCAAATTCAGAGAAGAAAACCTCTGCTTGTATGAAACATGTGTGGGCTGCACACTGCCTCATAAAAAAATATTTTTAATCAGGTTTGGCCACAAATATTGGCCATGCGTGGGTATGTAAGCACACTCAAATAATGAAGGTAAGTTCTGATTATTTCTTACACTGCCGTATACTGTTGAATATTGCTTGATGATAATGTTTGTGGTATGCAAACAGTTTTAACACTGAACTCTCATGGGCTGTGACTTTAGGTGTTACAGGGAAGAATAAAAACAAAGTAGTGTCAAAAGTTTCCACATCGAAGAACACATGTGGCTTTAAAAGCGAGTGTATTTAAACATGCGCTACCTCTGGTTAATGTTGACTTTCACTGGCCACTGCATGTGCAAAAGCTGAAATTAAGGAAACAGTAGTTGGCCACCAAAATATAAATCACTGTAATGATAACTCCAGCCCCCAAAATATAAACTTCAAAAGCAAAGTAACAGTGAAGATAAACCTAAATAGCCACCAGGATGTCAATCTTTAAGGCATGTTGTCATGGAGACAAACTATAGAGCAGAGGCTCGCTACCCTAATGCTTGCAGTCATTAACCAAGTTGTGGACATTAAGAAGTGCGTTCTCTCTTTCACTGCGGTCTTTCTATCGATCCGCCCAGACTCTTTTTAAGTGTGTCTCTGCTTCAGGGTGAATCATGGCTCCTGTTACAAACACGCACACAGACAAGCCACGACTAACAGTAAAGCAGTGACAGAGAGGTGACAACGAAAGGGAGAACGGACAGAATGCATAGGTGTTAAAACAAAACCGACTGTATCAAATGCAGATAAAACTAGACATTATCACATAAGTCGCAGCTGGAGGCAGCCTACTGAATATCAGATGTCTAGGAAAAAGATAAGTAGAATATGTGCCATCACTACAGATCATTGGACTTTGTGCTGTTCTGGAAACAATATTTTCCATTTTGCAATCTAAAAGCATCTAAAATTGAATTATTCTCTTCTACCACCACATTTTGGATTAAGTCCCTTGATGCGACAAACATTTCCACCTGTGTCGCATTGTGCAGTTGACACCGCAGCCCAGGACGTGATGGCGATATTTTTATGTAAAGACAGATATGAACATCACAGAACCAGACAGCCATCTCCCACCTGCTGACTTATGGCGTTCTGATGACTCACGCCCTGTCTGAGTCTAAGCTATCTGTGTGATGAGATGCACTCTCCAGTTGTTTCAAACACCATTACATTTGGACCCAATTAGATAAATGGTTTGTATACAACACAATGGGAAAAAATAGCTCAACAACATGGAGGTGGCAGGGAGGGACAGAGAAAAAGCGAATGACATAGAGAGGGGGGGAGAGAGGGAGAGAGAGAGAGAGAGAGAAAGAGAGAAAGAGAGGCAAGAATAGAGAGAGATGGCGGATGCAGGAGGGAAAAACATGACTGGTTGTGATGAGAGGAGGGTGGAGGCCGAGCACACCCCGGCGGTGTAGCTCTACTCATTCTCCAGGGAAATTGCATCACGTATCGATCGGCGTTCCCTGCCCCTAATGGACGCAGAGGGTGGAAGTGCCGGTGGCAATTGGGAACTGGCTGGGAGAGTAACAAGGAGTCATTAAGGCATAAAACTCAGGTTAGGCACCCAAGGACCTTCTCCTGAACCTCTGCTCACAGCACTAGCCGTCTGGACATTGTGCCTTGTTTGTGTGTATGTGTGTGTGTGTGTGTGTTTCGGTTATCTGTGTGCAAGAGACGACTGAAGGCAAGATTAGGTCAGCACCAGGGACCAGCAACAGCCAACAAAAACATTTATCTCCATTACGCCCATCCACTGGCCAATAAACAGCGGAGACAGACAATCATTCTGCATTACATCCATGACTATAGCACTTTACATTTTCTATCAGTTTAACAGACTCCCTTGGCTATCTAGCATTCCCAACATTCATTTTTTTACAAGCACACACATTCTGTCTGGCAGGCCTGCAGATGGGGTTTTAGTGCTGAGGGATTTTTTTTTCTTTCTTACTCCTAACAGGAACGTGGATGGTTACAGGCCTTCCTCCAGGGCTCAACAGCCAACCTGCCCAATCAACAGGGTCAGCCCAGGCACCATCTTACCCACCACCTCAGCCATTACCAACACAACACACTCGCCCACTCCCACTACCACTCTATTGGGTCAGGTTTGGTTTTCAATGAACCACCTTTGGATAAAAATATCCCAAATGTGATCTTGACTGTGGAAGGATTTCTGTTTAAATAAACTGTATTTTTTTGTTTACTGGGTTGTTTATCCAACAGCCTCAGGCTAATTTTTGACACTTTGACACCTGTACCTTGCACCTTTGTGGCTTTGCTGTCTAATTTTGTAGGACAGGCAACTGTTCAATAACAATTAAGTTAGTTAACTAATTATAGATAAAGCTTTACAAACATTAGCTTTACAAGCCTTAGAAAGTTTTATTTTTAAATTCAAATTATGTTATGATGGCCTTAGTATCGGAATCACTCCAAAGCTAGGTTTCTCAAGGTTCTAGTAGGACGCTGAGCAGTGAACAACTTAAGTAAACCTTGCATTCTTTAAAGCAGGTGTTGTTAAATTGTACTGCAACACAACCCCTGGACGGATAATGTGAGTTTATTGTGTGTTCTGCTGTACAATATAAACATCTAAGAGTGCTGAATACACAATAATGTCTTTCGTAAGTGAAACAAACTGTAAGTATCGTGCCTTTCTGTAGGAGACAGTGCTATTATTTCAGCTGTATCAGAGCAGTTAAACCAAGACAAGCATCCTGCACAACATACATTTACATCCTACAGACACATTTTTTTGTACTATATATATTTACTGTCATGCTTGGCCATTTGCTGCACATTAGCCATGGTTGGTAAAACTGTAACTTATAATCAAACTGATTTTGTGGTGACACAGCACCAGTGTAAACATGTTATCAACTGCATCCATTTCAGAGTCTCAACAGCCAGTGGATGTACCTCAACAACAACATTTCCAACTATGTCAGAAAGCATCCCCTGCAGTTCTGCTGCAAGGTGACAGCCAGGGAAATCTTAAAGCAAAGAACCTTCAGATTCAACCTGACCTCTAAAACCATGCACCACCATACCAGACCACCAACAATGTAAGCAAACAGACAATGTAGTCTATAATTTCCTCAATTTGTCTCCGCAAATAGCATGCAGTCAGATTTCTGTGATAACAGTGATTCATATAATGCAGAGTATAACCGTCAACTATGAATTCTGAAGCCAACCCCTCTGCCCAGCGTCTGACGCCCATCCACAGTAACGGCATATTATTTTCTGATAAGGAAATTATTCCCATTTTTAAACACCACTGAATCATTCAACAATGGGCTATGAAATGTAATTTTGTTGTTCTGAATAGATGTTTGTTATTTTAATAGACATTACTTTTAATGAGAATGGCGCATTATGAGGGCAATCGCACAAGGAAATCGGTTGAACATATTTTTAAAACTATGTGGATTGAGGAATGGGGTGATAACATCAGAGCGGGTCCATTCCAGAAACAGCCATGTCCCCATGTATTCTCATTGATTTAATGACCTTGAAATGGCACAGTAATGTTTCAATGGATATTCCGCAGTTCAATCAGCAGCATATCATTCTGTAAACAAAAGGACAAGCATACTTTACGGAGGCTATTTAAGGTCCTTGGTATTGTGGCGTAATGCTGCCACGAGGATTTAATGGCAGTGTACATGTGCGTGAGTTACACAAACATTTTGTTAATCCTCTCTGTTTAGATGACCTTTTAAAGCGCGCTGAAGGTAATGGAGCGCAGATGGAGCTTGATCCATTTTAATCATGGTGCTCACAAGGTGCGATGAGGAGAAAATGGTGCCCAAGCCTCCATGGCCACCCTGCAGCACATCAAAGTCACATTCATTCATGAAGTACAAGCAGCCCCTCATGTCATTCATGCTCACTGCTTTAGTGTTTGGGGAAAATGCTGGCCATACGACAACACCAACAACACACTGAATCCGATGAGACAAAGAAAACAGCAACAGTGAAAACACGGAAATGTAAGGACAAATCTTTTGAGACCCTTTTGTGCTTCATCGGATGCCACTGACATTGCAACTGAATTCAAAAGTACATTAATAAGGTAACAATAGTGACAATACATTGTGAAGTAGACCTTGAAAGGAGTGCTCCAATCACAATGACAGTTTTCCCAATACCCAACCTTCACTGCTGTTTCAATTAAGGAGGTTTTTGTAACTCACTTGCCACTTTGGATTGGCCATATCATGCATATTCATAACAGCCTACCCCTTAATCACGAAGATGTACAAAAATAAATGGTTGGACATGGTACTTTATGTTCCATGTTTAATATCAGTGAAAACGCAGCTACCATGTTAATACATTACATGCCCACATGCTCATTACAGTCATGGTGTACATTTTGCAGAGAAAAGTTCAACACAACTGGGAGGTAAATAAATCAGCATGAGCTTCATCAATTAGCCATACTTTCGCTAATCAGCTAAACGAGGTGAGGACCTGCCGCAATCTATAAATATGAGATGAAAAAGGCCAAGCGCTCTTGCGGTGAGCTAACATTCATTATTACAACACCCACTCCCTTTACTGACTGGTTGTTACTCAATCAAACCGAGAATTAAGGAAATTTGCCTGAGTCTCTTGCCTACAAAATACAGCGGATCACCCAGGGGCAAGATGCATCGCCCCTGTGTCTAGGAGTGGAGGTGATTTTGATTTGCTGCCATTTGGATAATAAGTGCAGTGGGTATTGAGTGGTCTTGCAGCCCAGTGACAGACAGCACGTCAATCTCTGTCAGAGACATGGAAATTTCCCCCCTGACACATGCCGCCTTGGAGAGACACCAAGCCTGAATGAGAAGCAGGCCTGGGAACAGCCAGGTAGCTTGGACAGGTCTTAGCTCTCAAGCCTCAGGCACTGACCCCGTAGTCTTTTAGCTGATGGGCGGAAAGTTTAGTATTGTTTTAAACAATGTCAATTACTCATTCCAGGAGCATTATGTTTCAAAAGAGGCATGTTAAATAAAAATATTCAAAAAGTAAAAAAAAAAAACAATCATGCTATGGAAGAAATTACATCATATTCTTAGCAAAACCTCCTACCATTTCACCATGACAAGGCATTTCAAATCATCAAATCATCAATATCCTTTCAATATATTTTTCTTTTAATTGAATTAAACTGTGGATCTTTGTTTTTCTTATTTTATATTGTAACTGCAAGGAAATCAGTTTTTACCTGTTTTTGCAGATAATCTCTTAGTCATAGGAAGATTTCCACAGCGACTAATGCATATGAACACACACAAACAAACACATAGAGAGAGACAGGAAGAGAGAGAGAGGGGAGGGAGGGAGGGGGAGAGAGAGAGAGAAATGGAGAGAGAGAGAGAGAGAGAGAGAGAGAGAGAAAGAGAAAGAGAGAAAGAGAGAGAGAGAGAGAAATACTGAGGGCCTGTTCTCTAGATGGAAAAGCAACGCTGACTTCTTGATGCTGGAGAATGTCAGCTACGGCAAATGCATTCTCTTGCCCTGAGGATCCAATTGCCAGAGGTCCCCTGAGTGAAAAGGCTGATCTGAAAGAAGTGCATTGAAGAGGAGCAAGACAGAGAGACACAGAGAGTGGGACAGAGAGGAAGACACAGGCAGAGATAGAGCGAAAGAGAGATTGACACCAAATGAGAGAGTGGCAAGGTGACAGATCGGGGAGCGGGAGGGAGAAGGAGAGGCATGCACACAAAAAGGGGGAAAAAAAAAAGAGAGAGACGGGGTGATAGGGATTAGGGGAAATATAGAATGCGTGAGGGATGAAGGACAGAGATAGTGAGGGATGTACAGGGGGAGAGATAGAGAGAGCGAAAGAGAGCGAGAGAGAGGGAGGAAGACAGACAGAGAGCTCTCATTATTTCTCCCTAATTGCCCACAAGTGACCCTCCCTGCTCGGTCTCTGCAGCCCAGCGCAGTGCCTCATTACGGGGAAGCAGTCTCCTCCTCAGTTCTCCCAGGAGGGAGGCATAAAAAGGCCATGAAAGGCCTCCACTGACAAGGCCGAGCAAGACGGCACCAATTAACACGCCTTCCTCCCACCGCCAAAAAAGCCCACAAACCCACTCACCTGTCCCCGGCTCCGCATTCTGCCGGCAGCTTGCACCCATCGCTGGGCGGCTGGGAACATGTACTGTCAGGTATATCGCCTGGGTTAAATGGGCAATTTTAGATCCATTTGGGAAGGGGATTGGTTGGTTGTGCCATGCTCTACAGGTCGTGTGCTGCTGAGGACAACCAATGTCCAGTAAAGACACGTTCGTGAAAATACCTTTTAAAATTCCATTGTAAATCGTGAAAATGCTTGTTGTTTTTGCTTAACATTGGATGGCCTCCTCAAATAATTACATGAATAAATAGCTTACATAATTTAAGTAACACCTTCTTCGGTTATAGATGAAACTGAACAACACTGGTAGAACAAGGAGCCAGGAAACCGCCCAGAAAATCTCAGAAAGACCCGAAGAAAAGATTGGCTGTCAGATCATACTCTTACAAGGGGTTTTCTATCACTGATCATCAGTTGGCAGTTCACAAGATTTCGTCATGTCAGAAAGTATGACAGACAAGGTCAGGGAGTCTTTGTGACTTTGAAGGCAAGCACACAGAGTGTACGTGACTGAGGCCATAAGACAGGGGAGCTGTGTGCTTACCCACAAAGGGGCCATGAATATGTGATGGCCCTGGACGAGGGGTCCGAAGAAAATACATACGGTGTGACCTCGGACAAGGAAAGACTTTGAAGCCTCCATAATAAAAGCAGGCATGTGGTCTTCAAGCCCCAGCTTGAGGCTTGATAATCAGAGTAAAATAGATGGTGACTGCCCTTCCCTTGTGAAAAATTCCACAAAAGCTGTGCAGTCTCTCTCTCTCTCTCTCTCTCTCTTACTCTCTCTCTCTCTCACACACACACACACAGACACACACTCACTGTTACTGTCAGCCTTTCACAACCCTCCCCCCTCTCTGACACACGCACAGACACACTCCCCCTCTCGCTCCTTCCCTCCATCTCACTCGTTTTTTCTGGACTCCCTGTCTCCCAGACACTTGCTGGTGAATAAATGACCGCGTCAAGGTGAATGCTCAGTGTCAGGCCCAGAGATCATCACGGACCAACTCTGGTAACCTTGCTGGAGCATTCTCTGTTCTCTGTCTTTTCACCTGGAGGACCTCATTTCCTCTCCCAAGGCTCAGCGCATTCAAGCTGATCCAGGCCGGGCCTTTGCCTCTGAACAGAACTGACCACTGAATTGCACTCAAGCAACACACTGTCAATTATGAAAGCTGAAAAAGGAGGATGGGGAAGGGGGGGTAAAAAAAAAAAACTCTCAGCGTCTCCACATGCCCTTAACAGTTTGAATTTTCTTCCAAGGTCAGTGTGGTTTCTGAGGAAAAAACAAAACAAAACTTAGAAGGTAAAGCGGGAGGGACACACACACACACGCACAAACATATACACACACACACACACACACACACTCAGCAACATTCACATGTTTGCTGAAGGTAAACAATCATGTCTGACGTGGGAAGACAGGATGTGATAGTGATGAGCCCCACATTGTTAGGGGGACTGAGACAGGCCATACACTCGTTATGCAGAGGGAAGTGCACACGAAGCTGAGGTGCTGATTGGACTCCTGTCTCCTGTGGTATACCTCTGTGTGTTTGTGTGTGTGTGTGTGTGGGTGTGTGTAGATGTGTGTGTATATGCCTGTGGGGGAAGGTCAGGAAAGGAAAGACAAGTAACGAGGTGTGAAGGGAAGGCATCGCCCTCAGCCTCCCCAGTCCTGGGAGATGGCACAAGCAAGGTGTTAATACAGATGCCAGGGCCCGGTGCTGCCTGTTTTTTTACAAATGACACCTTTTTTCCAGCGAAGAGAAAACAAACCTGCTGGGAGCCGCTCCATCATGACAGGGCCACAGCGACATGTTAACCAGGGGCGGTTTGTGACACCCATCCTGGGAATGGTAAATGGTAATTTACCCCACACAAAAGTGAACAAGATGCACATGGAAATGCAGTGGGTACAAATATTGCTTGGGGACGGGCGTTGAGTCGTGCGCTGGGGGAGAGATTACTTATGTGCATTCAGGATAACCTCCCATATGGCCACTTGGAGACGGCCTCCAAAACGGCAGCCAGAGATGCCCAGGTGTGTGTGTGTGTGTGTGTGTGTGTTGGGTGGGATGGGGGTGAGGGAGATGATGGGCAAGGACAAAGGCGAAAGGGGACCGCGCATCAATGTGAAACTTGGCCACAGTCGGACGCTAATCATGCCCATGTGGGAGAGACTTTATGGCTTTTTCCCCGGCTTAAACGCCCTTTAGTGCACCCCTTTACGGACTGAACAGGAGTTCAGAGGAGGTGGCCGCTGCCCACAGAAGCACCATCCCGTCACTGTGCGGGTCACCAGGAGACTCAGTTAGCCAGTTAACGACCATGCCATCTCATTCTGCCAGCCTACGCAGGCCTCCAGCGCCTTTCCATCCCCATGGACAGCCACATGGACATGGACAATAACCAGACCATCTCCACTGTGCTCAAAATCAGCCCATTACACTCCTCCATGCAGTACGCCCTGACTACAATTTGTCTCAGAGGAAAATAACTTACACCAAAATAGGTTAGACCTGTTCAATTATGTTATAACTCCGCAGGATGTTTTAAATCATTGTTTCTAAACTTTTTTTTTCTCTCCTGACACTCTGTCTACTATGACAAAACTACAGGTCTATTGCTTTTCATTATTATCCACACCACACTGTCAAAATCTGCTATTTTGCCAACAGGCTATACGTAAACCTATTGCTTCAGTATTGACTGGCCTGTCTGTCTGTTGCTTACACAACTTACTACTAATTTATTGTTTTTTTTCCAGTTCAGTGCAACAGTATGGGATGGGCCACATTAATGGCTAGGCCTCTGATTTAAGTATTTGGCCATGTTTTTCAATGTCCTTCAGCTACACAGCATGACAGCAGACTGCATTTGCATGATAACAGACTGTTTTTTGCTACCTCTGAGTGCAACAACGTTGTTGTGCTGTGTTTGAGGTGTCATTGTGCTTAGCTGTTTTCACACAAATGTAAAATTCTCTCACCAAAAAAAAAAAACCTGCAGGAAAGCTAGATAAAAGAGCAAAATAATATCCAGTTTACTCAGTTTCAGTGGTAATGTCTTGATATGTGATTTCAGTAGCCTATAATTTTGGAAAATGATTATTAATGACAAAAAACACCTCTATTATGGATCTTTCACTGCTGTGTGTCTGCACAGCCTTTCAACCTTCATGGGAAACACTGTTTTAGATGTTCTAGAATGCAGACACACTGGTCAATTTTAGAATTTAAATGAAACATTAATATCACCTAACACTGCCTGTAATTCAGTGCCATTTTGCTGTCGCATGGGCAGTCAACAATCTCACCCTTACCCTAAACCTAACCCAATCATTCCTCTTTCCTTTGCCATGGTCCTAAGGCACAGTGCTGATTGGGTGGCATTGCGTATACCTTGGCTGGAGCCACTGAGATTGTTAACTATTTACGGACTCAGACTCTGTACGAGCACTGCAGTTTCTGTAACGCACAGACTGAACAGACACCTGGAGAACAGTAAAGAGCAAATTTGAAAAAAAGCGTATTGGATTATAAGTATGGCCTAGTCCCTTAATTATTAATAGGGCACAAATAAAATAAATGTCAGTGACATTTCAGCCGAAAACTTTGACAGCAAGGTCTGAAACTTTTCCACCTTAGGTCAGACCACATTTCTCGGCTTTCTCTTTTCATTTAGTTTAATACAGGTGTTGTAAATTCTGGTACTATAAATTGTGTGTGTGTGTGTGTGTGTGTGTGTGTGTGTGTGTGTGTGTGTGTGTGTGTGTGTGTGTGTGTGTGTGTGTGTGCGTGCGCGTGTGTGTGTGTGTCTGGTGTGTGTTTGTGTAATAAGATAACATATACACCACAAGTACACAACATGGCCATCAAGGAGGCTGAGGAAACACTGCTTTATGGCCCCTCAATAAATCCCTTCAGAAACGCCATCTTCTATCTGCCCTTGTAAAAATATCATGCCATTTGTAGTGTGGTTAAACCAAACCCATACAATAAAATTCATATTTGAGCACAATTAATATGAATATACTTAATGTTTTGATGCAAAATTGACAAAAAAAAATGGAAATGTGTGTTTTGATAGGCCTTGAATGCTGCAAGTTGTCTCCTGAATGCTGCAAGTTACTTTCCATAAAAAAGTGTTTACAAAGTATGGTAAGTGTTTGCATAAAATCCCGCTGCTTTCACCTTTTTGTACAGGCATATAATTAAACTTAGATTAAAATAAGTTTACAAGATTCCATCATTTTTCAGTCAAAAATGATATATAGCCTCTATAGCCTATAACATCTAGCAAACTGAAGTCAACTTTTTCCTTTCTAAAGTGCTGACGGGGACAAAATAAGTATACACACAGCTCTGCCTAAAGCTAAACCCCAACTTCACCCCTGCCAGTGCAGCGAATCACAGAGGCCCTGCATAAGCTAATGGGGCCATTCACATGCATATAATTAACACCGGAGGTAAAAAAAAAAAAAGAAAAAAAAGAAAAGGATGTGTAGGTCACATGCAACAGGTCAAAAGCAATTGTCTAAGAGGTGATCCATAAACTGGAAAAAGGTGTAGTGTTGCGGCGCATGGTGTGTCAGTGGGCTGATGTCTGCCGCCCTCCCTGGAACTCAGCCACAGTCTGGTGACTACAGCTAAGTGTAGGTGACTTCTTTCCCCCTGCCTGTCACTGCCTGGCGAGCCCACCAGTGATTTATAATGTTGTGACAGTCACATAAACAGGCCTCTGCTGCTCGGCCAAGTGAAAAGCACTATATTAAAAAAAAAAAAAAAAAAGTACTGGGTACAACATGTACTGGCGAATGCCTAGGACTTGAATGAGAGTAATATCAGGCTCAGATCTGTTCATAGCTCTGGCTAATTTTAATTTGTTCAGGGTGACAGCTTACTGGAAGGAGTTGTGTGTGCGTATGTGTGTTTGTGTGTGTGTATATGGAGAGAGAGAGAGAAAGGGAAAGAGAAAGAGAGAGAGAGAGAAAGTGAGGGAGAGTGAGAGAGATGGGGAGAGGGAGCATGTGTCATGGGGTTGGTGGTGGGGGATAATGAAGTCCATTATCAACATTGGTGCGAAATTCTAAAGAATGTTAACTCTCATTATCAGCCTTTTTTTTCCTGGCATTGGGAGAAAATATGTTCATCCATTATGAAATGTGCTGATAATGACAATGGGGCGCAAACAGAAGCGATGTAAACCATGGCCGGCCTTGGTTGGAGGTACAATGGAACAGGGACCCTTTTTTAATAGTCTGGACCAACTCTTTAATACAGTGACTTTTGTTGCATCTATAATGCATGGGGTGTAGCGAATTATTTTAAAGAAATGTTAACATGTAATCACACAATAGCACAGGTACCTGTGTGTGTGTGTGTGTGTGTGTGTGTGTGTGTGTGTGTGTGTGTGTGTGTGTGTGTGTGTGTGTGTGTGTGTGTGTGTGTTTTCTTTCCCTGTCTCTCCACCCGCATCTCTATCTTCTGTTTAACCCTCTGGCAGAGGGAAAATGGATCTTTTTATTCCACAGTCCATCATCAAGGAGAAAAGTGGTGGCACAGTCTTGTTGCGGAGATTACCTCTCAAGCAACTGTCGGGCAATGGAGGAAATGATAATATTTCCCTTTCTGTTCATCTGTGGCTCTGAGAATTCGAACAAATCAATATAGTCATACTCTTATCAATCCTTAGCCTCAGCCAAAGGCATAATGTAAAACGCTTGGTTTTTTTTTCTGAAAATAAAAGGGAAGACTAGCATAAAATAAAAGACAACATGATGTTGTTTCAGGAGTAGGTCAGGCTCAAAACAGGGCCCAAAACACTGCAGAAGGGAAAAAAAAGAGAAAATTGTAGCTACGTGTGTAGTGAATGCTTGGTCACACCGACTGGCCCTTTGAATAAGACGTGACATTGGGCTGTCCAAGTCAGTCATTTATTTAGTCCAACTAATAGATTTTGGAATACTTTCTGATGTGTATTGACCAAGGCTGGCCCTCACACACAATACATGGTGGCAGTGAGATGGGACGTGCTCATTCACAAGTGTCAAGACCTTTTAGGGCACCTACGGGCGACGAGCAACACGCTGGGCGAGATTCACTGTGAGCCTCTCGTTTGAAATAAATTAGACTAACAGTCCACAGGGAGAGAGCAATGATATGATCAGATCAGAAGCATTGGCATACAGAGCCAACGTGCAGTGAAAATGAATGTGACCTGTAACCTGTGGGTTACCACAGCTCAGCATTTTAGTTGCCTTTTGTTGGGAGTTGCTCATTGCGGAAAAAAAAAAGTGCCCAATTCTGCATCAGGGCTGAGGGGAAAATACAGGTACCACTCGGAAAATTAGAATATCCTGAAAAAGTGCATGCATTTCAGTTGTAACTCAACTTTAAAGATTGAATATTTAAAGGCTCAGGACCCTTTTGCAAGTGTTTTGCATTACTTACCTGATTAGTGTATGACACTTTGAGCCTACAATACTGAAGATTTCCACAGTATTCTCATTTTCTGAGTTTTTGGGTTTAAGGTTTTAATAAGCTGTAAATCGTAATCAGCAAAATTACAACAACAAAAAGCTTGAGATATCTCACTTTGCATGTAATAAATCTATAAAATGTATTGGTTTCACCTTTTATGTTGGATTGCCTGAATAAAACAACTTTTACATGATATTCTAATTTTCCAAGTAGTACCTGTATTAAAAATTCGGCCAATGCTATAAACAACAGCTTCAGGTAAAAGCGTTCTCTTATCTCTCTTTCCTCAAAGCTGTTTGCCCTTATATCTCTATGGCTATGTTGCTTTTTTCCCAAAAAACCCTGCGAGGGGTACGATTTTTTTCATTATTATTATAAAAAAAACCTCAGAAGAACTGTGTCCATCTGTTTACAAAAGTTGTTTCAGGGAACAGGCCAACGGGATACCAGGTGTCTCTTTGTCTTTGTGAAACAAAAGGACTACGGAGACATTCACATGCAAATCTGTGCAGATAATTTCATAAAACGGTCACATGGTCAAAGGGTCGCCTGTATCACCCATGAAAACTGTCAGTCTCAGTAAACACTGCAAAATATGCCGCAGTCACACAGTCTTGTGATTTAACAGTTCATTTTAAATCCATTGATGTGTGTTTTCATATCTGAAAAGCTGAAATGTGACCTTCAGTGACAGTCAATGACAAAACATCAGATGTAGGGCTGATGGTGTGTAACTCACAGATAGTATGATTCAGATGACTATGTAAGACCTATGACAGCTCAATGTTAAAAAAGCTATGGTTTAACATTACAACAATGAGTTTCCATTAACACTGATTACATCATGCTGTGTATGCTTCTGACACTGTTGGATGTACTGCACAGATAAGATTATCAGCTAGGAACTGGGAAATGAAAAAAATAGGTACATAATCAACTCAAAGGGGCCAAGGAGACATAGGCGACACTGATGATTTATCACACTATCAGCAGAACACGTAAAGGTGTGCTGTCCTCTGTTTTGTCTGACTATATTCCCCATCAGTATGATTCAAATTCCTGCAGGGGTCTTAAGTTTTATACAAATAAGGCTGCGAGACTGAAGGACAGCTTCATAGATGTATCTGTGTGTGTGCAAGAGAGAGAGAGAGAGAGAGAGAGTGTGTGTGTGTGTGTGTGTGTTTGTGTGTGTCTATCTGAGAGAGGGGGACAGAGGGAAAGAGGAGTGGAGTAGAGGATGATAAGTCACCGCAGATAAAGAGAGAGCCCAAGGGTGAAACGATGTTCCACATAAGAGTGACCGATCAAGATATGGCGAGAGAGAGAGAGAGAGGTGAAACACTGTCAGAAGCCATGACTATGTGGAGGTGTCAGCGAAAAAAAAAAAAAAAAAACAGAAAAAAGTAAACCAGTTAGAAAGGTGCAGTCCCCCCCCCCCCTTCCAAAGGGCTCCTCTGACAATATCCTGCACTCTCACTCTCTCTCTCTCTCTCTCTCTCTCTCTCTATCTATCTATCTCTCTGGCACGAGGCAAAGGAAGCAGGCACTGTTTAGAAGCACATTTCGCTGTGCCGAACGTGCCCTCGTACCCTTCAAAGGGGTTCAGACAAAGAGCACAACAGTCCAGCACCAGCGTCATGAATTTTCATAAGCAGTTTTGAGGCTCGGAGCATATTTCGCCTCTGAATGATTGACAGTTGCAAAGTGTGCACATATTGACAGTGATTAGAAGCACGAAGGTCTTGCCGTCGATGAATATTCAGGAGCACCTGCCTGAGCTGCAACTCCTTGTGCTCGACAATGTGTGGACGGAACTTTCCGGTGCAGGGGCTCCGTCGAAGTACAATGCAAGTGCGCCTGTCAGGAGACCAACCTGTGTGTCTAATGAGATTCCTTTATGCACTAGTTTAGGTTCATGGTATAAGGTACAGATGTACATTAGTGGGTATATGATGATTTATAATGGTGAAGTATGTTGCTGATTATGAGGGGAGGCTAAGGGACTATGTTAAGGTAGCACAGCAACTGAATGAGTGCGAACTGTGAGTGGACCCTCAAGCTTTTTTTTATTATAAGGCTTTCTTGTGTAGTTTATTTTCATTTCACTGTTGTACTATTTTTCATTTTACTCGCTTTTATTTTACTTAGTGTTTCTCGTCTGTTGTTTATTATTTTCTGTTTTGAACATTCAGTGTCCTACTTTATTGCAGCACAAAAATATTAACGGTAACAATGTAGGGAGGTTGTGATGACAATTAGGCCAACAGGACACAGTTGGTGGGGGTGGAAAAAACATGTGGACTAGACCTTGTAGGAGCACATCCAACTAGACAGTCTAATATCATCCAACACTCCTCCATCAGTATTGCTATAGTTGGCTAGCACCTGTCTCACTCCTAACATGCTCTAGTTCTATAGATGGAAGGAATCATAATAGTATCAACACCTAATTACCTCAGTATCTATGGAAACACTAATGAGATGGTCCTGATTAAATTTCCTTTTCACCGTTCCTTCTTCCATATTTGCGTTGGAGGGATGATTATGGGTTGGTGCACGGTTATTTAAGGCTACGCGAGCATCCAGAGCTTTAGGGCCCAAAGAAACCGTGGTTCATGACAATCTTGTGCGCACGAGGTCATGGCATCGGGAAAACTCAGCTGATCTGACAAGTTTCCACTCTGGCTGCAATTAAAACTGTCCGACAACAGACAACAGCCAGAGGCACACACTGTAGCAAAGTGCACTAATGCTATAGGTTTCATCATCATTATTTCAATCATTATGTCAGTAACTATTTAATTTGGTGTTTCTGCTCAATGATATGCAATGTTTCAGCGAGGTGGTACAATGAGGTTTTTACAATTTTCCTTAGAGGAGTTTCAACCTTTTGCTGCACATTTCACTGTGACTTGTTTAGATCATATAGTCGCTGTATGCATAAGCTTCTCAGGTTTGCAAATATAGCTGAACCCAAATTGCCACTTTGTCTACTCATTCATTAAACACATTATACAGTGTTTACATCCCTTAGTGTTACAGTGACAAAAATGAAAGTGTGAAAAATACAACTTTTGAAGTGCCTAAACTTGGGTCTAGTTAGAAAAAGGTTAGACAGGGATGTGCTAATTAGTCTTCCTGTGCAAGACAAGGATATGGATATACTGTACTTACAGACAGACTTAGGTATATGTGTTATATACTTGATGCCTGAAATAGAGGTACATAAGCCACGAACAGCATTCTCATCATCAGTCACAAAGAGTAAAACAAAGCAATGGCAAAAAAATAAAATAAGAACAAAACCAATGAACACAGATATGAATACATCTGTATGAAAACTGTGCAAAAAAACGTTGCAAAGCTGATACTTGAGTGGACTTGAGAGTCCCCATTTAAAGTCACAGTCTGTGATCACGTTTAATACAACAGGTCCATGTTTTTGGAAAGTTATGAGGCATTCAGCCCTCTGTGTCCATTGGTAACTGTTCATTATAATCGTGGTTTGTTTTCATGGCAGCCATTTTATGGTTTACATGACCAATACCTCACCAACACTCTTGCTCCATTCAAACACAACAACTTTTAAAGACACCAAGAAACAAGAATGAGATACCTTTAATTATCAATCTTTATGTCAATAAGATGGATGGATGGATGTCAATCTAAACATACATGAACTTTCATAGCAGTGCAAAATAGATTCAAGCTCCTTCATAAGAAGTGGAAACTGCTTTCAAAACATGGGCAACTTTGGGGTTTCACATGTTAAGCCGACCCTCACATGGCCTCTGCAGGCTACATTTCCATCTCCTCTCAGCTGCGAGGCAATCAAACATCATTCTGCTAAGCATAAACTAACTAAATATCCACTGACGGACACTGAGTGGCCAGCAAATGAAATAGTCCCAATATGTTCTTATTCATGGTGCAAACTTTGCCTCTCTATTCAGCTCATTAAAACCTGCACCTGAAGCCGAAGCGCTGCCAGGCAATCAACAAAAGCACAGTGTCACATCAGCACAATGACGCGACTTAAAGCGTGGGCAGCGCGGTTTGGGGAAAGGAGTTGTATGACCATCTGTTTAGAATAATTCAAGCTGCCACAGCCTAACAACATGTAGTCACGCATTCAGCAAGCTCCCTGCCAGAGCACACGCCCACTCCCTCGGCAAGCCACGGGAGCGTGCAGGCTGGCGGGCGGGTGCGCGATCGAACATCCCCGCACGCAGAGAGTCGCCCCAACCGCCTGGTCACATCGTCCTGGGGAGTGCACGCCTAATCCTATCATCTACATGACTCAGTCTGCACTTTAACACAGCCCAGGCTAGCATGGCCCTGGCCTGCTGTCAGCTCCATCTCCAATATTAACTGCATTACATGCAGGAGAGGGGAAGGGAGGTAGGGAGGGGAGGGGAAGGGAGGGGAGGGGAGAGGAGAGGAGAAAGGATAGGAGGAGGCGGAAAAGACAGCAGAGAGACAGAGCGAGAGAGGCAGGGAGGAAGAGAGGAAGAGAGAAGGAGCAGGAGGAGGAGGAGGAGGAGGAGGGGAGAGAGAGATGGCGAGGGCGGTTGCACGGCTGAGGCATACGCTGCAGTTTCCATAACAACTACTAAACCTGCTCCAACAACCGTCAGCGGAATAACATTTTTACTTGTCAAGTGAGCATTAAGAGAATATGAGCAATGTGGATGAAATAACAAAAAAACAAAAGTCACTCCACACCAGAGGGGCAGCAGGGGACGTTTTTAAAAAGGCATTTCTGGACACCTTCCAAGCAAATATTTTTAGATTGGTCTTTGTAGCAGTAATCGTTGTCTCATACATTTGTAATCGTTATCTGTTCTCAAAAAAATTATCCCACATACCATGCACATCTTTTAAAGGATGTGCTCTTACACCAGATCCACTGCGTTTTTTTTTTTTATTTCTTTCTAGACTATGCCACCATATGAGCCCATCTCCTCCTGGCAATGTGCTGTGCACACACAAAATAATTGACAGTCTATGCTGCCTGCTGCCTCTGTGGAAGTTTCCTGACTTGTTAATACAGCTGAGCCATGCTGGAAGTTAAGTCACAGATTACAGAACCCCCCCCCCCCAAAAAAAAACAGAATTTACCTCTCAAAAAAAATAGTATGGTGATACTTTTACCGTATCACCGTATCAGTCAGACTGTGCAGACAGTTCTGCTACAGTTTTTAGCAGCAAAAATTCAGCCTCCCGTGGCCCTGACATGCTTGGCGTTACAGGTTCTGGTGTGTGAACACGCATGTGCCATGTATAATAAGGCCGGGCACCAAAACACACACTGAGCATCCCGCGTCTGATGATGAAATGATCATTCCGGAGTGGTGTGTGTGATCCGGCCTCTGATCAGAGTCTGCTGGACCGGATGGTGCCCACATGAATCGCCAGGCGAGGAAGCGCGTAGCATGTGATGTACGGCATGTGGCGTGCGGAGCAGCGGGATACGCACCCCTTGATCATAACCTTGTTTTCTCTCTCTGCGGGAGCCCCGGCGATGGGCTCAAGGAGAAACGTGCCCTCTCTCTCCGTTCAGATCGTGCATGGCAATGCAAGGACGGACACGGCACCGCTGTCGACTTTAAGAGGGAACCGTGTGACTGAGAGACAGTGGGGGAGGATGGTCATACATGTATGTGGTCGTGATGGGAGAGTAGGGGGGGCGAGTGGGGGCGAGTGAAAGATGGCTAGCATTAAACACAGAGGCCAGTCCAGCAGATTTTTGAAATCATTAGTGATGGCTTCATCATCGGCAGCTTGGAGCGGCAGTAACCTTCAACGAGGTCTGACAGACCCTGGTGACCAACAAGGGAAAAGGAGTGAGAGAGACAGAGAGAATGAGACTGAGAAAGAGAGCGATGGAGAGAGAGATGGGTAGAGTGAGATACACAGAGAGAAAGAAAGACTTTTTTCTCTCTCCCTCTTTTTTTTTTTATTTTGCTTTTGCATTCCACTCAGCTGGCGCCTGGGGGCTATAACCCTGAGAATCCGTATTAGGTGAGCCAAAGTCACCATTAATATAGAGCGGTGGGCCATACTATAACCTTACCCTCCACATCTCTCGGGTGTGCTGGAGAAAAAAAAAAATTGGGGGGCTTTGTAGCAATCACTTGGGAGGATTTTCAAAAAGTGACCTCTTACCAAAGTCAATCCTTTGCTTTTCTATTTTTTATCTGTTTTATCTCCATTGGCTCACACTGCTCAATCTCCCCATCTCCTTCATCAGGCACAGTTAGTATTTGGGTTTCCAGGGTTCCACTGACAGATATGGGGGGAGTAGGACGAAAAGAGCGACTGAGGGAGCAAGAAACAAGAACAGAAGTACAGAAAATGAGAGGAGGAACAGACAGACAGAAAAAGAGAGAGAAAGAAAGAAAGAGAGAGAGAGAGAGAGGTGTAGAGAGAGAGAGTGAAGGACAGTGAGGGAAAGCAGGGAGAGAATCTAAAACGTTATGCAAAATTAATGATTGGAGTCATAACAGACTTTTGGACCTACACAAATCACTAATCCTGTTTTGGGGCCTGCGTTTGTAATAGAGCAAATGCAAAAGGCTCGATTCGCTTTCAAGGCCATTTAATATTCATGCAAAAGAATAGAGTGCCGCAGTCCAATTCAAAGGTGGTTGGACTCTGTTATTACATTCTTCGCCCCAAAGGCCAGACACATTTTGTTCCATTTCTTTACTGAATATTTAACCATCATATTTCTGTCTGCACACAGTAACAGGGAGTCTAACACTGAGAGCATTTGGAGAATGTGGAAAGGGATGGCAGAAACCACCAGTGGTGGAGGATTAGGTCAAAGAATCGCACTTCCTTTTTCCCCACCAGTGACGGTCTTCTTGAGTCTAGTTTGAGCCACAACCTGCTGTTCACCAGATGCAAGTGTTGTGAGTTTGAGGGCGGAAAGAGGAACAGGTCTTGTCTATCAGCTTCTATGCAGGGGAGCAAGAGCAGAGTGTGGAACTCATATGAAATACAGGTAGCAGGGGGGCTGGGTTTGATGTACATGCCCGAAAAAAAGGACACATTCTTCACAGGGTCTGGCAATACATCCAACATGGACAGATACAGTGACAAGTGTTCTAATATGTCAGAGATTCTGCATGGTTTTCAGACTGGTAGCTTGTAGTTTTAGTAGTTAAATGATAATACTTGCAGGACATTGCACCATAGCTATCCATGTATTTTATTTGTTTGTTTTTTCATGCCTAACCTGATGAAAATGTAGACCCTGCACATTACGTAGAGCCATTTGACCAATCAATGGTTAAAAAAAAATACTCAATAGTTAAAAATAACCAGTAGTTAAAAACTGCTGTGGGGAAGCTTAATGTTAAGTGTATTTAATGCCAAATAACCTGGTGAGATAATCTTCAGGCATACCAGTTCATCTTACTACTTCAACCACAACATAACACACTACCTGTACACCATAAAACAGGTGTTCAGGTGGGTGTTATTTGAGTAGAAAATGAGGCCTTTGAGACAATTACTGTTTTACAATTTAATATTTAGCATATTTACCTAAAGTGACATCCATATGTTCTTAGCTCCAGGAATAACACACTGGCAAAATGCAAAAATTGTGACTTGTGTATTCTGTCATTGTGACTTATGTATTCTCAATGGTTCTTTAAAGAAAATGTATAGCAAGAACAAGAAGGCATCTTTAAAAGAAAAATCTAAGTACTTCAAAAATAAGTATTTGAGAGGTGTATTCATGTCAATATTACCCAACTTATCAGCATAATCCAATATGAAACAAAATGTATGCAATACATTCAGCTCTGATAATGCTAAATGAGATTTCTGCAAACAAAAACTGGTTTGTTTGTATGGTTCAAACAGTGATGGAGACAGTTAAAAGAATGGAATGGTGGTGCAGAGTGGGGACAGCAGTTTTAATTAAGAACTGCACACTCTGGATCTATAAGACATTAAGACAATTAACTGAAAATGTTAAGAGTTGGTGAACCCCTGATGTAACATCCTGAATTATGGCATGATGTTAAGACACAAATGCAAATTCACTTTCAGAAGACAAAGATACTGATTTAAAACAAAATTGAATGTGTCAATTGCATTCATAAGCAAAAAATATTTTACAGCAAAACACACATACGAGTGAAAAATTACTGAGGAGATTAATTTTTACATACCGCCAAGCATTCAGCACAATGACTGTCAATAACGGCACAAAGAACTTTTGGTGGTTCAGTTAATTACATTCCCAACATCTAATTAAATTTGTCATTGGGATACTAACAGCATGTGGTTTTAACATGCTGTATGAAGCCCTCTAGGTGAGAGTAGTGCTCAAATAGGAACTTGCATAGTAAAATTATCAGTATTCTAAACTATAACACAACACTGTGATTACAGCATTCTGCTATTTCGAGATTTTTGCCAAAAAAAAAAAAAAATGTGCGGTTGCGCTTCGGCTATCAAAGTAAGGCAGTGACACTTCTCCATAGCTCCCTGTGTCCGAGGGTCCCACTTGAGGGCAATTTGGAGCCCACTAAGGTGTCCTTGCATCACCAAGGACACGCGGCACAACGCGGTGAGAAAACACAGAGGTAGCGGCAGTGCAATAAAAGGCTCTTTCTTGTCCTTGGTGCCCCTGCCACAGATGTCACTGCTTATACCCCTTCTCTTCAGTCTCTCGCACACTGTTTGTTCTTTCAGTGTGGGTTTCTGGTAAAGCCCTCTTGAGGCTGATTTTTTTCCTTCGGTAGCAGCAGGGAATCTGTTGACCACTCATTCTCATGCTGCCGACAGCCTTGAGGCAAAATGCAGGGCGTATTTCGTGCTTTCCAAGATGTCCCTGTCCCCCAATAGTGGACAGCAGCCTGCAATGGTTATTACTAATTGGCTATATACACGTTTAGTTGTTATGTATTAGTGTCATCACATGGTCCGGATTGATGTGTAATCCTCACTCTTCTACAACACGAAATCTTTCAACTGGATGTGAAATTTTCACTGTCTTTTCCTTGTTTGTCTGTTTCCCTTGTCTAGCCAGTTCTGCCCACCAGTCCCCTCGAGGGTCTCCCTCTCGCTCTGTCTCTCTCTCTCACTCTCGCTCTCTCGCTCCTTCTCTCTCTCTCTCTCTCACTCGTGGCTCCTGTGGTTGAGTCTCAGCAGTCCTCTGACCTTTGCACAAACAGATCGATCACTACCTCTCTTCCACATTGTCACCTTTTCTGTCCTCGGCTAAAAATACACAAAATACGCCTCATTCAATCTTGCTATCAACAATCCCCCCAATCCAGCACTGGCATGCCTTTGGCCTTTCCCCTCCGCCATTGTAGCCCAAATCCATGGACACTAAATACCGCTTTTTTGTTTTGCTTGTTTTCATTGTCACCGCGCTTTTCTAGTTGGGGTGGTTGCTGTGACTTGTATATGGGGCTAACACATGACCTTTAACCTGTCCTCTGATTTGAAGGCCCATCCTTTATCATTCTGCGGTGGTTCGGTGTTTTCTAAGGTAAACCCTTTGGAGGCCATATCATTCAGCTTGTCCAGTAAACATGGAGGTCGTGGGTCACCTTGCCCTAACAACCTGTCTGCAGTTATGTCTATCCGTTTATGAAGGTAAATATAAACGGCAGATATTGGCTGAAATCGAAATGACAGCATGACTCACTCACACCACATTGTGCAGTCCAAAAGAAAACACATCTTCCCCACAAAAAAAGCCAACGTTCTATGCATGTACAGCATGACATTTTTACTGCATAGTCATTGTTCATTGTTGTAATAATAATAAATCTCAATAGTTCCCATTTTCTCCATTGATGGAATCTCCTGGATGACCCCCTTATCTTTTTGAACAACACTGACACTAACAGATGAGTTGAGAGAGGGGGAAGGTCATTGCAAAGACAGTGGAGATTCCAGCAAAAAAAAAAAAGGGGGGGGGGTGTACAAGCCCGAACCTCTTAAAGCAGAAATAAAGGCAATAATCTCCAGATCAGTGGTCCACACGCATGCCCTTGACTCAGCGGGAGAAAACAGGCAGTCGTTGCAGTGGCGCTGGAGAAGATTACTCAGACGAGCCTCCACGTTGGAGTGTCTCAATCAGCATGGAGTGTGTAAGGGGTCATCGGGCGGCCACCCTGTCGCGATTCCAAGGGTGCTCCACACACTGTACGAGTGTCTAATGAAACAAGTCTTCCAGAGTGCAGAGTGGAGTGTCGCACCAATATGAATATATATATATATATATATATATATATGTGTGTGTGTGTGTGTGTGTGTGTGTGTCCACTCTAAAGGTCCTCTTCAATGGGGCTACGTGCTCGACGAGTACTGCCGGAGTCCGAGGCGTCATTAAGGGAGGAAATTGAATTCATTAGGGTGTCACAGCACTTATGGCCACACATCTGCAGACTGTGAAAGAGAGAGAGGGAAAGGGAAGAGTGAGAGCATGAGTGATGTAGTACCATGTGGTGAAGGGAGTGAGAGAACTGGAGCAAAAGACAACGGCAGCAGTTCCAAGCACTTCTGTCGGGGGCTATGCTGTCTCAGCTTCAGCACCACTGCTGTGTGAGGAAAAAAAAAAAGTCCACATACACAATGAAAAATAAATAAATAAAAAAAGCTCGACAACATATTAAATCTGATGCCGCTGTAACGAAAACCAAGCAGTGATAATAATAAGCTCTGATGGGGTCCTCTTATGGCCCATCGATTTCCAATAGTCGAGATCATAGAAAGCTGGGGGGGTAATTACACTGAGCAAGCAGAGGTCGTTCTGAGCAAATATCATTATCATCAGATTAGAATGGGAGGCAGGGGCGGGGGTCGAACACTGCAGGGTGAAGGAGACCCAGAGGAGAAGCCAGGGAGGGGCGAAGAACGGTGGCACACAGCTGCCTGTGACCCTGATCACAGGCACACACACACACTCACACACACACACACGACTGCTTATGACCCTGATAATCTGTCCCACACACACTCACTCACACACACACACACACACACACACCACACACACTCTCTCACACACACACACACACACACACACACACACACGCGACTGCCTATGACCCTGATCATGCGTGCCACACACACACACACACACACACACACACGCTGTTCCCAGCTCGTTCCCCCCGACCGCCACCTCCAAAGGTCGGCCCTACATCACGCCGGCAATGATCCCCGCAGCCTGCAGGTCAGCCCTGCCAGACACATTCATCAGTCAGCGGACACATCGGATGATGAGTAAGATCTCCCAAGACACACGCTTGGAAACAAAGATGGATTTGTATATGCAACCTGGAGGAGGGACTACCCTTGAGCTTCTCGGCTAATGGGCTGGCTTGGGGCCCTGCATCATGTTGGAGAACAGGGGGCCAGTGGGGGAGCCATTGCAGCTGTCTGAAGTCAGGAACGCCCTGCTAAATGTTTGAGAGAGCAGCTGGCCTAAAGAGACATGACATCGACCTTGTGGTAATGTTCACACTCCGCGAGTGGTATTAAGCGACGGATGACAAACTGGACGCCGAGGAACTTTTTTTTTTCCCTCTGACCTGGGCAAACGGTAGCACGCGCAGAACTCTCTTTGCCAACAACCGTGCCTCCGGAGAGCTGCAAAAGAGGACACCAGAACTTATCAGTATTCCATAGCTCAAGCAGCAGCATGTTTTCCTTTTTTTTTTTTTTTTTTTCGTCCGCAGAGTACTTTTTAAAGAACGACCGTATTCCCCCATGTCAGATGGGCAGCTTGACCACAGCATGGAAGCAGATGGCGCGAGCTTATGCCCGGTGCCTCTTGCTGCCCCTGCGTTGCTCCTGCGGTGCCCCCAGCGAGTGGCCCTGGAGCTGTAATGGCCCCCGTAGTGCCAGGCATTTTTTTTTTTTTCCAGAGGAGCCCCTAAGACATCTCTATCTCCGGAGTGCAGCCGAGGGAGAGGGAGAGGGGGAGAGAGAGAGAGAGAGAGAGAGAGAGGGAGAGAGAGAGGGGGGAGCGGCACACGCTAGCACGCTCGGCCGGCTACATTAACATAAACAAGCGCAGGCGGCGGGGGTGCACCTGTCAGGAGGCTGTCAGAGATGGAGGGGGAGCGGCAGGGAGAGGGAGAGGGCGAGGGAGAGACGACTCCGCATTAACCTCCCAGCTTATCTCCCCCAGGCTCCACGAGCGGGCCCCGAGAAAAAGCTTCGGATTAGCGCCGCTGTCAAGGAATTGGTTTTGGGTCCTTGTCATTCCAGTGTGATTATTAGACCCCGTGCACACACCAGCGAGCACACCTCAAACTGGCAAAAAACACACACACACACATGCACGCGTGCACACAGACACAATTACACATGTGCCTCCAGCTCACACACACATACACACACAAACACACACGTGTGCATTCAGCTCTTCTGTCTCCTGTTCAGCAGCCCTTTCTCAATGGGGAGGGAATCCCTGGTGCTCCATGTCATCCATCTTTCCTATTGCAGTGGCACATTCCTTCAGAGTCTTCCCATCATCCTAAGCAATGCAGCTGCTACTGCCTCGGGTGGAGGGGTGTGCAAGGATCACTGACAGGGCGGTGGGCAGGTGGAATAGCACTGTGTGTGTGTGTGTGTGGGTTTGTGTGTGGGTTTGTGTGTGGGTGTGTGTGTGTGTTGGGGGGGTTTGGGAGGGGTGGGGGGGTCACCGTGTGAAGGGGAAAGAGACTCCCTGCATGCTTGACGAGCAAGGAGGGGATAAAGGCTGTCTCCTTCACGCAGCGCACAGAGAGCTACTAACTCCACTTCATCCCCCTCTCCGTCTTCCTCCCCATCTCTCTCTATCTCTCTATCTTTGCTCTCCTCCTCAACAAAAATCCCCCCTTACACTCCAGCCCTTTCCTTCCGTCTTTGTCTCCATCTCTCTCTCCCTTTCTCTCTCTTTGCTCTCCTCCTCACAAAAATCCCCCCTCCCCCCCCCTCCCTTGCTTGAGTCCTTGCTGTGCCACTCCACGCTGTGCTGCTCCTTGACTGAGGGGCTCTCTGGCTGCAGACGCTGAGCTGAGCTGAGCTGTGCTGTGCCGTGGCGAGCAGAGCACCACCACTGAAACTTTAGTGGGCGAACAGATCCATACCCACAGACCTCGGGCCCAATCAGATGTTGAATGAATGCGGGACGAAGTCAATAGCTGGTTAATCACTAACGAGAGTAATGACAATAACAATCGCAGCCTCTCCCTACCGACGTAATTAAGAGGAGCACGAAAGGCATACCGAGAGAGACCGGCCTCTGAGCGAAGGCAGCAATTAGTGGATGAGCCGCGGAGGCCGACCATCTTCCCAACCAAGATGCAGTAGACGCAATAAAGTGTGGGCTTATTTGCATGATTTTTATGCAAGCTGTTTGTGTAATGGACAGAGAGAGAGACAGAGACAGAGAGAGAGAAAGGGAGACAGAGAGAGAGAGAGGGAAAGAGAGAGAGGGAGGAGAGGGACAGATCTGCCAGGTGCAACAGCCTAGGAGGATTGCACTGACATGCCAGTGAGCCTTACCGAAAAAAAAAAGGAAAAAACTGATGATTCTTGCTGAAACACTGCCTGGTACGACTGAATAATGAACTCCAACAGTGAAGGTAAAAAAACTCAAACCGCAGAGACAGAGATCTAGATGTTTCAGCACGCGTCCAATTCCCACCATGTCTTCACTCTAGTGACATTGATCCCCCAGGCCTCCTTAGGTTCCCCTTAGCTCGCCGTCAGGTGCGTGGAGACAATTTGACTACCCATTTGAAAATGGGAGTAAATATAACCCAGCCCCGGCTTTGTTCCTCGTTCGGCGATCACTGAAGCCCAGTGCCTAATTTTCCGGTGCGTTCACAAAAGGCAGAGGGCGTTTCTGTGGAGAGGGGGAACCCTGGCGTTCTGCCGTTTCCCTCCGCTTCCCCACTCTCCTCATTTCACAGCAATTATCCCCAGTCATTCCACACACTCTGCTGTGGAAAAAAGGAAAAAAAAAACTCCAGGGAAGGACCTCTAATTGCTTTCAAAATGGAAATAAAAAATAATCACACGGCTGCTTTGTCAAAATGGCTCCACTTCTGTGGTGTTAGGGTGGGGGGAGGAGGCCTCGGGGTGAGGGAAGGCCAAGAGGTTGATCTAGTCTAGTTCTTCAGTGCTGTGGGGGCTCACCCAAACTCTACCTCACTTCTCACCGAAGGAAAAATATATTTTTTCCCCTTCCTTTCACTGGTCCATGTGTTTTTTTTTTACTGCTGAAGCAAGTTGGTGATGGGGAAGGGGAAGGGCAGCTTGCCTTGCCTTGCTTGTTGAGATAGTTACTGTACGTTTCCTGCTTTCTGAGCTGCAGAAGGCATTGTGGATGACAGGAGGTAGAGGCACAGCATGAGCTCGATATGGCAGAAAGACAGACAGAGAGAGACAAAGAGAGAAAGAGAGAAAGAGAAAAAGTGTGAAGATGTGAAGTACAGAGAAAAGATGGAGAGGAGTAAGTAAAACACTAACCTACTTCAGTTTTTTTTAATTTCATGGTATATTTATATTAAACTACTATTAAAGATTCATTTCACCACACTGATAATTTGGTGTTAATCTTTCCACAAAACATTTGGTCACAATCTATTGGACAATAAAATGTTAAAGAAATTGGTAATGCTACAGCACAAGGCCCTGACATTATGCAGATCAAGGCCAACACTGACGCTAAAGCTACTGCCACCCTCGAATTAAACATGGGTAGTTCTTTTTAATTACTACAGGAGGGAGCTGGTAGCCCATATAGCCAGAAAGGACTTCCCCGAGTTGTCTGGGCTTTTCTTTAAAACACTTTTACAGACTGACACAGTTAAGAGGACTGCTTTGTCAGTTGTGAAACAGCCTTGCAGTCTTTGTAGTCTGAATGCTCTCTGAGCAATGATTAAGTGTAAGGCACAGAGACCAAAATGTCAGCACTGAGCCCCATTTTTTTTTTATTTAATGTAAAACATAAAGACACAAAGGAAATGTTAATGAATTGTCTGTGGAGAGGGAGATCAGAGGAGTCAAACGAACTTCATATCACACCTAAAGACCTGGCATTTAATTAAAGCAGCACCAAAAAAAAAAAAAACACACACACTGCTGCCCAGTCGCAAGGCTGACAGGGGCTTCGCTTGAAGCAAATTAAAGAAATCAATTACTCCCTTTTGAAGATGTGGGGGGGGGGGAGAAGAGCATCAGAGCCACCCAGTGCCACAGCACAACACAATGACAACAGGAGGGTGAGTCACAGGGATAAAGTGGAGGCGACAGCAGAAGGGGGGGGGGGGGAGGCTGCGACGAAAGAGGGGAGACGAGGAGGAAGAGAGCGGAGAAGAGGGGTGGAAAAAAAAAACGAGAGGGAGGAGAGAGAGAGAGAGACTGTGAGCAAGAAAATCAGTGGGACACGTTAACTACTGCTGGAGTTTATCATGTCAGCATGTTGAAGGAAACAGACTTGGGGAGAGAAAAGCCAGTATGCTCAACTGGAGCTTCAAATCGTTTTTTACAGCTGCGATTCCAGCTCCATGATGAGCCGGGGACGCCTCACACACTGCCGTGCCCAGACAGACACACAGTCTCTCAGTTTGAACAGATTAATGATAGATGCAAAAAAACACGAGGTAGCACTGAGTGAAAGTAAAAGAATGTAGAGCTACCCACTACAGCCGGAACTGTGAAATGTACTCTGCTAAATTAAATGAGATGAACAAAACTGAAATCTCTGGGAACAGAAAGATTAGGATGTCCTTTACATAGCCAGAAACAAGCTTTGAGGACAAGGACAAGGAGAAGGACAAGGAATGTGCTGACAGTTACACTTTGTTCTAATTTGGGTAATTTATGAGAAACTACAGATAGTACAGGTGCTTAAATAAAGTATCATCTTAGCATGGTGACATAGCATTTAATTGTCAGTGGTAAAGATCCTCACCAGTCTTAGAAAGGGAAAAGGTGTAACAATATCATAAGCTACCACTATATTTGAATAATCTGTAGGTGTTTTTGAAGAGAACAAGATAAAAGCCTTTATGAAACGAGTCCTAGATCAGGCTCCTCGCTGCATTCCTGTTTCAGTGTTTAAATAAAAACAATTGGAGTGTGATGTAATTGTTCCTGTGCACGGCTATGCCCTCCTACACTGCTTCCCCCAGACCAGGGCTGTGTGGGCACGCTGCTGTCAGAGGCAGTGACGGGCACCTTGGCATGGCAAAGCAGTGCCCAAGTGGGCTGACTTCTCTGTCTGGGTAACAGCAACAGCAACCCATTCCTTCTGGGGGGCTGGGAGGTGTTGACAGGTGTGAAAGAGACACTTCTTCCCTCTTGCCATCATCCCTCGGTCTCGGTCTCCTCGCTCTCAATGTTGTCTGTTTTCTCTCTCTCCCTCTCCCTTTTTCTCTCATGCTTTCACTCCTCTTTTCCCCTATCTCCCAGCATTCTTCTCTCACACTCTGCCTCTCACTCTTTCATGCTTTTGCTCTCTCTCTCTCTCTCTCCATCCTGCATCTCTCTCACTTTCTCTCACGCTTCTCTCTCTCTCTCTCTCTCTCCCTCTCTCTCTCTCTCTCTATTTCTTACTCACAGTCTCTACCTCTCACTTTCTCTTATGCTCATCATCTCTCTCTCCCTTCCTCCCACCCTCTCTCTCTCCCTCTCCCTCCCTCCCTCCCTCCCTCCCTCTCTCTCTCTCTCTCTCTCTCTCTCTCTCTCTCTCTCCCTCCCTCTCTCTCCATCTCTCATTGAGAGCACCCCTGAAGGAGTCTGGTGGCTTTCAGCAGACATGACAGCTCTATGAGATAGGCTGTCATCTGCTCCGGGCTGAGCCCCACTGTGGCTCACACCTCATCAAATTGTGCCAAGCACAAGAGAACGCGAGACAAGAGGAGCGAGGATAGGAGGTGAAGGGGGTGGGGGGGTTGTGGGTGCTCAGCAATTGGCACACTCACCGGCTTCCGTACATGTGTGTCAACCCAAACGGTGAGGAAAATTACCCACTTCCCCCTTACCCCCAACAAAATGGTATAGTGGGGAAAGAAATGGCCCTGCATGCACTAGTGATGTGTGCTACTCAGCTAGAGGAGTACACCAACTTAATGCATTACTCTCTGTGACGGGCTGCAAAACGGATCATTAGACTGAGCTGTAATGGTGTCCTATCCAGCCACTGTGCTGTAGGCACCTGCTGGGAACACCGATCCAACATTGTGTGTGTGCGCAAGTACATGTGCATGTGTGTGTGTGCTCGTGTGTGTGTGTGAGTGTCTGCATGTGTGAAACATGAACAATAGGGGTCATTCGCACTCCAACTGTTTACACACAGCTAAACACACAGCAGGTGAGCTGAAAATCTCTACTTGACCCAGTGATTATGAGCTTGCATACAGTAGAAAGCTTTTGCACATCAAAGCTCTCCAGTCAAGCATGGCAGTCATTTCAGCCTCATCAATGGGCTCTCAGGACTCAGACCCTAGAAAGATTTTATGCCACCAAATTAAACTCTTCAGCTCTCCGCCATTGTGATGCAGACATGCTCCTTGAATAACTCCTGTTTGAATCCTAATACGAGAAACCTGACATGACTTCGAAATGTAAACTCTTCCACATACACGGCATACAGTTTGTACCTATTTGCCATTCTGCTGCATTATTTGACTGGAGTTATGAGAAATGCATTGTGCTTGCAGTACAATAAGCAAGTTCCTATTTTCTAGGCCCATCTCTGACCGTACAAAAGTCACCTTCAGTTGTACAAAATGATTTAATACTTCACCCAGCTGACACAGACCAACTGTTAAAAATCCTTACAGGCAACCCATAACTTCACTTCTCGTGCTGAAGAGGAGCTGATGTATCGGGATAGTTGACAGAGGTGTCAGGATGTCAGACTGTCCATCTCTGCCTGATGGTTTCAGCGTGCCTGCTTTAAACCTCATCCCCCTCTGCCTGTGAGACGAGGCTAGTCGATCGGGCTTCTATCTGTCAGGGATGCAGTAGCAGCGAACAGACAGCAGGGAGCATCAGAGGTGAGACTCTGATCTTGTCAGATCTGTAACTCTGAGGTGCGCTGAGGGGAAAGGAGATCCCTGCTGATAAGTACGAGCAAGACAGTGGAGAAGGTTGGATAAAGTTCTTGAGCCTCACAAAGTTTTTTTCTGTTTTGTTTTTTTTGTTTGCATAAGATTTTATATTTGGGCCACCTTCCCCTTTATCCTCGCAACAATGTTGAAACCCAGCTTTCAAAAAAAAAAAAACCCACTGATGCCTGATGAACACTGAGGTTAATAATAATATTAAAAAGCTCATGAATATGAATGAGGCAAATGAGAGCAGATGAATGCTATTCCTTATCTCCATGAAGATTACACATTTTCCTTGAACTTGCATCAAGGACGATAAAAGAGCAGAGATTTGGGGGGGGGGGGACTGAATTGCTTGCTTGTCAGGGAATTTGATGGACATTGATAAGGCTACATTATAAACCAGCAATTTACAGAGTTCAAGAGAGAATAGCGCGTATAAGGCATGAGGTAACCTCAACATCCGCTTGATACCCCCATAATAGCTCTTTTCACCCATAATTATGTCGGAAATGACAGTTGCCGAAAAAAAGTGATCTGATTATTTTTTTTGCAATGAGCCATGACAGAAAGATGATGGACAATGCGATTTCCCATCACATGTGGTTACAGAGAGAGACAACATGAAACAGCCAGGATCTTGGACTACTGTAAATCATTGACCAGGGGTAATTCCTAGATCGACACATAATTTTACTCATTAGCAAATTGATTGCCTTCTGGGATCTGGCCAATAATGCAGGTCAGAAGATGCACTATATGATTTCCTTTATGGCCGCTAGTTCTCCCAGCAGACAGGTCCGCAGAAGCAGAAAAGTGCTGAGTGGTTGCTAGTCCAATCGTCCAGATACTGAGGGATAAGATAAGCAGGTGAAACTTTACTTATAAGCTATCAGTGCACAAGAGGGATCATGCTCAGGTGGGTTTGGGGAGAAGAGCAATTCTGCCCTGGGCAACCTGCAGAGAGACTTTGGAGAGGGAACGAGGGGAAAATTGGAGAGTGGAACAAAGCTGGCGTCTCTCCCACTGTGAGCTGGAATAGCCTAGGATCTTGTGGGATCACCCGAGTGATTTTTTGGGAAGGAGCTTTCCCCCCCCCACACACTGTCGATACACTGGTAGGCTAAATAAGCAGCATGCTGTGGACAGTGGGTTTGTGCCTCCTGCTAGGCTCCATGGGGATGAGCCTTCCACTGACCGGTCCTGGGCGCACCGCTGGTCGAAACAAACTCTTGCTCATCTCCTTTGATGGATTTCGGTGGGACTATGACCGTGATGTGGACACACCATTCCTGGATGAGATGGCGAGGGATGGCGTCAAAGCCGCATATGTGACCCCTGCTTTTTTGACCGTCACGAGTCCCACACATTTCACCATAATCACAGGTAATGACAGGACAATTACGATCAGCTGTGGACATGTGCTCAGAGTCTACTTTAATGGCAGTTGTTAGTCTAGCATTAATTCTGCTACAATAATGTCATTATCACTTGGATATGCATTTCTAAATTATGCCAAGAGCATATGGCAACTGTGTACATGATTATATTTCATTCTCATTAGACATTACACATATTTGGACCCTTCCTGGTTAAATATGTATCTGTTAATCATGACCACTAGCAGATTTCTGTGTTTGTGACATTCCTAAATAAAAGTTATGTAGAGTTACAGAAGACCTTTTCCAACTCAAGCCAGTCTTTGTCATGTGGAAAATATATAAGACTTAGTGGAAATTCAATTCCTCTAATCTTTAACACTGTTCCAAAGTGCCCTAACCAGAAGTGTCATAGCACTCAAAAGCGGAATGGTTCGCTGCACTTTTATAAGCACTGAGGCACCCAGAGAGCACCTGACAATGAATACTAAATGCAGTTTTTTTTCCTTCCATCCTTCCTTCCTTCCTTAGGGCGCTACATAGAGAACCACGGGGTTATTCACAACGTGTGGTTTAACACTACCACCTCAGAGAAGAAGTCATACTGGCAAACGCAGTTTGTGAATGAGTGGTGGGACAACGGCACCGTGCCTATCTGGATTACTGCCCAGAGGCAGGTAAGAGCCAAAGAGCCATTTCCATTAGTCCTTCTAAATGTGTGTGTGTGTGTGTGTGCATGTGTGCGTGCTTGTGTGTGTGTGTATGTGTGTGGGTGTGCACACACGTGCATTAGTGCATTAATATCTCTCATATTCTTTTGAAGTCAGAGTTTGAAATGATCATTAGAGTCAGAAACAAATAACTGCCTTTAGTAGTTCTACCTAAACAATTACCTGATTTTTTTTGTCCTGGCCACTTTCCACATTTCTGCTAACACATCCACTCGAATGCTTAGGGCTTGAAGGCTGGTTCCCACCATTTCCCTGGCACGGCATCCACCTACCAAGGTGAGAAGGTGCAAGTCGGAGAAGTGGAGCCGGCCATCTACAACTACTCGAACGAGACCGCCTGGCGCACCATCGTGGACAAGGTCATGGGCTCCTGGTTCCGTGATAAGGACCTGGACTTCGTGGCCTTGTACTTCGGGGAGCCGGACGGCACTGGCCACAAGTTCGGGCCCGACTCTCCTCAGCGCAAAAAGATGGTGAAGCAGGTGGACCGCACCATAGGCTACCTGCGCAACTCAGTCAAGAGGCACGGCCTGGAGGACCGCCTGAACATCATCATCACCGCCGACCACGGCATGTCTACCGTGCAGCGCAAGGACACCGTTAACGAGATTGTCCTCAGCAAGATCCCCAACTTCACCTTCAAAGACCTCGACTTTCACCTGGTGGACTACGGGCCCACTGGGATGTTGCTGCCCAAGGAGGGGCGGCTAGACAAGGTGTACAATGCTCTGAAGGGGGCACACCCACATCTGCACGTCTACAAGAAGGAGGAGATGCCCCGTCGCCTCCATTTCTCCAACAATAAGCGCATTTTACCCATCATTCTTTGGTCTGACCCTGGATATGTCATTAACGGGGTAAGACATAAACATTAAATGACACTCCTTTAAATAAAAGTTGAGCAGACATTTACCAAGCCAAAGTGAAAACAAAGAGGAGACAAAAAGGAGAAGGGAGAAGCAAAATAGAGTATGACATGCTGTGTTAGCACAGCCAAGCTACATTAAGCCTGCAGCATCTACACAGGCATGAATAGAATTGAAAGAAGCATGAGGAAACTTTTAATATTTCACTATTCACAGTTTTCTAGGACACCAACACAGCCCTCTATGATCCCAAGCCTGTGTCATTACGACGGTTCGCCGCAGTGTGCATGATGAGTAGTCTAATAACATGCTATTCTTCAAAGGGGTCCAAAAATATCGATGGAATTACCAAGTTAATTTGGCTCGCAGCTATGAAGGCAAAAAATGGAATCTTTTCGACCAGAAACATGGAATTAAATTCTAATCTTAATACATTACAATTTTAATCAAGTGCATTATCACCTTCCCAGGATAATCCAGGTTTGGCTGATGGCATGCAGAGTGCTGTATTGCCTCGTGCAGCTTTTCATGCCCCACAATTCCATATTAGTATTTATGTCTCACAGGGGCTCACAGTAGTTTTGAAGCTCCCAAATAAAATACAATGCTGTGCGAGGGAGTGTGTTAGGCTTTCTGAATCTGAGCATGTAAGTGCCTATGTTTTTTGTTTTTTTTGTATGTTTCTTTTTTTTTTCTTTTTTTTTTTTTTTTAGGGTTTTTTTTCCATCAGGCACCCACACCTGCCTTCGCTAGAACAAAAAAGTACAGTGCATCTTCAGGGTACGAATCGCACACAACAAAGACACGATAGCACTTTCAAACCCCCAATCAGCCCACAGTTTATTTCCAGAGGTGGTAATTATGTCTGTTGGTGGGTTTGAGGTTATGGTGATTAGGTAAGAGCCTTATCTGGCAGAATACTAGAGAGAGAGAGAGAGAGAGAGAGAGAGAGAGAGAGAGAGAAAGAGAGAGAGAGAGAGAGAGAGAAAGAGAGAGAGAGAGGGAGAGAGAGAGAGAGAGATATTCAATGCATGGTACAGTAAGGAACAATATCACATGGTACCTGTAAGTGTTTATCTTAGTGTGTCCTTCAATGCTATCGATGGTTTATGATCTGACTTTCAAAAACTCTGCGATAAGTGATAGTGGGATGATAAATAGTGTAACATTTACGCATGTTGCATAAGGTCAGTGTCCCATTACCTAGTTCATATCTATTTGCTTTTACTTAGTTCTTTGAAAAAATACTGTTTTGTTTCATGGAAGTAATCAGTAAGGTTCCCTCTAACCTCTTGTGAGCATGCCACATTAAGCCATCAGTTGATCTATACCACCATCTGCTGTTTCAACATGAAAACAGCAAAAGTAAAGACAATACTGGCAAAAGCATGAGTTTGTACACTGTGAACAGAATAAGTCATAAGCTTCTGCCTAATTAAAATTTACCACAGAGATCGCCTCTTAACTCAGAGAACCAATTCAGAATTATGCATTATTTCCAACACTGTTTCACTTTCCCCTGAACATAACTCTGTTCCTTTCTGCTTGTTTTTTTTCCTTTCAGTACATCCCAGTTCAGTTCAACAGGGGAGAGCATGGTTTTGACAACGAGGGTCTGGACATGAAGCCCTTTTTCCGTGCAGTGGGACCAGACTTCCACAAGAACCTGGAAGTGGGTCCCTTTGAGACTGTGAATATCTACCCACTGATGTGCCACCTACTGGGCATCACACCCGATGCACACGATGGAGACTTGAACAATGTCCGTCACATGGTAGTGGAAGTTGAAGGTAAGTGGAAGGCTAAGCAATATCCTACATTTCAGCTAAATAGTTAGCTACTATGCTGATAAACTACTAACACAGTATAGGTAGCTGTAGGGTATATCCACTTTTACCGAATGCTAGTCATCAAAACATGAAATCAGATTAAATAACTTCATACATGTTCATATTCCTTTAACGCCACATACATATTTTTCAGTCCATTTACGTATGTGCTTCAGAAACATTTTCAAAGAGGCCTTCATGGTGTTTTCCTGATTGCTTGTTATGAACTACTTACCTTCACCAAAACACAAAAAAGAAAAAGAAGATGCAAGGCCAAAAAGCCTGAATAGAACATATGCTTATAATATTTTTGCATTGTACTTCACTATGGAAATTATACTTGACTTCACAAACACATAAGTAGTACTATGATCTCTTAATTTATGCACATCTAATAAATTCATACTTTGTGCACATATCCTTGACAAGCATAGCAAAACATTTACTCAATACAAATCAACAACTATTACAAAGACATTTTAAAAGGATAATAAATGCCATACCGATGATGTTCTTAATCCTCTATGCTCTTCTGCTTTCTTTAGATCCAGTGCAAAGGAGTGCTTCCAGGGTCTTCATCGGCCTAGGGTCTGTTGGTGGATTTCTGGTTCTGGTTTGCCTTGTTGTTGTGGTCCGTAATGTTCTACAAAGGAAGAAACAGAACAAGTAGGTGAAAGGAAATATGGGGCCTTCATCTTGAAGTGATAATGCAAACCTTAGATCAAACCGGACTGTTACATTTTGAAATTATCGCAAAAGCATCTGCCTTTCAATCTACTAACTGTTCTATATTAAATAACCTACGCTTGCTTAAGTAGTCAGAGGACTGTTGACAGAAAGGCTAAAAAGGCATTTAATGTTCTCAAATTCAAACCACAGAATGGGAATGGGGGGATGGTGGAAGAACAAAAGAAAGCAAACCACTTTAAGGGGTTCAAAACTGCTTTCTACATATAAAGCATTTAAAAGTCATTTAAAAAAGCCTAAATACTCTATATATACTCTAAAAACTCTATATGTTTTGTAGGAGCGACATGTCATGTCAGATCAGTATATTGCTGCTCATGCACACAAGACTATAGCCATGTGAACTATGTTTTTTTTCCCAATGAGGCACCACCATCCTCTTTACTTCTGGCAACACAACTTGATGTGTACATGTACAATTCATGATTTTAAATGATATGAAGATAAAGAAATATTGTTTATATGAAGAATCTCTCATCGAGCACAGACCCAAAGTTTATAAGGAACACATGTCTGGTTTTGCGATGTCAAAGAAAAAGCACTAAAAACATAATGGATTTTTCCTCCTTAACTAGCCAAATTTTCACTTTCGTTGCACAGTCCTGCTGATAAACAGACAAATAAAAACTTAACCGAGGGAGCCAATGAATAACTTTATCTGAATTTGCCTTTGCAATGTGTTTGTGTTTTTTTTAGGAGCAAAGCTACTGAGCACAGAGAGGACATCACAGATATGAAACAGTCAGCCATGTGATGACAAGAAATTATTTTCTTTTTCTTTTTTATTTTGGGTTTCACTCATCCTATGAAAAATATACAGCGTCAACGACATTGCTACGGATGTCACATAAATTGGTCTCTATATTTACATATGAAAATGTAAAGAGTTTAAAAATCCTTAAGAGGAAGGATATGCATATACATACATTCGCGGAGATACAGTAATCCAAATGTTTACACAACATCTGCACCTAGGCAGCATTTTACTATGTCAATACAAAAGTATACCAAACTAGATTACACACAGTACCCTGAAAGCAAAATATTTGAATACTGATGGACTGACTGATATGATGCAAATAGTGTTGGATGTTGAGACTAGTCCTGCATTTACACACTCTAACATTTTTTTATTTATTTACTATATATCTTACTTTTGCTGCCAATAAGCCTGTATCTGTGTTACTTTTATTAAAAATACATCAATAAAAATAAATTGGTACTTAATTCTTTAAAAGATTTTATTAAACAGTAATTTTTTGAGCTTTAAAGGCTGTGATTGAGTTCTAAATAAAAAATATCAACACATATTTTTTATTTCCTTGCAGTTTTTTTCTGTCAAAATTTATTTTAGGTACCACAGCTATTTTTGAACATGAAAAAATGCATTAAAACACACAAATGCACACAATTAGCCACTTAACTATGCAGTAATCCTACAGTATTTCACATTCAGTAAAGCAGTGCATAGCCGTCTTCATTCATAAATCTTTTACAGTCTTTTAAAGAACAGTGTTAAAAGTAGGGTGACATTTGTAAAGACACCCCCATTCAGGACAACTTGGTTACTTCACCAGGAGCATTAAGTAAAGCTTAAAGTATAACGATTCTTTTTTTGTCTACCCAGTACCTACATATTTCATAACATAGCTGTTCTATTTACACACTCCATGCACTTATAGCCTAATGCCAGAAATTACGCTAATTAATTATGTCTCTGAAAGCGCTTCACGTTCGGTGACGTAGCACATGGATGGCATCCGATAAGGGACATACATGGTGTTTGCGTTTTCTTTCCTCCCCCTTTTCCTTTTCTTTCATACAAGGTCTCAGAGAAGGCTGCTGCAGCCATGGAGGAGTTGAGCGCCGTCGGAGAACAGGTTTTTGATGCCGAATGTATTCTGAACAAACGACTACGAAAGGTCAGATTTCACACGTTTAGTAGACGCAGTAAAATGCACAGAATGAGGACGCATTACTAATATGTGGTTGATTTTGCAGGGGAAGTTGGAATATCTGGTGAAGTGGAGAGGTTGGTCATCCAAGTAAGTACAACTGCTGGCTAATGCAGCTGCAGGCGGACTCAAACAATGAAAACAACAACAACGTGTCGCTTGTTGCTTTCATGGCGTTGAGAATGGTTGGCTTCCTGCACCCACAATTAAACTCAATGATTTTCTGAGGTCCAGATGATCAACAGATGACCTATTACACGTGGGTCTACTAGTTGTATTAGTTTATTTTCGATTCAACGCTATTGTTCTTTGTCTAAAGTTTTCAACGAAAGAGAAGCCAGAGAGGTCTTCACTTGTTCCCAACATTAAACAGCGAACCATTTTTTCTATGGAGACATTCTCGTGTGGGCTAGTGTGCTACATAGTAACTAATCATTAGTTTATTGCGTGTGTGTAATTACAGAGCAGTTATTAAATTGTTTCATGCTGTTGTAAGCACATAACCACCACGCATTTCTTAAAGGAACCATTCCTTTCAAATAAAGTTTATTTTGCACAAACCTTTGTAAATAAAAAAGAACTAAATTTGGTTTACAAAACCGAGTGCTAAAAAAAAAATAGCCTACACCCCCTTGCTCTGCCCACTTGCAGTGGCGCTTTTGCTGAACTCCAGCTGTCCCTCTACCCGCTGGTAAACCTCCACACAAACGCCTTTCTCGTTTCAGTCGGTGCCCTCTCTCTCTTGTCTTTTCTACTACATTGTCCTGGATAATCCCCATCTATGGACAATCTGTCTGCCAATCAGCCCGGTCTTTGTCCAATTCCACCCGCCAACCCCGTAATTTAATCTTATTTTGTCACGTGTAGTTTGAATACACTTAGGCCCAAGACCACTTGGTACTTTTCTGACTTTGGTTTTGCACAGTGCATGTAAAACGTACACTGTAGTTAGAATAGAATGTTTTGTTTACAGGGTCACCCACTGAGGTGTCATGACTGAGATTTTATGTGACAAAAACGGTAGCAAAGACAATGAACGTGTTTTAAGAGAAGGTGTATAATGAGACAGAACACTACATTAGGTTTTTTATCTTTTCAGCTGACTTTCAGAATACAAACACTGGGGTTAACACAGAAAATTTAGTTGATGAAAATTAACAGAAAAATTAGTTGATTTTTTTGTACAACACTGATAAAGTTCAGCTCAAAACTATCACCTAGTGGGACTGAGATGTGGTTGCTGCAAGTTTTAATTACTTTCATTATCTGTTTTAGGCACAATAGCTGGGAACCTCAGGAAAACCTTCTTGACCCAAGATTATTGGCTGCATTTAACAAGAGGTAAGCGCCCCCCTCCACCCCCACACACAGACATACACACAGCCCTCCCCTCCCCAAGTGCAAACAATGTGTTCTGAAACGCTCTAGCAGGCGTTAACAGCACCCTGGTTAGTCTTTTGTGGCGTCAATGGATGCACACACCGCTTACAAAGATAGATTCTCAGTGTACTGTAATTAAATGCTTTGCTTTAAATTCAATTAAAACAGTCCTGAGGAGACAAACAAATTTGCTTATAGCAGATGTGTCCCATAAAGAAAACAGCAAAAAGTGAAAGCAGGAAGTGAGTGGGTTGTCATGCTGATTTATAGAGAAAGGGAACTGGATTTCAGCAAGTGTAAGCATTTTCCTCTGACTTAAAACTCTTTGTGTGAACTACCAGGGGAATTCACACCAACCTTACAAGTAACACGTTTGGTCAGGTTAACAGTATTCGTGTGCATAGTGTTGTGCTGTTTTCTGTTTGTTTGCAGTTGCAAAGCAATGTGTCATTACATAACTGACTGTGGCTAAAGCAATGACAACTTTCTGTACCTTCACAGTGAACAAGAAAAAGAGATGTTGTACCGCAAAAAAGGTAAAAGGCCTAGGGGACGACCTCGAAAAATTGTGGTATGTACATTTCATAAATCACTGCCAGTGGAATATACACTGAGATGCCAGGGCTAAATAATGACTCCCTGATCACCTCTATAGGAAACAGTTCCAGAGGTCGCCAAGTCCAGCAGCTCCTCGTCCTCCTCTTCGTCCGACTCCTCCTCGTCATCATCAACCTCCTCCTCTTCAGAGGACGACGATGACGACGACGAAGATGAGGGCAACAGAAAGCCTAGGCTGGCACCTCGCCCACGGGAGCTTCACCCCGTGCCCCAGAAGAAGGCCCAGATCGTCGTGGCGAAGCCAGAGCCAGCGAAAAAGAAGCGTGGCAGGAAGGTGCTGCCCCCGGAGCTGAAGGCCCTGCGCCAAGGCAAACCTCCCCGCAAGATCATTAAGCCCTCAATCAAAGACTCACTCAGCACAATCAAAAAGCCCCTGCAGCCGGCCAGCTTCACCTACACAGGCATGGCTCGAAGTGCCAACCGGGACTCCCTGGGACTACACAGCCGAGGTGCCTTCAGCCAGAGTGGCGCTGTGAAGCCCCCGATGAGCACCATGGGCCCTGGGAGGTCCCTGAGCTCCACGTTGCCTTCCTTCAGCAGGCCCCCACAGGGCAAGGGCGGCCCCGACTTCAAACCATCAGTGTCCGAGTCGAGCCGCAGTGCTAGCTTAGACCTGAAATCAACATCATCATCATCATCATCATCAACCAAATCACCAGGTGTGGCCTCCCTTAATTTACACAACTCCAAACTGTCTACTAACACCAGCAGCGGCAGCAGCAATCAGGGTACTCCCCAGTCCGTCCTGGGATCCCTCAATGGACCAAAAAAGCACAATGTTCCCGCTGGGCAGACCCCGATACAAAGAGTGCCAAACAATAAAACGGCCACACCCTTCTCGTCTGCAAAAGGCCCCACAAGCCAGGCCATAAATATGCAGGCACTGAACCTGCAGAGCGCAAACAAGCCATCACCTTGCGGTGGGGCCGCAGAGAATGTAAACATGGCGGGCACCAACTTTAGAGGGACCACCAACCCGGCGCGAAAGAGCCTTGGCGGGAACCCACGGCAAGAGTCGAGCCTTCAGCCGGCTGTGCCTAGCTCAGGAGCACAGCAGCCCAAAAAGAGCCAGCCAGGAGGAGGAGGAGGGGACAAAATAAAAGCAGAAGAGAGCAGTGACTCGGGTGCGACCCAGGACAGGTCAGCCAAGAGGCCTCTACACAGAGTGGAGAAGACTCCGTCGCTGAAACTGCCTGCAGAGATCAGAGAGCCTGTCGGCAAGCGCGAGAGGTCGTCGTCCAAGGACGGAGGAAAGGGGAAGGTTCTGAGCGAGATGAGCACTGGCGAGGAGGGAAGCAGCTCTGACTCGGACCAGGATTCACCATTCCCGAGCAACGGCCAAGACTTTGCTGTCCAAGCAAGCCAGGATTGGAAGCCAACCCGAAGTCTGATCGAGCATGTTTTCGTCACGGATGTCACGGCCAATCTGGTCACCGTAACAGTAAAGGAGTCACCGACCAGCGTGGGGTTCTTCAGCCTTCGCAATTATTGATAGAAATTACTGGTGCTTAGGAGCCCCTCAGTCATCAGCACAGAGGCTGCACCAAGAAGTGTTTTCTTTTGTGGAGCAGTGAAGGAAAAAAAGATAATGGCTAGTTTGTGGAAAGTACATCAAGGTTAAGTGGTAGTGGGATGTCTACATATCTACTCTGAGTGAATATCAACATGTTTACATAGCCCTTATTTTATTCAGTGTTGGATGGTCTACACATTACCTACCGAATTACACCTTCCAACTTCCATGGAGGATTTTTCTCATGGGAAAACTCTGCTGGGACATACTTTGATCTATAAGGTAGCAGTTGAGCCAGAGAACTTTCTAGGTCATTTTTCCCTAAATCCTTTTACTTTACGTAGTAAATTTATATAAATGTATATCTATATGAATAAGAAAACCCTCTAGCATCAAGGTGCAAGACGTTCCGTATAAGTAAAATGATCTGTAATACTTTGATTCAGTAAGGCTATTTAATCATAGAATTTGCATAAACAAGGTTTGACACTTAATATGTTTATGTAGAGGACTCTTGTATATGTAATGCCCCAAAGAAACAAAGCTCATAAGAAGGCCTATCTGCAGTGTGGCTTGACTATGAGGGTGCCGCATCTTACTTCACACACTGACCACATCTTTGAACAGCTAGAATGTTCCCCTACGGTTTCAGTTAAGCTGAAGCATCATGGTTCTCCGTGCTTTTTGCCTTAAATGTTATTTTGTATAGTTACAATCTTTCCTGAAGGTATAGACTGAGACACTTATGGACATGGAACTGTTAAGACAAGTTGAACTCAGTGATGAAAAACACCACTTTTATCTTAATTTATTACAATGTTCTGTTTTTACCTCCATTTCACATTTTCCTTTTTAAAAATAAAATTTCTGCCTTTTGTACACTCTTTGATCTTAAGTGCACTGCAGTGAAAAACTTACTTATGGAAGTGTTCAATTCTTGCCCTAATGTGGAAATTATTTTCACTTTACGATCATTCTCCTTTTAATAGATTTTGAGGCTCAATTAGAAGCACTTTCTTGCTGCTAATTTACTTGGTCTTACAGGCACAATTACTACACTTGTTGCCTTGTTATAACTGAGTGAAGAAGAAGGCTGATAACTAATGCTTGCCATACAGGATATAATGTTTTTTTTTTTTCACAACTCAAAACAAACAAACAAAGTCTGAGAAAAGAAGCACCCTTATCATTAACCAGCATCAGTCTGTTAGCTAGAGATGAACAAAAATATATATCACAAAGCTTTACCAGTGGGCCTAGCAGTATATAATTTGGGTCACACGTAAATGGCACTGTAACCACAGTGGAAGCAGTTCCCCTTCCAAGCGACCCCTAAAGCAGCAGCAGCAGCAGCGTAAAAGCATTTACTCTGGAGAGTATATCTGAAAAGAAGAAAAGACAGACAAGCCACAGTGTGCCCTGAGGGCCGTGTTATCTGCAGCTACGGGGAGGGGGGGGGGGCGTTCATTCCTCTGTGCAGTCAGGCTATCTCCTACCCTCACTGCGATCAGCGTGGAATAGTGTGCACAGATAGCATATCTGAGCGCTGTAACTAGCGCAGTGATAACAGTAGTCCTCAGTGGGCTTGCTCCTCTGCTTCTCTTTGCCTGCTCTCACCGTTGGCTTCTCAGTACTTCTAATACACTAGTATTATGAGAGCGGTCACTGACAGCAGGGTCTTTCCTCTTTCCAAACTTTGTGCCATCTAACTTTGTGACTTTTACTCTTTTTTTAAAACAGGTTATTCTCTCGCCTTCTGCCTGGCTTTGTCACTTCCTCCTGACTTCAGCCTCACTGACTTTCCTGTATAAATGTGTGCCCACACACACACACACAAACATGCAAACACACAATCATGTGTGCATACTTATCAGTCTTTTGTGTTGTATGCATGTGTGCTCGTGTGCTTATCAGTCTCTTCTCTTTCCTCCTACATCACGTGTTTGTGTCTGCTCCCATTCTGACCTTGCGAGTAAATGAGAAGCGATTACGTAATTTTAATGTTCAAAACTTGGGTTGCAGAAAGGGGTGGGGACGTACAAGTAAAATCCTCCATTGACAGGCCATTGAACTACACAATGTTCCTCTTTTTCACCCACAACAAAATGAAAGGCTCCAGATATGACAGAGACTGAATGTCTGCACAGGTAGTGGAGGCTGTTTAAAGCCTGTTTTGTCTGCAAGAAGCACACGCACACAAACACACACGCAATAGGCTGGCACACAAACTAATGCTTAGTTCAGAGGCTCTGCTCGAACGCGGCCCCCTTTATCAGATGTAACAGAAAAAAAAACCACATCGTACTACCCGCACAAGCTGGGCTCATTGTAATCATTCTCTGCAGACTACAGTTGCATCAGTTACCTAAAGCAATCAAGGCGTTAACCCACAGAAAACTGCTACAGTTGCTTGGTGATAGGAAAGTGCTGTTAAATAGCAACAGCAGGTTCAGAAGTTACAATTTGGTTGATGATAATGTAGGATATAGTATTCAGTGGTAAAACAGCTATGTTAGTCTGAAAGGACCAGTACATATACTGAAGTGTTTCAAAAGGATATTGCACTTACAATATATGTGACATGTTCTAAAAAACACACAAAAAAGAAAAAACAGACTGAGAGGGGTGGCACTCAGAAATATACTAACTAATTTGGGAGGGTGAGGGGGCAATAAGGAAGAACATCTCAGTTACTGCCACTCAACTCGTAATAACATAGAACATCAGCGGGATCCCTGCGTGTTCCTACTTTCTTTTGATGATTGGCACAGAAACTATACGATGAGAATGCACTAGGAATTGTACCTACCCTGACTCTATCTCTGAATGAGCTATTTTTTTATTTGTCTCTTTCCTTTTTTATATTTTTGTCAGTATCGTTTTTGTAATATGAAATCACAGCAGCATAGTTCACTTTTTTATAATTATTATAATTATTATTATTATTATTATTATTATTAATAATAATAATAATAATAATAATAATAATCTTTGATTGTATAGTACAATTCATGCAAGATGCAGCTCAAAGTGCTTTACAGTTTGGCAATAGTAAATAGTCATTTATATTATTCAAAGACGTCAATTTAATACTCAGTTTTAACATCAATAAATAAAACTTCCTCCAAATGGTTTGTCATGTTGCTTTTCTGACTCCTCTCCATTACCATCTGATGGTGGAATTTAATATTAAATGTGAACTTTTCCTATTTCCAAATGCTCCAAGTCACACAACTACAATGTCTGCTGGCCTCCAACAGGTGTCACCATTGCACTGTTCCACTCCATGCTAAGGAATCTCTGTGCCTGAATGGCAGACACATTATGGCAAGCCATCTTAACATTTAAAAGCTAAACTGGCTAACTAGCTAACCCTAACCCTAATTTCGGATAGTCAAACTTAGCTTTTAAATGTTAAAATAGCTTGCCATAGACACATAGGTGAATGACTTAAGATGGCACATTGTGTCACTTCATTTATATGTGTGTGTCAAAGTCATTAGTAGCTTTCAGAAAAGCAGTGCTGCTACAGTAGTAGTCCTTTTGACTGAGCGGGTAATACTCCAGTTACTCTGTCAGTGAGTGGTAGCACATATAGGTTAGCCAATGCAAAGACACGACAGCCAGCCTCCTTATTAGATTTTCCTGTGGAAACCCCTTTAAAAGAACTACGCGTGGTCATCAGATATATACGACTGCCATGCAAGGCTGTGAAACATTCTCCAACTTTACATGCACATACCTAAATTACGTTCAATTCCTCTAACTCTAAAACTGCAATGAGCTCATAAAGCTCGAACTCAAATCCGTGTTATTTCGACTCCCTTGACATCTGATGGCAAATATTGACTTGTAAATTTTTAGAGAGTCTCCTGCCATTCCCTGCTAAATGATTCCGGAGTTCCTCTCAAAATGGCTTGTGTAATGACTACACTTATCAGTCATTAGACACATGAAGATTCTCTCTCTCCTGAGATTAACTTTAAACTTTTCATATTTATGCATCGAAGAATAACTGCATCTTGCACATAAACACATATATCTGAAGATAACTTAAATCAGTGCTTTTGGAGACCTCCTCATCCCTCTCCCACCATAAGTGGTCAGTGATATACTTGACCTGCTGGTGACATGTGAAATGCAGTCATGGTGACCTGAAGCCATGCCTGATAAGGGGCATGCTGTCTCTCTCTCCGTCTTTCTCTTTCTCTCTCTCTGCGTTCTCCTTTAGATATGGATGGCTGAGGTCAGCCACAGGGGGACCCTAAAGGAGAGTCGTCTTTCAGGACTGGGGGGTGACATAATTCAGGGGCTTCCAGAGGACCAGGCCTCTCGCTGGAGCATCCATCACCATATCCAGACACACACTGCCAGGCGACAGGGATCTGACCAAAGGGTCTGCCCTGTTGATTTAGTGCCCGTCGTTTGGCGGGCTGGATAGTTGGCTCTTTAGGGGGATTCTGCCATGCAGACACCTTTGAATTTTTGGTTGACTGGTTGGTTTGTTTATTTGTTTGTTTCTTTTCATAGGTAGGCTGGCATTGTTTATTTTGCGGATTTATCTGATTCACTAACCATAAAAGTAATGATAAAGTGCTGTATTTTGTGGTAGTTCCTTTTAATTTCCACTGCATTCATTATAGAGATGGAACAATTACCAATTCAATTTCTGCTTGTCTTTTTTCCCTCCCATCAACTCAGGCTCATTTTCTGTCCCTGACAAAAGCAGAATTCTCCTAAGTCCCCCGAAGCCCCCTCTACTTCTCCACCACCTCCCGCCACCACTTTTCAACACAGACACCCCTTTCTCTTGGCACCCATATATTTACACACTCTTAAAAACACTGTCACAAAGAATGACTAACTGACAGAAGTTATCATTACACAAAGCGCTCGATTCCATAATTTATAGAGATCCCCATCCCCGTCCCGTGGAATTTTTTTCCCAAAATAAATTCATGTAAACACTTTAGCGACAAAGAGGCACTCACAGTGGCCTGGTATGCATAAACACTGTGAACAGTGTGACACAGTCTAAGCCCCCCCACCGCCCCCACCCCTACCCCCCTCCTCCCACCCCCCGCCTTTAAGCTGTGCTGAAAATACGAAGTCTCTCTCTCTCTACCTCTGTGTTTCTCTCTCTCTCTCTACCTCTCTCTCTCTCTTTCTCTACCCCCTTGCAGCAAAAAATAAGCCAGACTGCAATCCATCTTGCATCGCAATAACACCCTGCCCAAGTGTCCGTTGTTTTGGAGACACGGTGGCAGGTTTGTCTTGTGCGGATGGGTTCCATGCCAGAATATTGTTTCGACTGATACTAGGGGCCACTGTGCGACTCCATGACTATAGCCTCTCATGGGACCTCCACTTTTGTTAAAGATAAACATCCAAAGCATTTTAATAAGGGGATGAGGTATGCTGTATGGTGTGTGTGAGAGTGTGCAGGGGTGTGCGTGTGTGTGTGGGGCGTGTGTGTTTATGTTTTTGTTTTGTTTTCTCAAAACTCTGAATTACATCCTGGCCTGGTTGTGTTTAAAGCCCCTCTGACTTTTAACGATGGTCTAGATTTTCAAAGGGCTGTTTAGAAATCCGATCCAACCCTTACAGCAAAGCATACCTTCCCCACATTCACTTACACCCCCCATACCCCCCCCCCCCACACACACACACACACACCCACACCCTCACCCCCAATCTCCCATGGCCTGCTTCTAAATCACTCCACTGAGGCAGAGTAAACAAACTTCAGTTTGCCCTCTGATATTGAGAGGCAAGACAAGCAGCAGTCCTGCGCTATGACAACACGGCCTGAGACAGACGATGTCATCCGTCTTACCTCACTGGCCATCCATCACCGCACCGGAGTCGACATGTCTGACAGTCCCAACTCTCACTTCTCACACTGGCACTGGCCCCCACATCTGTCACTTTTTCCTCCTGCTCCTGCTCCGTTTCACCAGATGGAACTCTCTCTCTCTCTCTCTCTCGCTTTCACTCACACATACACACACCTGAGGTGTATAAATGAACCTGGAAGAAAAATGTGTTTGTAAAATTATTTAACACCAGGTTCTCACTATCCTCAGTGTTTCACCTGAATACATTTTGATGACTGGTTAGTTAGATCAACAGTAGTACTTGTGATTAAAAATGTATCAAATCATGTTTGGAGTGCCTTGTGGAGCTTTAATTTATTCGAGAGTTTTACTAAACCCCCACAAATACGACCCCACCCCACCACCGTCACCACCCCCCTAAATCCACCTCTAGCAGGGGGACACACTTGAATCCATGTCTGTGTTTGACTACAGCGTGGGTCTGTTCGTTTAGGTGAGACACACCTGTGGAGAGCAGACAGGTCCTCAGGCAGTGAGGTGACACAATGCAGATGCTGCAGCTGTTTCTACAAACTGCGGTGTTTGCCAATGCAAGCCCTTAGAGACCCCATGGAGGGTCGCTCTCTATCGCTATGTCCTTTTCCTCTCTCCCTCCATCCCACCATCTGAGCTACTCCTCTCTGCTTTGTCTGTCCTTTTACATCGCTTTGTGATTCTGATCCTTTTATTACTCTTTTCGCCCTTTATGTTTCTTTTTACGTATCCCATCTCAAAACCTGTTTTTTTAACCCACAAGAGCATGGACTTGACACAGTTCAACTGGACAGGATCAAAGTTCACACATAAGGTGGCAGAGTGCATGCTTGCCTTAAAGATTTGCCCCACTGCAAACACCCCCGTCCCTCCCACCTCTCCCTTAACCCCTCAGTCTTAATTAAATAGAGAGGGAGAGCAAACAAGAATCAGACCATTATTAAACAAGGAAGAGTAACAGCTTACTGCGGTCTCCCAACTTTAATGCCACTAAAACATCTCACAAAGAAAATTCCTTTTCCATGAAGTTTAATCTGCTATTCCCACCACAAATGAAACCACATTTATCCAAGATGGCTGCTTTCATGTTTCCCCAGCTTGAAACAGACGAAATGCTAGTAAGGCACACAAGTAAACAAAAATACACAGATATGCAGTTTCTTGTATAACATGATAGGAGCTGCTTTACATGTGGATGGTGTCGATGAAATCATACTCTGGGGTGGCATTTACATAAGCCAACATGTATTATTCATTCCTGCTTCAATATTTGTTAGAATGGGAAGAAACACTGGTGTTGGCTGCACTGAAAGAGGTGCCTGCCAATTGGAGGAAAAAAAGGTTGTCTTCTGAAAACATTTTTCCTATTTATCCTCTTCCTTATGTGTGGATCCCTTTGGCCAAAAAAAAAAAAAAAAATCAGCCCAAACCCTCCTGGCACCAGCAGAGGCTGGGCCGATAAATCAGTGGTGGGCCCAGGCCGAGGCCCGGTGCCGGCAGACCTGTGTGCAACAGGACATCTCTATCGGTGAATTTCACAGGTCATTACTCTGGCTCCAGCCCCGGCAGCCTCCAGTGGCTCTGGAGACGGCCAGCTTTCTCTCAGAGACAACAGCTTACTGGGCTTTGTGCTGGCTAAACAAGCGTGTCTGTCTCACAGCAGTAGATTCATGTGCAGATAGAGCTAGCCCTGCTCCGTAGGGAGGACCTGCGAAGGAGCCATCCATCAAGCGTTCAGAGGGCCTCGGCGAAATAACACAATAACGCACGTCCAGAAAGAGGGGTCAACAGATTGCTTCTTTGTTTTGTCATGTTTTTTTTTTTTTGGAGGTTTTTGAAGATGGTGGAGGGGTAGTGCGGGGTGGTGGGGGTGGTGGTAGTTGGTGCTGGTGAACAGAAGGTGGATGGAGTTTGTGCCACCATGCTGGAGACATGTCTGTGTGTGGAAGGAATGGAGGCCTTGACTGAAGGTCTAGTTAGATGGTCTTACACAGTGACTGAATATGTAAAACAAAAAAATGAAGGATTTAAAGGTGGAACATTTTAAGATTATAAGAACCACAAAAGATGACAAAAAGCACTGTAAGACAAATGATAACAGTAAAATATAATGGACTCTGAAGTCCTTAGGTTTATATAGGATTTTCAGTCACATGTGGTGAGGGGAGGGTATGGGAATTGACACAGTGTATTGAGGGGGTTGTGTTGTTTGCAAAGCCTGGTCAGTCAGTATGCTGCTAGGCGACTGGTGATTAACAGAAAGCTATTGGTTCCAGTACTTCAGAGAAAAGGGAAATAGGTAAAGCAAACAGAGGGTGGTGGCCACGAGGGGACAAAAAACCCTTTGGTCTTAATTTGCTTCAAGCCGATCAGTCAAACAGGAACCTCAATAGGAGAAAATCTCGTTTCCAAGGTTGTCACCATGGCTAAAGTGGAGCCGATTGGCTAGAAGGGGGCGATGCAGACGCGACGGACTGCTCAGCAGATTCAGAACCTCGCTCCACAGAGGCGCCGACTTGTAATTAACACTTTGGAGATTATGTTTACAGGAGTGTCATGGACTAACCCACTTTTATTACTGGCCCTGGCTCTTTAAAAGGTGCTCTGTGGTGTGTCCTGTGTGAAAACCAACATTAACAGCCCCCTTGGTACCTTGCTATTAAAATGAGGTTTACGTTGCCTCACATCACAGTGTCTGGGGATTGCACCAGGTCTAGGCTAAAGCTGTGTGCTGTCAATATACAAAAACAATAAGGTGAAAGGTTCTGAAACTTTCCCTCACATTTAATTATCCAGCCTTCTGAATGGTTGCAATATCATTATAATACATAGCAATGCAAGAATCACTTTTGTTTTGGTATTTTAGTGAGGTGAACAAAAAAAAAGACACAAAAATGGATTTAAAAATGTTCTTCATTCAGTCTGGTCCTGGATAGATACCCTGAGGTGTTTAAAGAAGTTTAAAACAGGCAGGCCTTAGCCCTAGAGATGGGGAGGGAGTTTTGTTTAATCAATAATGCCTTGCTTTGGAGCAATGATCGATACAAAGGGCAGACATTTGATACCTCAATATCAGATTTATCTGGCTCCAGCACAATACAATGGCCTGTATGCACTATTAGAGACAGAGCAACATACACGCTGTGTAAATGTATAAGCTGTATAAGCAAGGCTTAAGAAAAAAAATGAAATCCTAGCAGACCAGTGAAACTTGGTGACACCATCAGGCTCGCATCCCTGCATCCTTGTCCAGTGATTGGGGCTGCAATCAGACATTGTTAAGAAGAGTGAGGTATGTGCTAAAGCTGCTCGCAAAACATCTCATGAATGTACCCCCGGAGAGAGCCCAAACAAGGGCACCTCTGAGAGGGGAAATAGCTCATATTCAGGGCCCCTGAACACATCACACAGAACAAAGAGCTGCACTTTCGGGCTACCGAACATCCACAGTAGGCTACATGCTGCATGCCTTTTCTGCTGCCACTGACAATTCAGCTTTCTCCATTCAACAGCAAATCAATACAGACCTTATGGAGTAACTGCTGAAGCTAAACTAGGCTGACCAGATGTCCCCGTTTCCCAAGGACAGTACCTGTGTCTGGTGGTCTGTCCTGGTAAGACATGTACAATCCCACTTTGTCCCCAGATTTGATGGCTAATACATTACTTATTTTAATGATACTGACTGTAAAACTGGAAATGCCCCCACCCATTTCTTTAGGAAAATGTCAGTTTTTTTACCTCAGAGATCTGGTCAAGCTAAACCCACTGTAAGTAATTTAGAGCAGACTAATATTGCTACTGGGCCATAAATGAATAGGAAACCTGAGGACATGCACAACTTACTTTGCCTGAAATACAGCTGTTAGACACATCTGCACAAGGCCAGGCCACTAGGTGGCACATATCTCCTAATCTTGGAAAGAACGCTTCAAAATAAGCACTCACCCTAAGGTTAACTCACACGGGCGCCTCCAGCAAACACACCGCTAATTAAAATGGCTAGCATTACAGCTACTCCATTATGGGCAAGTCAGACTGAGAAATACAGAATGTGTCCCGACTTCGGGGGTGAGAGAGAGAGAGAGACAGAAGGCCCAGTTTCTCTTCCTCTCTCTCTCTCTCTCTCTCTATCCACTGAGCGCTGAGGCCATAGGAGAGAAAAACTTGAAATGCCATCACGGCTGCGAGATGCTATAAAAATGGTCTGAAGCGTGGCAAATGGCGGCTGAGTTTAAATCTGAGACTGTTTTATTATGGCTGAGGGGTACTGAGAGACGTCTGTCTGGTGGGGAGAAGTCGGCCTGGATTTCCCATTCGTCCTAGCGAGACCGGGCTACTGTGTCTTAAACACTTCACAGTGGATTAGACTGTAGAGAGGAGGCTCCTGGAGGGAGACGACAGAGGAGGTGGGAGAGCTGCACACTGAGGCAGGATAAATCGCACTCGGAGGTGATAAATCTCTATAAGGTCTCCTTCATAAGTCTGGTGTGTCTTCATATTATGTAAAATACATATAAGGAAACACACACACACACGGATACAGATTGAGAGATTACACCATCACATATCATCAGGCCATGGGAGATCAAAAGCAGATATATGGAAATACTCTCACGTTTACCATTTACAGTACAATCAGGCTCTGATTCTCATGAAAATACAGATTGAGTTGTATCAGACATTCACTGGTGTAAAAATTATAGAGCAGAGGGTGTGGTATACCCTTATCAAGGGATATGTTTGTTTGAAGGCATGTTTTGGAGAAGCTCCACATGGACGACTCACACAAGCCAGTAGGGCGCCACCACGATTGCTAGCAAATCAAGTCTGACGAATTCTGACATGTTGAGATTGATCAACGCTGTCAGCTAGGACGTAGACAGAGAGCAACAGTTTAACTGCATAAGCATCAACAGGCACTTCTCATACTTCCAAACACAAAACTATTGTAATACTGCAAAAAAGGTATGACAGTATTAAGTTTAAACCTAGTACAACTGTAAAGCTTAAATGATGACTCCAACACACCAATCCAGGGGCAACACGAGGAGGAGAAATGAGAGGACAATTCTAAGGGCCTTTGAGGACACTATTAATACGCGAGGGACGCAAGATTGTATTCATTCATGTGCAACAAAATTCCGAGCCACACCCAGTCCCCAACTCTGAGTCATTTTTTTCTCTTGAACACTCTTTAAAGCAAAATCTGTGGAAATCACTCCAGATCTGACTAACCAACGACCAAACTCCAACTTTTATGGACTGATGTTTAGCACATCCTTACAACTATGATGGTCAGCAATGAAATGGAGGCTACAAAGAGACTGTAGATGAGCCAGCATGCTTTGTACATCCTACAAGCTTTGTACACCCCATCACAGCGGAGTAGAAGTAGACACCCCAGCTTCAGGAAGTAAAAACTCTATCATGTTTTCCTACTGCTTGTGCATTTAAAATGGGTGATTTCACTAGTTGCCCAATCTACCTGTTTGATGATTTGTGTACTAATTAGGATAAGTTGGCTAAGAAAATGGCTGGAACAAATATGTGGCAGTGTTTTCACTTTCTGAAGCCAGGAGCCCCACCTCTGGAGCAGATGATTCAGAGCTTCACTTGTGCCATCCTCCATCTTGCCGAGGGAGACATGAATTCAGCACATATAATAGGAAACAATTTTCTGTCATAAAATAAATCGGTGAAGATTATTTTACACAGTCCTGTTCTCAAAGGAAGTATATACAGGTTGGCCAAAGCCCATCTTTTAATCTTACTCATTAAAAGAAAAGAAAAAAAAACACAAGCACCTATTTTGGTCTTCAGTATGTCAGTGGCTTTGTTCCATGCAGAAAACACCCAGTAATGCCAGACATAATGGCAACAGTCTCCAGCGAGTCTGTAACAATCCCCCATCCCTTTACTTCTGACCAATCAAAGCCAATGGAGGCTTTTCATGAAAGCCGGTGTCAGAAGGAGCTAAATAAAAACCTGGCGGGCTCAGGAAAACAGATCGATAAGTAAACCCTTGGGGTGCCGGCTGGCTTCATAATGAGGGATTGCGAGCGGCGGAACCGAAGCTTTTCGCGAAAGGGCCCTGGCATGACTGCGCCGGGCAGTGAGCGCTGAGCTCAGCCGGTGCCAGAGAGGTGGAGGGGAGGGGAGGGGAGGGGAGGGCTGGGGGTAGAGAGAGGGGTGAGGGGAGGTGAGGGCAGGGCTGGGGTAGAGAGAGGGGTGCAGAGACACGGGAGAGGAGTGATGGACGGCTCACACGCCAGCCATTGTGAGAAAATTATAGCGAGGTGCCGCCAACTGAAGCAGCGTGGCGGCTAGCCAAAGGCCCCTAGAGAACAAAGGCCCAACATCATTGTGTGTGTGTGAGAGAGTGTGTGCATTTGAGAGAGAAAGAGACTGGAAGAGAGAGAGAGAGAGAGAGAGAGAGAGAGAGAGAGAGAGAGAGAGAGAGAGAGAGAGAGAGAGAAAACGAGACAGACAGGGGAAGAGAGTGTGTTTGAGTATATAGGCATGCTTGCATATTCTAAAGGGAAAAAATGGGCAAGAAAACCAAGGACAGGATGGAAGAGTAATTGTGTGTGTGTGTGTGTGTGTGTGTGTGTGTGTGTGTGTGTGTGTGTGTGTGTGTGTGTGTGTGTCTGTGCCTGTGCGTGTGTGTTTGTATGAGCGTGTGGGTGCCAGTAAGTACCCTGCCTGCCCAGGAAGCCTCAAACGTTCATATTTACATGCCATGCTGGAGAGTTAATTGCAGTGGATTCTTGGGCTGGGTGCAAAGTGGAGCCTGTTGTGTTTTATTTTGCATAACAAGCACGCTGCCTCCTACCACCCTTCTTTTTCCCAAGGTAACATGAGTAGAGAAGTTGGAGTTCAACATACCATTTAAATAGGGGCATTTATGTTTCTTAGTAAAAATGAAAATGCATAATCATTAAAAAAAATCCGGAAGAAATAAATACCTGTATTTGCTGTGACAATGTGACAACTTGCGTGGTCTTTAAAAAGAAAAAAATACTTTTTAAAATCTTCTAAATATGTTCACCCAATACAAACGTCCTACTCAGGGCAAAATGCATAAACAGCCTTCGTTTCATCTCTAGATAAGTAATTAACAGATACTTTTCTTTGAAACCAAGATGAAGGTACATATTTCCTGTGTGTCAGACATCTTAAGACATTCCTGCTGTTAGCACCTTGTTGCTTTCCTCATTAATGATGTGCTCTGATGAAGATATACTCTCAGATCGTTCAGTACAGCTTAACAGGTACTGAGGTTTCAATGAAACTTGGCTTGACATCCTCATACATCAAAGCAGCGCTGACCTTGCATACCAGGTAAAAAAGGGTGGATAAAGACCCCTGATATCAAACCTAGGGAACAACATTTCCCAACCCACACAGCCATCAAACAGAAATTGAAATTACTTCCAGATCAACAGCAATCTGCACCGGGTCTCTCATGTGAGCACCCTGGCACGGCCAGGGGTTTGGTACCAAGGACGAATATCAAAAAGCCGCAATTATGCAATCTTGTTAAAGGAATTTGATTGTCAGTACATACTATACTGAAAGCTGTCCACTACGGCCTTGCTTACGACTGCTAAAAAACAACATAGTTGATACCTTCATCTGACATGTCTTTTTAAAGACACACTATATACTTTCATGTCTTCAATGAGAGTGTGTTGGCTCTGTGCTGGCCACCATCAAAAACAATGGCAGCTCAGAGAACTGGGAATGGGTGCCTTGTACACCTGTCTCTGCAATGCAAAGGATCATTTTGACTACAGTTTCAGCCAGTCAGCTGTGATGGCAAGAACAGCCAATATTTCAGCATATTGACAGATGTGTGCAAGCAACTGTCTGCAATGTCATTAATACAGCACTACCTCTTACTGACAGGCATGTGCTAAGGAATTGCATTATTTGCAATTAATTATTGCATTATTGCAAGGACATTACATTATTTTAAATACAATTGTACCTGAAAGAATTGATGTCTTCATAGATTAAAAACAATTCAGAGTACAGGGCAGGTAGTGTTGGCAGGGGGGGGGACATTTGCTACTTGCATGTTAAGTGTGGAATGGAGACATTTCGGAACCGACTGGGCATATTCAAACACTTCAGCTCCAGGCAGAATCAAATATTTATAAGTTTATAACAATGACATGTCATGAAGTTTCAATTTCAGCATTATGCTTCCACATGGAGCATTAAACAATACCATATGGATGACAAAAGAATATCACACAAATGCACCACTCAACCAATCCAGGCTTTGCTACACTAACTCCTAAAAAAAACTTGTGCATGCCTTTTATCCTCAAAATGAGAATCATATGTTTCCAGTCCCCTGTCCCAACAGATCACCAACCTCAAAGTACTATTCTAATGGAGTCGACAGCTTTAGGCAAAGATGTGATTTTGAAGGGAAAAAACAGCCCAAATCTGAAAAGGAGGAATAAGACATTTAGGTATGCTCTCCTTTGGCCAGGTTTAACCACTTGGGCTTGGAACAGGCTACACTGGAATAAAAATTTAAACTCTACTCTACCTGCAATCTACAGCAAGCCAATTTTAAAAGTTAGTCACTTGTCTTGATCAACAGATATGTCCTTTAGGTCCATTAAATTAGGAAATAACCATTTTGTCATTACATCCATTTGTCAGTCTCTCCACATCAAAGAGCACAATTACAGCCGTGAACACTCCACAATAACAATGTGACAATTTCGGCTGATGAAATCCATTGCATCTCAGTGTCTTTGATATCCCGGCACTTATAAGTGGAGAGATGCATGAAAAAAAAGCCTTGGCTTCAATCGGAATTCTTCATTATGGCAGAATAATAAGCGAGCTATGTGTATAAATCAAGGCAGTAAAACTCCTTTCATGTCCACCAGAAGGAGGTTATCATCTAGATCAACAAAGCTTTGAACTTTTTTTAAACTGGCAATTGCGAAAGAAACAGCAATGACACTGGACCCAGGATGGCAGCACCATGTAGGGCCACTTTCACTTCTTCACTATTAATGAATGTATGGATTAATAAATACTATCTTTTAGAAGATTCCAGCAAAATGAAAGTGAGGGATGATGCCTCATTAACTTAAACCCAGCTTGATTGTAGATCATTCTAGCAATCATTACACTGACTATCGGAGTTCTTTTCTAACATTTTCAATTTGCCGTTAAATTTGCCAGACAAAGCCAGCAATATGTTTTAAATAAACCATTCCATACACTTCCTTTCCCATTTCTTCCAAATCAGTTAGCCTTTATGTTGCACCGATGTGACTGATTTTGTTATAGTTGGCATAGTAAACGAAACGTTTCCTTTTGATCAGAGAAATTGCCTGTGCCTCAGGGCAACTTAATCAACCAAAAAATATTATTCTGCTAAAAATAAAGATGCCTAGTGCTCTCAGAAAGAACGTTCACCATAACAAAAACAGCACTCCAGTGGGTGAGTGGCTATCAATTTAGCGAGACGCTCATGGCTAAACACATTCTATAGCAGGGAGCCCCAGACTGCTGGAGACTAGCATCCCACCCCACCCTGCACCCCCCCACCCGCTCCGCTCTCCCGCTCCCTCTCTCTTTTTTTATATAGAGCACACCATACAGGGAGCGAGAGGGAGCACTAAAAATCCTGTTCTCAGGGGGTGCCGGGCATTAGTGGCTCTGCATCACCAAGTCCACAGCTGGTATTAGCAGCCACCAGGCAGTCTGTCAGCGCCTATTACTCCGCACAGAAATCATCTGACCAGTGTCAGCACTTTCCAACTGCTCCGAGACACCAGCAAGAAAAAGTAAAAAAGATATGACGGTGAGAATACACCAGGAGGGATGGTATGGGGGGGTTGGGGGCTGGTGGGGTGGGAATCAAACTAAAAAGTGATGACAAGGAGATAAAAATGCATCCACAACAAAAAGAATCCAGACTTTTGGAAAATTAGATATGGTAGTCTTATAAAGTGGCAAATAAATAAATATATATACACAAGACATTCATGTGAAAAATGAAATATGCAGTTGGAAGAGGGTACATAATTGTAGCAACTGTAGCATTGCAATCATTTATGTAGGAAAAAACATTACACATCACAAACAAACCATGAAGCTAAGGCTAAATATCACTATGCCCAAGATATTTACTGTTTACTCCTTGTTTAAACCAACATGCCCTGACTCTAATGCCCTCTGACAGCACTCAAGAGTTGTGTGTGTGTTTTGAGGGATCTGGGAAAGATGCATTTAATGACAGCACTTACACGCTTAAAACCTTACACTGCTGCCAAAAACGGAGCAATTTGGGCAAGCTGGGCTGGCCCGAATCAAGAACCTAGAGGAACTGTTGTGGGAAGACTTGTGGTGGAACCATGTAATTCAATTTTTGGTAGCGATATCTACCCACAGGAGTCTGCAACATATGCCAAGTGGTGTACCTGTAGATGGCTCTATTAAATTACTGATCAACATACGAGAGCGCACACACACACACGCACACGCATGCACACACACACAAGCACGCACGCACACACATTTGCAAACAAAGGCACACGTCTGACAGGCAGTCATAAAAGAGATTTGAGGTTAAGGTGGGGTGGCAGGCGTGAGTTATGCCCCATCTACAGATTGGTTTACGAATCCCCATTCCTAACCAAAACAGACAGAACAGACAGGGCCACTGGTGCCCTGTGCCCTGCTGCTGTTACAGAGGTGATCCAGGAGGCCAGCACATCTCGTTGTCACTATCTGTGTGTGTGTGTGTGTGTGTGAGTGTGTGTGTGTGTGTGTGTGTGTGTTCCAGGGAGATGGCATGTGTGGCATGTGTGAATAAACTGCCAAAAGCTGTCTACATTCGACACATGCTTTAAATAGATTTCTATCAGTGCTCTATTAAGTGCCCATTTCTTGAGTTTCAACCGCAGCGCACTGCAAACACGCTGTATCTCTTCATCAGCAGCAGCCCGCTGCAGTAAGTGTTCTTCCATCAAGCACCTCAGCAGGGGATACTGCTTGTACTTATCAGTTAGATGGGCAAACCAGATTCCCCACCATGAAAAGAAATAGCATGAACAGCCCCCCTTCCAAATAACTTATCATCAGCATCTATTTAGATAAGGTTTGGCGTGACGCAGCAAACAGCCCCAGCAATTTCGCTGGGCCCTTTATGAGCGCGTTTATTCCAGCAGCAGCAGTGTGGTTCAATCCCAACAGCAGACGGACACCCCGCTGTGTCGCAAATGGGAAGAGGGGTGTTGGAGATGAAAGACGCTCTCTGGGAACTGTCAACAGCTGCTGAGACTGCAGATCAATGATGGCCACTTTATCTGCACTTACATTTGTAGTGTTGTGGTGGTGGTGGTGGTGCTTCGGAACTGTTTTACAGAGGGCCTGTCATGACAGTTTCACCTTCACTGATGGGGTCATTTGATTACACAGAAAAAAAGACACTGAGGACCAACATATCTGTAATAATGTACAAATCTTGGTTTATGGATACTTTTGGTCTCTAATTTTAAACAACCAGGCTCTTTTATTTCGGAGCAAACTGCAGGCATATGTATAAAATTGAAGTAGAATAAATGTGAATGAGATGCTGAGACAAGGTCATCATCTTGCATCTTGCACTAGTAGCTCAAATTCAGTGCTTGTTAATCATGTCCTCCACTCTTTGTAATAATAAAGTTACTCTTGTTAAACAGGACTTATTTCCCACCCTTTTCCCAACAGTTCTCGCTCCTGGTAACACCAGGGTTTAACACTAAATGACCAATGAACAAATAGGCAATGACCCAAAGCCATGAATGTGAGGAATTGTGCGGACTACGTGATGCGTATAATACTATTAATCTACTGCAGATCGCTAGTTCTCAAAGATCTATGATATGTTGACTTCGGTTTGCATTTCTGTTGTATTCTGCAGGTGGTCACGCACAACAGGTGTAGAAATAACGGCAAAATGACGATCAGCCAGAGGCTTTTACCTTCAAAGCAAAATTGAAATGGCAAAGTGCAACAGTTCATTTCAGTGGTTTTATTTTACAGTCGTTTTATTATATGAATATAAAGAATAAATAGCAGTTACTCTTAATTTACATGATAAATCGTTGAAATGTACCATTCGAATGCAGCTGTCCTGCAAAAACTTTTATAACCAATAGTTTGAGGTCGATAGATCCATATCTTCCAAAGAATGGAAAACGGCTCTTTGACAGCAATGCGCCATTAGCTTCAATATAAATACAAAAAGTTATAACCAATATTTTCCACAAATACAGTAGATTCTGGTTACACATAATACTGTCTTTTTTACAAGAAGCTATATCACTACATGGCACCACATATACAAAAAAATACATTCGTCCTACACTTGGTAGTGCATACAAAATTACAATGTAATTATAACTTATATCAGACACGATTTTGCCATACTTTCAGTTCGCGCAAGAACACTTGCATTCGGTAATAATTGGATACTGAACTGGTATCCAAGCACATTTGAGTCCGCCTTTTCTCTGAAGACATCTCCACCTCAGTATTGTGATATGGGTTGATTTGGCGGGTTTGCAGACCATTCCTTCTGGAACCGAACAAGAACGCTTACTGTAGCAGCTTCCCACTCGTACGTATCTGGGCCAAAATCGGTTCCCGAGGTCGTTCCATGTGTAAACAACTGGACAGTGAGAGTATGACCAAAGCCACAACTGCAACCTCCGTCTTAGCTTTTTGCTGGGTTTGCGTTTCTTGCCAAACTGAATGTCAAAATCCATTGCTTTGATGTCCTTTGGCATTGCACCGGTGGGAGTGTTCGGGAGGTCCAAATCATCTAGTTCATCATTCCCCGTGTATCTGTCCTGAGGGGGTGTGATGGACATGAAACGGCCGTCAAAATCCCCAAGTACACTTTTCAGTTCGGTTTCATTAAGGTCCCTCTCTTTCGGGTCAAAGACGGGATCTGGATCCTCCTTTAGGTCCACAAGTGGCAAACTGTCACTCGGGATGGGGCGGAGAAGGTAGTAATGCTGGCATACACCCTCTTCTATCCGCACACCAAAAGAAAATATCAACAAGTACACTGTAACCAAGTAATGTGTTTGATCCATCTTGATATTCAGTCAAAATATGAGCTTATAAAGGATAAAGGTAATTTTCCTCTGTTTGGAATAGTTGCGATGTGCACGTTCTCGCCACACGATTCTGAAGTAAATCCAGTTCTTCAGGGGTCAGGCAACTGCTTTCTCCATAGCAACCAGTGACTGGCAGTGAAGCTAGGCAGCGAGCCTCTGTGACAGTTTGGCGAGCGGTCCTCTGCGGTTTCTTATGATTTTCGTCCAAGGAAAGAGGACACACAAGAGCGCTTCACTAATTTAAGGGAGTGACAGCATCAGCAACTTTCCCTGAGCTGAGCCTCCGGCGCGCCTGCGGTTAATATCAGCTTCAGGGGGTTCCTTCGCGAATTTAAGTACGTCACGTGAAGAATCTGCATGTTTCTCCTCTTTTCTTTTGGTTGACAAGATGAGAGTAACTCGCCTCGTCTGATATATCCTCACAGACTGTGATGTAATACATAAACCCATTAAGAGAGTGGGCTTGTTAAAGGAGATCCCCGACACCTCCTTCACAGGAGAGGCGGGGTTGGGATGGGGGAGAGGGAATTGGTGGGAGGTGAACAGTCTCTTGGCCGCCATCTGTCGGTACGAAACATTAATGGGTCTACAAACATTCCTCTTTGCGTACTCATTTCTGCCAAGAGACGCGCACACTCCGGTGGGGTTGTTTTAATTGCAACACCACTGGACAACAAGCCATTTGTGCTCCCCGGGGTATGCTAAAGCGCAGCATTTGTGAAATGGATAGACTACTGTATTACGGAACGCAAACCAAACGTGCTCTGAGCTTCGCAGAAAACGTGGCAACTCCAAAAAAAGCTCCCAAATATTCCTGCTCTAGTATAACATTCGAAAGCATGGTTTGTTCACCCCAACCCACCCCTTGCCCACTGTCAACTGTTGAGGGGGTCTTTCTCTAGGCGTAATTTAATGGAAGAACTTGCCAGCGGCTACATCAGCCATAAACTGCTTACTCAAATAAATGCATCTGTTACCGTTTGAATGAGGTAATTCACATTCCCACTTCAGTGTTAAACTCATTTGGTTTATGATCAGGTGATGTTGAAAAGTCAGGATTTAAAGAAAATATGCATGTCTACATTTTCATAAATACACATAATTGATAGGTATTCAATATGCATTTTTAATCAGGAATTGGTGAGCTAGGGGGATGAGATCTTATGGATAGCAAAAACCGATAAAACTGGAGTACATTTTCTGATAACATTAAAATGGACTGAATATATGCTGTCAGGTGAAATGCAGTTAATCATACCTTGATGTGGAGCAGTGATACTCATACTCACATCTAGTCACATGACAAAGACAAAGACAAAGACAACATACAGCTTGTTATTTAAGATGCTTTTTAACTGTTAAGTAAAACTAAGTTTTCCTCTCATATATAATACCTAATGGTATTCTGTGTCTGGTCCTTGAAAGCCACAAAAACACTCCTTGTTTGCTTCAGTACAAACTTAAAATGAATGCAACAACATAGTCATTTGGCACCTTCCTGAGAGTTTTTCATTTAATGTTATTTTTAGACCATTTGTTCACAGGCCATAAACATCAGTACCAAGTGAACACATATTCACATAACCATGTATACAATATAGAACGCAATTTAGCCTACATATGTGTTCATGCATGAATGTGTTTACTTGTGTGTGCATGTACATTGAGGGTAAAGCATAGGTGTTTGCTTTAAGGTAGCTGTCGCCACTTTTTCCATCTCCTCAATTTACCTGAACGCCCCAAGATCTCATACAAGCTGGTCCACTGTCTCCCAGAAGTCCTCGGATAATAGTCTCAGACTAATGGTCTACTCTCCCCAGACCCTGGTCTAGTCATTCTCAGATATCCATCAGCTGGCAAGCAGAGAGAACAGTCTGACCACAATGGTGCTTTAAGTAGCCCAGATAAATATCACTGCTGATGGAAACAGTCTGGGGTGCCCTGTAAAAAAAGGCTGGGTGTCTCCAAAGGCCCATAGTCCGATTTCCCCATCGGCACACTTCCTGATGCCTGCCTCTCCACACTTTATCTGCATCATTAGCATTTTCACACTCTGCACTAATTGAGGCCACATTGTCGGGCCATACACACACACACACACACACACACACACACACACACACACACACACACACACACACACACACACACACACACACACACACACACACACACACGTGTGGAAGTGGACTGTTACTCTGTTTATCCTGGCACTTGGGTTAGGTGTTCTATTTGGTGTGGTTTACTCAGTGGTCCCTACTTGCACACACACACACACACACACCTATGCTCTTAGGATTAAATGAACCTCTGCCAAGTTACATATGCATTAGTGATGGCAAACTTACATGGCACACATCAGTCAAAGACAACAAGCGATTTTACAGCTCATAAGTCTGGAGGTTATATTTTACAGCACCAATTAACAGCCGTGTTTAGAGTCTTACCTTGCCAATGTTGCCTTTTCTTGAGTGAACGTACCCAGAATCATTTTCCCCAAGAGCCAAACCATGAGGAGTGTGTAAAATAACTTGCATACCAGCCATGGCAAAAGGATGAAGGTTTAGCCCAACAGTCAGTTTTGGCGTTACTTCATACATTATTCAAACCAGGAGTCATTCATGGTCTTGGAATAGTCTTTCAGTTTTATAAACTACTTAATTACACGTTTTTACCAAAAGTAAGTAAGGTGCGAGATATTGCGTTAATCACAAATATATGTACAAGATAGATCTAGACTCCATTTTTGACTCATAATGTGTTTCGTGGACAAAAGTGGAGTGTCAAAACAAACTCGTTAAATTGTGACTTTATGAGCTAGATAAAGATTCCATGGCCCTGCTGTTGCTGCAAGCATTTATGGTTCCACAAGCCAGTTTCTTACCCACCTTCCACCCCCCTACAAGAACCACCAGCCTGAGTAATTGCAATGGAAAACTGTGCAAATGGTAAAACGTGTAAAATGCTCTCTCAGTCTTTACTGATGCAATTTAACCGTGCTCAAAATGCTGGTTCTGTTTTGAGAGGACTCTGTTTGTTAAATTATAGATGTAAACCTCTGGACAACAGAAACGCTAACGATATAATGGACTCTTTATTTAGGGTCCATTGCAATATACACCAAGCACCATTTCACAAGGCATTGGGCTGCTATGACACTTTTCGATCGTTACCTGTGATAATGGAAAGGGACAGCAGATTTGCATTCAATACACATGCGCCCGACACAGACGTTTTGATAGACAAATGAAAAAGCTTAACACAGAGACACACACAGTCACAGTCACAGACACACACACACACACACACACACACACACACACACACACACACACACACACACACACACACACACACACTCACACAAAGTGTAAAGTGCCTGTGGAGCCCACAAACAACTCTAAAAGGAGCACAAATAGATTGTTCTGGAAAGAAATGCAATCCAAATAACTCTCACAAATAACTGTCAGCTGTAAAGATGATTATAGCCAAACATGCTTTAAACAAGTTCAACGTTTTTTTGTACAATGTCATGTCTATTGGGTAGATCACTGGTGATGGTTTTCAGTATATTTCCAACATTTAGCTATTCTATCCTGAGGCAACAGAACCAGAGCCTCTCAGAGCATATGGCATGAGCAGTACGGGTGAGCGAGAGAGATGTGGAGGGGGGGTGAGGGTGGTTGCTTCAGAGGTGGGGAATGGGAGTGTGGGGTGTCGGCCCCGACTCCACCTGTAACACAGAGCACTGTGTGTGCCCACCCATTCCCCCGCTGTCAGACTCTCAGCCTATTCGCACATCATAAATCAATGATAGACTGTCATCTAACTTGCCGTCTTCTTGCTTACCCTACACTTACATTTCTGTGCAACGCTTTGCTTACGTGTTTTACGACTGACATTTTTAACATTAATTCCCGTGGAGGCAAACATGGCCTGAGTTATAATTTCTGTGAATTTTTAAAATGTTTTGCACTTGCCTTAACTGCAATTTGAAATGCTTTGACAGGTTGTTTGTTGAGTATTTTGAAAAACTGTTATTTTGGTTTCTCTGTGGGAGGTAGTGTTCTAGGTATGGGGGGGGGGGGGGAAGACCCGCTGCATATTTTTTTCCTTTTTTTCAAACAAATAAGTCTTTTTACACAGAAATTGGTAGTACAGTATAGTTTGTGTGAGGCTGGCATGGCTGCCTCTGACATCATTGGTGTTGACTCCCAAACAGATGAGTGATGAACACTGCGCTTTTTTTACTCCCCGCTGAAAACTCTGTGGCTCTTTCTCTCCATCCCTCTTTCACTACCACTCACATCTTTTTCTTGCTCTCCTCCCGCTCTCTCAGTCGCATGCTCTCTCTCTCCCTCTCTCTCTCTCTCTTTCTCCCTCCCTCCCTCCCTCTCTCCCCTCCTCTCTTCGTCGAGAGTAGGCCACTAGGTAATGAAACTACTGTTTCTGTGCGTCCCCAGGAGCTTGTCAGCTCAGCACACAGCAGACCTCTGTCACCTGCAGCCACCAGGAGTCAGCCGGCAGGCACAGAGCCAGCAGTGCTGGCCAGTAGCGCAGCGCAGCGCAGCGCCTCTCCCCTCCACTCCCCTCCCCTCCCCTCCAGCAGAGGGTCAGGCCAGCCAGCTACACTGATTTACGCCACACCGCTGTTAATGTGAGCTGCGCCAGCGGGGGGGACAGCTAATAGAAATTATTTATTAATCAACACATGGCTTTTTATGCAGGGCACCAAACACACTGCGTCTTGTGACTGGCCCAATGACTGTGCTTCAAATTTGGTGTCGGGGATGCGTTGATATCGTCTACTGAATGCCACCGGTACTGAAAAGGGTCTTTGAAATGAAATGTTTACTTGAAGTGATACTGAGGTGACTGACACGCACATGAACAAACACACACACACACACATATAGTATATTAAATACCACAGGAATTTCAGGGAGGCAGACTAGCCAACCAAGCTTTCATTTAGGGCAAGCTAAATAAGGTGGCATTATAACAGCTCAAGAGATATCAATCATACTTGCTAAGAAGACGTCAAGTAGATTTGTGTGGCCATTTTTTCCCCAAAATATTACACACTGAGGGACAGAAAGCCACAAATAGTGATGGGCAGAATTTCATAACAAAATAGGTTTTAGGTGAGGACTTGTGTTGTGTAACAAATTGGCTTAACCTGGCTTCTAGGTCATCCACACATGTAGAGTTGGTTTGACATTTTAAAGCTCTCTCTTTACCACTGCTCAGGTTTACAAGGTCTGTCCAGGTTCTGGCACGTAGGTAAACATCGGATGACAAATCTCCAGTCCAGGACATGCAAAGCACAGTGTAACCATAACATAGTGCCTTGGCAAATATAACATTTCAAGTGAAAGGTCTTCAAAAGAGCAGACAAGTGGCATGTCATGGCATTTAGGGAGTTTTGGAATAAAAACAAAATCCACTTGATTTTAAGGTGCAGAAACTTATGAGCTTTTTGGTGAGACCAAGAAATACAAGAATGTGCCACCCCTGCCCCTAAAAGACGATTTTCAGAGACATTTTTAGAGAGAAATCAGTACTTCTACCGTTTTTTTTTTTTAAACTGATTACAAAGCAAATGGAAATAGATAGAGATGAAACAATCAGATTGGTATCAACTATCAAGGCTTTCAGATTCACTCTCTACCTCACCTAAACAAAAATGGACCTTTAAAACAACAGCATATCCACAGAAATCACACAAGTTTTAAGCAATTTAGCCTATTTTGCTTTTCAGTCACTCCTAAACATCAAGTAATGCAAAAAATGCACAAAAAATGCTGCGTCACATAAACATGTATGATGTAAAACTTTGAATAATTGCCCATCCTTTTAACTGGTCCCCTAATGCTCCATGTTATAAATGAAAGCCTGCCTCAGTCAGAAGCTTTGTTTGAGTTTCATAGATCAATGATCAACCAGATCTGAAGCTCACTTCAAACACCGAGGTGAGATCAATTGTAGTCAGCATAACCAGTCTAGAGCCATTCCCTAAGCTGCTTAGATCGCGAACGAGTCTACATGCATTTATTTATTTTCCAGAGAGTTTTTGTATTCTTTCTATCTGTTCAAATTACAAGAAACACAGCTGTAACTAAACATGTTCCACAAGGTGGGAATGTGGTCAGGTGGAATATGTTTCTCAATGTGCACTTTCACTGCACTGTGTTGTTTATGGGACTGCTTTACCTTGTTGCTGACAAAATAGTTTTTGGTTAATGTCAGCCATTTTGCAGTGCCTTTTAATGTCAAAATGACCCAGAGAAAAAAACAGTACGGTTTACAATTCTGGCAAATCAAATATGCAGAAGATGCCTCACAATACATCTGTGCTGATCTAAAGAATGCAGGAATGAAGCAGACAACATTAACTCAAGCACTTTTGATTGAAAAAAATGTTGTCTTGAAAACAAAAGAATGTCAAAATGCCTTGAGAATGTCAACATTTTCAAACTACCTCTACAGTTAAATTAAACAACCAGTACCTTGTATCACCAAAACAATCATACCACAGAGTTGATCATTTAAACCAACAAAAAAAAGTAGAGATGCTTATGCATATTTTTCGTCAATGACTGCTCTGTGTTAAGTTATTTATGAAAAAGAAGCTCCTAATTAATACAAACATTCGATTTCTGACTGTTTTCAGTGTTACATAAAACTCCCTGCCCAGCTCCCCACGAAGGCTAGGAAAATGGCACTTTTTCCTGAATAGCCCGAGGAGAGAAGTGGTCATGGAATGAGACAGACTAAAGAGAGAGAGAACGCACAGAGAGAGAGAGAGAGGGAGAGAGAGGGAGAGAGAGAGATAGAGGAGAAAGTGAGAGGGACAGAGAGAGCGAGGGAGGGAGAGAACGTAAACGACCAGGCAGGGGGAAGAGAGGAGAGTAGCGCTGGCCAGTAGCAGTGGCACTGGAAAGGGTTAAACGAGAGACAGTAAAGTGAATCCAGATGTGCTGTTATTATTAATATCTCGCGCTGATGAATGGGAAGGTAAAATTACAGGCGCCAGCCTGGGAGGCCCAGAGTGCCGGCCCTGCCACCCAGGCGCGTCCCAGCCTGCGCTCACCTCCACACTCACACACGCTCCCTGCGCTGGTCAGGGGGCTCTGCCGGGATCCACAGCAGCACACCACGCTCCAGACACGCACACAAACCCACACACACGCACGCTTATGCACACACACACACACACACACACACAGAGTCCTCTCTCTCATATACACAAAGTCACACACATACCTGCATGCACACACACAAACACACAAACCCTCTCTCTCTTACACACACACACACACACAAGCATGTACACAAACCCTCTCTCCCACACACGCATGCACACACACACAAATCCTCTCCCTCATACACACAAACCCACACACACATGCACACATACATACAACTCCTCTCTCTCACCCACACACAAACCCTCGCGCACACACACACACACACACACACACACACATACACACACATGCACACACAAGTTGTCTCTCTCACACACACATGCAGACCTCTCTCTCTTTCACCACACACACACCAATCAAAGCACACAAATATACAAGCTCAAGCATACATACACATGTTTGAACTAGACACACATACAGACAAGAATAGTACACAAACACACAGAGACACATAAATGTACATGCCTAAAACACAGTCTGAGAGTCTCTGAAATACCACACACACACTAAGCCAGCTAAGGTCTTCCCAGTCAGGCAAAAGGCCTGACACGAGGGCACCACTAGCCTTTTGTGTAATTACCACTTTCCACTTCACTAGGAGTTTATGAGAGAAGCTCTTGGAGGTATGTGTGATCCAAAGATTTGGCCCTAAACCGTTTTGATGAGTGCTTGTTAGACAAAGTGCTTCAATATGCTTAGACCGTCAGGTCCTCCAGAGGTAAGGGTGTCAGGTCTAACAAAATGTTTTCAAAAACGCTGCTTTGATGACCATGTCCTGTGTATACTAACAAAAGTGTGTGTGTGTGTGTGTGTGTGTGTGTGTGTGTGTGTGTGTGTGTGTGTGTGGGTTAAAAGTACCTAAAAATTAGTCTCTTAGGAAAAATGCCTTAAGAGAAATCTAATGATGCCAACTTTGTAGCTTTGAAAAACCAACAATGTGCCAGTGGTAGAAGAATTAGCATGATAGTCTGGTCAACTTTACTGTTATTGTGCTTGAAAGGTCACAGCAAGTAAGTGAGCTAAAAATCAGTCCATGTAAATAGAAAAGGAATACATATATCATGTACATTAGCAAAACAAATAACTTTTCCAAGGAGCATGTATAAGCTTCTAATTCCCTACATGTTTCTGTCAAAACTTGAAGTTGAAGATCACAGAAATGACATTCCGTGCCTTTTTGATCACATAAATAACATCTAAATAAAAGCACCTTTTTACGGAGAATTAACGGTCAGTCAATTAAGTAATTAAAAACGCCCATCTGAGAAATATCAGTGATGAAGGGCCTTTTCTAACCCCTAGGAAACTATGACCACAGACTCTCTTCAGTTAGTGCGAAATGAGCTCTGCCTGTCACTGCTGCTTACTATAGTAGGGGCAACTGGCTTCCCTCACCTCGTCAAGCAATATTTCATTACCAAGTAATTAAAGCGAGCATTTTGTTGGCAAGGAGGGCCCTCTCTCGCAACCACCAGCAAGCAGCATAAACGAGCTCTTTGAGCACCGCTCTCCCGCTGCCTGTCTGCTCCACTCTCCCCTGAGATGAGAGGGTAAGGGTCTCCTGCCACCTCAGTGGGCAGCCATCGCACACACCGGTGCCAGGGTGGAATCGCATGGCATGTGCATAGGGTAAGGGTGAGAGGGGTTTGGGAGGGAGGTGGCAGGGCAAGGGGGTGGGTTAAGGAGACTCGAGAACTTGCTCGCTTTCTCCCTCCCTCTCTCTCTCCCTCCCTCACTTAGACACACACACACACACACACACACACACACACACACACACACAATCACCGTAACAAGCAAGACAGGATGGGACAGTTTATGACAAGATCACAGAGCTATTTAATCAAATCCCATAATGTCTGCGCCTGGCTGTACTGCTGCCACTGCTGCTGCTGCTGCTGCTGCTGCTTGCCGTAGGGCTGTGGGGCGCAGGGAGAGGGGCAGAGCAGAGCCACTGCTGCCACTGCTGTGTCACAGCGGTAGAGCCCCAAACCGAGGGGATAATTTAAGGGCTGGGGAAGGGACTGAGAAATAAAGAGGGCTGCAGAACTGGTATTGGGTGCCTATTCCAGAAAGACAGAGACAGAGAGGCTGAGAAAAGGAGGGGAAATAATATGGAGAAGAGGGGGTTGGGGAGAGGGGGAGTGGAGAGGTGGTGGGGGTGAGAAACAAGCGTAAATCCAGCGAGGGAGATGGAGCCTGGCTGGCCGCAGGGGCTGTTGTTTTAACCGTCGCACGGCTGGAAAGGGAGTCCCTCTCAGGTTGCTTCTGTCCACCAAATCCCACCACCCCGCCACCCCCACCCCCACCCTCCCACCCCCCCAACTCCTGCGGGAGATCATGGCGAGCCTCCCTGTCGCTGTCTGCCCCCCTGCGCCCCGCATGGGGCCCCCATCTCTCCACATGACAGCTCAGAAGAATGCCTCGTGCTGTCTTGCTCACCCCCGTTGTGCATTTTCAGCACAGGGATACCAGACAAATTACGCTTAATGACCGGCGGTGTTTGCACCGAGGAATGGCTGCTTTGTTGCCACTGCCAAGAGTGCTAAATGCAAACGTCAGGGAACACAGAGGCGCACACACACACACACACACACATGCATACAGACACACACATAAAGCCACGCATGCATGCGCGCACACACACACACACACACACACACAAGCACAAGCGCACACACACACACATGCATACAGACACACACATAAAGTCACACATGCATGCACACGCACACACACACACACACAAGCGCACACACACACACACACACAACCACACACACACACACACAACCACACACACACACACACACATGCTCTGTTACCCCTAGGTAGTGGCTGCCCCCATGGTGCTGAGCACATTGAACACGCAGGAGAGACAGAGCAGACCTGTTTTTGGCATTTACTACAGCAGAGCATAGCCCCACAGGCCCCACAGGGGGACTCGTCCCCTCGTCCCACAGTCTGCATGAGGGGCTGCGTTAAGCTTCGCAGACTTCTGCTACCTCGTGGGATCAGCCGCAGGGTAAGGGGTCTGAATACCCTCAGAGGTACCACTCAAATGCCACGGTAGCAAAATCAAATGATACAACGACAACTTCCTGGCTCTACATTATGAAAGGGACTCCTGTCCTCCATCCATCCACATGATTGACAAATATGTAAACAAACAATAAGTGGCTTTATTTTGCCCTTTCAATCAGTCATTATTTAGGGAGTCAGGATAAATAATTTCAAAACAGGGAGCACTGACATCATGGGAGTATCTTTCAGCAGATCTGTGACAGGATTTTTGCTGAGTAGTTTATGCAGTGTCACCCGAGAGTCTGAAAAATTAAGTTAGGTAAATAGGAGACCTCTAGGAAGGCTGGAGTCGGTCTGATTATTCCCAAAGGAGACATTTCAACCGGCCGCTCATGTAGTGTGGGTATGTAAGGCAATATGTGCGGCATCTAGAGAGACCTTCCTTTGAAGCTCTGCATACTTTGTGTTTTTTTGCACAATTTTACCTGCTAGATATCATCCCAGATTAAGACAGACATGCCGGCCAAATGAACGCCAGACAAAGCGATAATAACATGGGCTTAGCTCAACTAATGACACGCCAACAGCTGATCTGCTGTGTTTAGTGACCTGGTGATTTGCGCGGACTAACACAGTGTTGGTGAGCTCTAGTGATCAAAGCGGTCGTGGGGGCCAGGAGGACAGTTGCCATGCCATATCTCCCAAAACAGTCTACACAGGAATGCACATTCGTTTTTTTTTTTTGTTTTTTGTTTTTTTATTTCTTCCTTCCTTCTTTTCTCCTGAATTCATCAAACCTCTCAGAGTTACAACTAGACAGTCCCTTGAGGCAAAAGGATTTTACATTTGCACAAAATCATTCACAGACTAATTTCAAAAGGTTTGGAAAATGGCACATGCTCTTGGCAGCTGGCAGAATCAGAAGGCTTGCATCAGGGAGATATGGGCAGAGGGGTGTGCCACAGGATCAAAGGGATTCCCTGTCAGCATGGGTGCTGTTCGGCTGTGGAGGCTCAACCCCAGTCCACTCCCCCACCCCACATGGAAGCAAGGGCATAGACCAGGAGATAGTGGAAGGGGGCATCAGCAGCCAGATCCAGCAAGGGTGTGCATATGCATATGTATGTGTGCTTGTGTGTGTGTGTGTGTGTGTGTGTGTGTGTGTGTGTGTGTGTGTGTGTGTGTGTGTGTGTGTGTGTGTGTGTGTGCATGTGTTGAAGAGGTGATGGCAGTGACTAAAAACAAAAACAGCTCATTGCTGCCTGTGTGATATGCAGTTAAGCCTACTGGGTGTGGAAGAGAGACAAACCAGCTTAAGATCTTCAGTGCGTCCCATGAGCCAGGATGGCCCATTCCTATAGGATCATCCTGGTATGTTATTAAAGAAAAACACGGCTCCACGGCTCCAAATGTCCACATCAAGGCATTCTTGGAGAAGGACAAGTTCACCTTCATTCAAACCTTAATGTGATGTTGATTGTAATGCTATGACAAGACATAAAAATTCAGATGATCTTTTACCACACCTACCATCCTGCTGAACCACTGCTTGAATTCCCAGTTTCCCCCATATGATTCTAAGCCATCTAAGAAGCCTGTCAAAATCACGTTCTTTCTCCATTCCCCTTGTGACCTAGGTCATCTCCGCTCTCAAAAGCCTCTTTGTGTAGTGTTTGACAACACCCCACTTTTCTACACTATTCCTTAAAACCCCCTCTCAGATATACATAAATATATATATGTGCCACCCCATCTGTTTTTGTATTCACCCTGCGCAGGGCTTTGATTGACTTGTCTGACAAGAGTGCCCGGAAAATCCATCAAAAATCAATGTATGGCAATTACTCTGATTCAGACAAGGAAATGGGGAAAATGGAGATGCTTGCGCAAAAAGGGTACCCATGTGGCCGTGGATGTGTCTCTGCTTTAAATATCACTCCGACGCCACTCCTGCTTCACGAATGTGACAGCGGCACCTGGCTCGCCATGTTGTAACAATTAATTAGGAGTCACTCCGATTACCTGGCCAAGTCCTACGAGACTCCTGTTATGAGTCTCCTCCACACTGGAAGTGGGGAACTGGGGGTAGACCACCCAAATCCTCAAAGAGTGCCGTTTGTGTTGTTTCTGTAAATGATTTAAATAGCCACAGCTCCGCTTTCTACAGGAACAGACATTGCAGAGAGAGAGCCGGGGGAGGTGTGTAAGGGGGACTGACAAGCTAAAGGCACTGTGGCCCGCTGACAGACAGAAGCTACGGTATTACTGTTTCATCTGTCACCCCCTCTTATCAAACCGAACGGCTACTTTTTTTTTACCGTGAAGTTTCTATGTCAACAAACGGGAGCCAACTGGTGCCGACGGAGTGCTGGGAGCAGCAAGGGAGCCCCAGAGAGAGAGCCCGTGGCAGGGATGTTATTGTTGTCTTAACTAATCTTGGCACAAAGCCTTTAAACCACACTGGCCTCCACCAAAAGCCCTCTTTCTACTCTTATACATACACTTGATTCTTCTACACAGTGGCAATTTATTTGCATAAAAAAATATAAAGGCTCTACTCTACACATATAAACAAATCATCCGCTGGTCAGCAGTACCTTCCAGGACACTGGCTTGGGAGACAGTGGGATCAGTGAGGTGGGTGGCAGGGGTGGTGGTGGTGATGGTTTTCTGGGGAATGAAACAGCAGGACGCTGGTTATTGAGTTAGCCCAGTGGCCCCGGACAGGCGGCGGCGCTCACACACACACGCTACACTCGGTCTGCTGGAGCCCGGGGTGGAAGAGCAAACACAGAGGGGTCGGGCAAACACAAAGCAACTGACGGCTCCCCAAAGGCCCAGACAACAAACACAACACCTCTTCACAGACACGGACACAAATCTTCACAGACAGCAGACCAGCTCTGGGAGAGAAGAGACGGAGAGAAAAAGAAAGAGAATCTCCATTGTGAAGAATCCCATTATATGCTATTATCATATGCATTATGCACTGAAGTTCACTATAAACTGAAGCAGATCCGCACTTTCTAACTTATATTCATACTCCGGGGGCCATTATTATAACAGTCAACACCCGTAATTATAGATTTCAGCGCTGAATTCCCAACTGAATTTTACAGCACCCATGAGGGCCCAGGAGTGTTTCCTGTCGCAAAGCTGCTCATTTGACAACTCTCGGAGCCTCAGCTACAGCCGGGCCTTTTTCAGATGAATCGAAATGTCTTTGGCAGAACCGTGCCAACGTCACCATGGCCATCCATCTGATCTGTCCCCTAAATATCTTTAACAGTCCATCTTTCAGGAGAAAATGAACTGGGTCAGCTGATTTGAGCGGAATTCCATGGGGGCTACGGCACAGTGGTGTTTTTGTAAGGAAATAGATTTATCTTAGCCCATCGTGCCTCCTGCCACATCTAAGCAGCGCTCAAGCCGAAGTCTGCCAAACGTTTCAACATTAATTACCAGACGAAAACCACGCAGGCTTAAAAAACTATTTATCTTCGTGTCAACTCTGATTCTGATTGTTTTACATGGAATATTTAGGATTGCGGTTCCATTATGCTGTATCCCCCTAATTGTATCAAGTCATGCACAAAAACTGTTCTGAATCAACACCACACTATGCATCTATTTTTGATGGTGCTTCAAAGACTAAAAATACACATGCAATATTAGTGACAACGTTTAAAAAAAAGTTATTGCATTCCTTTGGCTAAAAAATAAGGTCTCCCATTTTCTGGCACTGACTTGGTATCCCTTCATCCTTTTCCATGGCCCGTGCCCGAACAATAACTTCACCGAGAAGTATTACGCGAGACTGCCAACCAGCAGGTGTCACCCTTGCCAGGGAAGCCAAGAGACACTTGACTTGTCACCAGATAGTTCACCCAACAGACTATTTAAGTCCCGCTATGCCACTCTAATTTCACTACGGTGAGCGCTCTCCTTCATGGAATACATTCTCCTCATAGTCCAGCCAGAACAATAAGGGAATTGTCCTGGAACTTAAAGTAGGAGGTGCCGCCAAGGTCATTTTCCGTTTTGAATTACTGTGTTTAAAACAAATTGTGAAACCACATGTTCAAATATACATAGTATTCTAACTAAATATTGATGGAATTCTCTATTTTAACATGCAGCTACAGGGCTACCGGGGTGTGCTCCCTCTCGTCTTATATCAGTACCTACAACTGAGGGGAAAAGCTCTAGGAATCCAAAAGATGGATTGGTAACGTCAGTCTGATTTATGATTTGAGTCATATTTTCCTGCTAAATTACTCAATCTGATCATTAGTAGCTACATTTATCTAGACAGACAGGTGAACAAGAGGGGCTATGTAATTTTGACATTACATTAATATTCTTTCTGTTTAATTTGGGTGTGAATGACATTGAAAAATAGGTAGCATAATTTGGGTAACTCTGAGTCTTGATAAATTACCTAAAAGGGCCAAGAAAACGTCTTCTCCTCACAAGATTGATAGGCTCCTGGAAATGTTCCGCTGAAGCCAGGAGGGACATTCAAAAACACTTGACTAATTTCACACATCATACTCATCATTGATGAAAAATTATTGTTCAATTGTCTCTTAGAGGAAATCAGCCGAATAAATAAACACATTAGAAACGTGTTTAGGGGAAAAATCATACATCTGCCAAAAAAACACATAACCTGCAAATTATTTCTGAGTGACTGGAATACTGCTCCTAAAATATTTGGGCTGTTCAGGCCGTGGGTATGTGTGCACACTGTCTTTTCGTGGATACTCTGAGCATTGACAGTAGAGCATAGCAATGCCAAGCTAAAACAAACTACTCCGTGCAGATTCATCCCACATAAGAACCATGGCACCACAGCTATTCAGACAGCCTTAATAGCTAGCTCTGTGAGAAGAATCCACATCCAGCTTGAATTCCTTCCAGTATTTGTGGGACTGCTTAATAACTGTAGAATTACACCAATTACTAGCACAACATTATGGCAACAACACAGACATAAAAGCCCAGCATTTCAGCCCCCTGGGAACCATGATCTACATTCACAGACATGGAATGCCAGCACTGCTGAGATGCACAGAGTGGTTAAATACAACATGGGATACTACTGCGAACATGTTTTTTAAGGAGACATTACATCAAGCACATCTAAAATTACAGTAGGTCAAACTTGATAAGAACTGTGCAAGGTCATGAAAAGTTGCACAGTTAAGAATGATGGGAAGCTTGGAAGACCCTTAAAATCTTGATAGTCATGTGTGAAAAGCAAATAATAGTGTTGTGTAATGTGATTTTGAATCAGTGCATCAATGAAATGCTACCATAGTTAGATGCTGACAGCACTCACTCCATTGGTGCACTACTCACTAACATGAGAGCATTTGCTTTCATTAATCGCTTGCATTAATCTCTGTCCTAATGTTCCAGAATGTGTTGATTCAAAAGTGAGCTAATGCAATGGCACATCAATGGCGTGGCAATGTCCAAATGCACACGAATGAAGCAGAATTTGAGATTTCTACTCAGGCTGTAATATAGAGCACAATAAACATTTTACTGCACTATTGTAACTGTTACAAAGAAGCAAAAGTTCTCTGAAGCACAACTTCTGTCCTATCATTTCTTACTTCTGCTGTTTGTGGTATTAAGAATGAAAGTTTTCATCAGGCCTTCTCAGGACTGGCCCCTACATCAGCCGCTTCTATAAAACATCACGCCTTTGCTCTTTGACTGTTTATTATGCTAATTGTTTATGGGTCCCTGAGTGACCGCTACACATTAGAATCCAAACACTAGCTTTTATTGAGGACTATACTTTTGAGATTTTTATTGAATTCCTGCTCAGTTCACAGACAGGTTTACTGCGGGCCTCGTCCGACTGGTGCCAAATAACAAACATTTCTCCTGAAGTTGTTTACCGTTAAAAAGTGTTATTACCTCAGCAGACCTCGGGCCCCTCCTCTTCCCTTTACTGCCGTGGCAACGGAGGGGAGGCAGCAGACCTACAGTCAACACATTGTGTCCAAGCGCTCTCTCAGGCCACATCAGCGCAGAATAATATTCACCTGGAAAAAATAGGCTCACATCTCGGGGGGCACCGACACTTTTTGGGTCGTGTACAACTCAGTCACGCAGCTGTCTCTGTTTTTTTGTTTTGTTTGATTTTTCTCACTCTGCCTTTTCACATTAGCTACGGGACGTCTTGAGAGATGTGGATAATCATTTTTAAATGACTGGTGATTAATGTGAAAAAAAAACAGCACTTGGTAATATTTCCCACTAACAGCAAAGCTGTCTTGTTGATAATTGTATAATCTCAAACTACTGTCAGCAGGAAGAACAGCAAACACGACAACTAGCCCATTATTTGACTTTCACTAAAATTACACTGACTGATCATATTTTTGTGAGCCCACCACACTTCGCACTGACTATGATCTGTTGAATAATTAGCTGGCAATTATGGCCCGGTGTGTCTGGTAGCCTGGTGGCTAATGTCTGCAGTGTTAATGAGCAGAAACATTTTACTCTAAGAGACTGCACAATAATAATTAAGTTCCCTATATATTCTAACACTTGCTCTTCATCCCATAGGAATACATACACACATACACAAGTCATCAGAAGTCTGCTCAACACCTTGGCAAGAAACTGCAGCAAAACTAATGAGACGAAACAAAATGTGATAGCGCAGCATTTCTTACATTTCTGTTTTCTCATGGGGACCAGGCAGAAACAAATGAATGTAAACCTACTGCCTGAGATGGATCAGCTTTTATTTTACAGCAACTCACATTTTGTGTTCATTTATGTCATCTTATGCTCCGTATCATTTAAAATGACTCAGATTACTACACAGGCCTGGTGTCAAAATTCAGCACCGCAAAGTGAGGAAATAAACACTCAACTGATACAAACTACTAAATACTACATCTGTCAGGCCCTAGTCTTGTGCTCTCAAATTCTTCTCTCTCATGCTCTTTCTGCGTGCGTGTGTGTGTGCGCGCGCATGCATGTGAGTGTGTGTATATGTATGTGTGTGAGTAAGTGTGTGTGTGTCTTAGAAGCAGCAGACGCACTTATTTTCTAGTTGCTAGGGCACACAACACTGTCAGTGGAGTGGTGTCTGTACGTCGTCAGGGTCCCTACGGTTTCCACCTTCTGTGGTCGGTAGCCTAAGCAAAAACAGTCATCTCCTCTTTGTCCTGAGGGGTAATGACATAATAAGAGGTATCATGTCCCAGAGGGGGTTTATTTAATGACATTTATAGGAAGAGCCATAGTGATAAAGCAGCAGAAGGTAATCACTCTAAATGGCTGCAATCAGACATTTTGCCAAGACTTATATTTTGTGGGTTAAATATTTAGAGAAGAGACTGGGGGGAAAAAATGACTTGACGTTTTCACGATTACCAGTAGTCTCAAATAACCTGCTGGAAAAAAAAGAGGCTCCACGGCGTCACTGTGTGTGCTAGTGAAGAGGAGAGCAGGTATGCCCCCTTTTGGCCATCAATAGGAGAACTCTTGCAGGGACGTAGTAAAAGGTAGGCGGGGGGACTAGAGTCCAGCAAGGCTGAAAGAGAAAGAGAAAGAGAAAGAAAGAGAGAGAGAGAGAGAGAGAGAGAGAGAGAGAGAGAGAGAGAGAGAGATAGAGAGGGGGGGAGAGGAGAGAGAGCAAGAGAGATAGAAAGACAGAGAAAGAGAAAAAGAAAGAGAGTATGCAGATGCTGCTACTCTATACCCCAAAATGAAATGCATCACCTATTTCCAACATTCACCTTCCAGTCTGTGCTGCTTTGTCTCAGACTGGCTGGCTGGTTGGTGGGTGGGAGGGAGAGAGCGAGCGAGGGAGGTTGGGCTGGCTGGCTGGTTGGCGGGCGGGCGGGAGGGAGGGAGGGAGGTTGGGCTGGATGGTGGACTCTGAGCTGCAGTCCTGATTACACTGATAGACATGCAGGAATCCTGCGCCGGCTGCCAGAAACCACAGAGCGAAAGGAGAGGACCCCGTGTCTGCCCTGCACTCAGATGTAAACACCAGTAGCCCCTCCAAGGAATGCAGGGCTTGTGTTGGCCCAGAGAGGAGAGCAGAGAAGGCGAGGGGGGAGGAGGAGGAGGAGGAGGAAGAGGAGGAGGAGGAGGAGGTGCCAGGCAGATCAACAAAGAGCACAATTATTTTTAATGAATGCAAAGGCAACAGCAAGAAAAAGCAAATAACTTGCACGAGGCATTTTTTGCCCGTTCTATTTTTTTCTGCTTCTTTTGAGAAGATAAATGCCCTACATGCATGAGAACAAACATGCAGACTACACAGTTAATTTGGGCTTAGGGAGGTGTTCATTGCAACCACACCATGCAGCTGGCAACCAGCACTAATTACACACCTCCAGTCTGCAGGCAGGCACGGCTGTCCACATTTCATGTTGACTTTTTCGTGATCCAAGCAGTGAATTAAAATAGCTGGGGGGGAGAAGTAGGAGCTAATGGGTAATATATCTGTCTTCTGTGAGTTGAAAATGTGAAATCCTCAAACATTTTAAAGAGTTAATATACAGCAGGGAAAATGGTGGTGGTGGTGGTGGTGGTGGTGGTGGTGGTGGTGGTGGCGTGCTTTCTGTGCGTCAGACGAGAATTGCCCAGTCATGGTGTTGACCCCACACCAGCTCTGTGTGCCTGACCCAGTTCAGCACCTCAAACAAAACACGTCTTATTTTTAACCCCCCTGTTCCGTGTGTCTAGGAGGCCTTGGTTCAATATGTCCTTGTCAGGAAGAACAATTTTTCACCCCATTTTGTTTAACTGGACCAGTAACTCACACATGCATTTCTCCTCCTGTCACTGGGAGAAGCGCTGCTCTGCAGAAAGATTGATAGATAGAAATCAAACATTATCTTTAACAGCTACGCTGATCCAAAAGTGCATAAACAGCCCCCAGACCCCTAAAAAAGCCAGGCTTCCTGGTTATTTCCCAGTTCTGTGGCAAGAGCGTGCTGGGACAATATTCTTGCTCTCTATGTTTGCCAAGAGCCCATTCATTACCCTGTGCAGCAGGCCCATAATGTTATTCCTGGGTAGTTGAACTGCACTCTTCCGAAGGCCGGAATGTCTTCCACCAAACGTGGTATCGTTCTGTGTTTGCTGATGTGGATAAGCATGTTTTTTAAAACAGACAAAGTCAAACAGAATCTATGTTTTGATGGCAAGCTCTGCTGGACCTCACGACTACTTTGTGCCAAGTCATTGGGGTATGCTGGGATACATTAGCAGCGCTAGTAAAGCAGTAACGAGGCTTGGACAAACATATAGGGATTCCTCCACTGGCGTGCCTGGATTCCCATCCTCTACCTCCGGTCCCAAATAGGACAACTCAAAAAAGTAGTATACACATGGTGGTAGATCAAAGCTGATGACAGAACATACATTACAGTCCCATACCAAGTCTAAGACCATAGCAGTACACATTGTTTTTTTTCACTGCAATGCCATAATGTGTTTGTAAGTAATCTGTCATTTTGTGTCAGTCATATCTCTCCATCATTGATTTAAATCAGGGCAATGAAACAAGATGAAAAGTATTCATTATGTATACGCCACCTACCAGCACGGTGTTTGCAGGAAGTTCTGCACTTGATTTTATCAAGAGAAAGAGGAATGCAATGGGGCATCTTTGGAGTGGTGCTCTATCCTGCGTAACCTACTGATCTATCAGTGCATTCTACCAAGCTGTCAGGCCTACAGGCACTGGGCAGTGGTGCATAAGAACCTAATATACATGTCCATCATAGCAGGCCAAAGTTAAGGGGCTGACTCCTCCCGTCATACATACAGTTATGCCAAGGGTTGGTCTATCTGACAATAGCCAAAGTAATTGTTGCCCACTGTATCTGAACAATTCTGTATCGCAAATTAACAAAGTTGACGCCAGTGCAAATGCCATGTGAGAGGGAGAGACGATAAAGGATAACTCAGAACCAAAGAAAATCGGGCTAAAGTGTAAACATAAAAGAACAAAAGGGAGGAAAGAGAGAACAGGCTGCAATACATTAAGTAGAAATGAAAGCCAGGTAGCACAACATTGCAACTTCTTTTGTTTGTGCTAGGGGAGTATCTTTTCAGTGTGTTTTAAATGTTTTGTTTTTACCCTGACTGCACTAGTGCGTCAAACATTCAAGGGCCCACAACATAACGTGCAAGCTCCCTTCCATTTTTATTTGTTGTAGAGTGCATGCTTGGCTTTGTCAGAAAAGCCTAAATAAATGAAATAATAATACTATTGGCTTAATGTGTATATTTTTTCTTTTAGCTTTTCCTCTGAAGCCGTTTACGACTATCCAAAGGTCCTCGCGATTTTTTTAAATCTTCTATTTCAGTGGAGACAGAAACAAACTGGTTGTGCAAAATACTGTTCCGTCTTCCAAAACATTTTGTTTGGACTAAACTGAATCATGAAAAATGAACTGGCAGAAGAAAGCCTACACTCAGTCATGCCAACTCTAAGGGTCTAAAGGGCGAAGAGCATTGGATGGTAATACTCCACAATGCTATGATCAAGCTTAGGAAAATAATTGTATAACCCCTGATTCAGGTCTTTTTGGAAAGAAAGCGACAGACAGAGCTGGGTTTGGAGCAGCCACGTGTGAGACTGTATGTCTAATTGAGTTTAATGCCCTTCATCAAAATATAGTTGATTTGCACAACACCGTATCACATAAAAGCCTTATTCAGGATCAAGGATTCCAATTCCCCACTGTGTCCTCGTATCTATAATTGTAATCTATTAAAAACACACAAAAAGGAAGGCTAAACAAATATATTTCCAAGCAGAACCTCTATTTTGTTACCACTGGCAGACAGAATGGCACCTGAGAAATTCGAGCTGACATTTAGGAGAAGCAGAGGTCCAGGAGAAGTATATCGCTTTCTTAAGCTAATTAGTCCGCTATATTACCAATCAAAAGAACTGCCCTCTCAATACAACAGTGGGCCAAAAAATATATTTGCTTTATATCTGCGAGCCTTGAGGTAGAAAGCCAGCATGGTGAGCCTGATGTAATCCATTTGAGGTAATCTAGGGGATATAATGGTGTGTAAAAATAGATACCTCTGGCTCAGATTATCATCATCAATCTCATTACAGCATTCTGCCCAAATGACTGTAAATTATACAATTCAAACAGAGACAAAAACAGAGAAAAGCTGTCAAAAGCAGTCTAAAGAAGCAGTCTAAAGAAGGAGCACAGAGTCATAACTGATGCTGTGAAGACATCCATCTTTAAGCTGCTACATTACTTGATGGATACACTCCCCTACACCTTGCAATTAACTGCAAGTACAGACTCAACTCTGTTTACTGTTGGCTTTCATTGCAATCACATGTTTGCAGCCACTGTATCAGATTTGATTCATTCAGCTTCAGTCTAGCCCATCTCATTTCTATTCAGGAGTCTAAAAGAGGCATTTTCATTACTCCACCCACCCATTACTGCGAAATACTGTTCGGCGTGGTGGGCTTATGCAAGTCCTGCTCCCAGTTATTGTTACACAGCCCTTAGAGGCTTTCAGGTGCAAAGAAATTTAGAGGCTTTATGAACAATGTTTATAATTAATAAACAGTCTACTGATTGCCACCCACCATTTAATCTTTAGGGAACTGCCACATGCTGTTACACATGGACTCATTTTGAGTTACACTGTCCACTAGGGGGAGATACATTGCTTATAGTTCACGTGGAATCTATTGCACTTTTCTATAAAATACACGTGCATTTTTGAGAGTGCAAAAGTAAAACCATTCCAGCTAAAATCAAACATTTTCTCTTCACAACATATATCTAGGGTAGAGTATTCAGCATGATTTACAGCTTCAGTAAAAAACTGAAACATAATAAATTAACTATTTAATGGTTAAAGCTGGCAAAGCCCAAAAAACAGAAGGCATTTAAGTATTTTATTCGCATTATTAGGCTATGTCCTTTAGACAACAATGGAATATTCCCTCCTAACTCACCATCCATTTAGGAAAATCCAATGTTCTTCCTCCTACAGCTTTCTACTCTACCTGACGTCAATCAGTAACGTGGCACTTAATTTGCTAAGTAAAAAGGGGGGCAGAAATTAGCCCCATAAAACTCCATTTTGAAACTGAACAATTGGCTGAATTCACTAGCCTAGCATTTCCAATTAAAATGAATGGGGGCGGGATTCCTCACTTTCTTCAATTATAATATGTCCATGCCCTACCTCTGCTAGAATAGGAATTTCAAACTGAAACTGTGCTGTAGTGCAGCTCCAAACTCATTAATCACCCCACACCCCATCTGTGTCATTTCAGTTCACTGACAGATTACTATGCCTGTGGACTAAAGTTAAATGTGAGACCTACAACCAGCTCAATGAAGGCAGGCTGGCTATGAACAGGGGGGAAACAGAAATTACCTCCAATTCATTTTCCTCAGCCCTTACCTCATGATTCACTGCAGTGAGGGGGTTTCTGAAGGGGTAGCTCCGTGGTTTGTCTTTTAACACCCTTGTCAGGCACACAGGTCTTCGGCAGTTTGATATCCTGAGGCCTTTTCTTCAAATAACGGTACATCTTCAGTTGAAGAGAAGACACACTTTACGTGCTAAGAAACTCGGTTCCGTTAGCAAGATATTCTGACTAGGCCTATCCGACATTAATACGCTATTTAGAAAGGTATTACCATTAAATGTTTTGTGGGGGAAATCATTTAGTGTTGTGGGCTAATCGGTCTGCCATTCTGAATTCTGACCTGAGGCAAATCCTTTTCTCTAGTGGTATCCTTTCACCTTGTCGTCATCCTGTGGCGTTAAACTGAATGTCAAACGACTTTTTTGTGGTTAGGTAGTGACCGACTAGGGCTGTATCACATTCCACACCTGTGAGGATTTTATAGCGCGTGTACTGTCAGAAGGAAAGCTGCGCGTAATGACACATATTAGGCGCGAGATGGCGAGAGTGCTTAAGTTATACGCCAGCCAGACCTTCAATACCAGCCAAAATACGGTCAGGAATATAGTTGGATATCATAAACGATAACCTGGATAGCACAGACACAAAAAAGACAAACACTTTTCAAAACATTTTGCACAATGCATCAGGAATAATCTTTTTTTATTCCAGACCTTCGATTTATTTAACATTTTTACACCATATGAAGGTAGCAAACCGTAGAAACAAACGAAGGTAAATTCACACTCGCTCACTGCAGTCAGGCGATTGCACATGTAGTTTTCTGACCCAGAGGTAGGAACTTAAGTTGCTTCAGAATTCAAGGACAATTTTAAGCATACATTTTGGAACAGACATTCGACGCCCAGCCATCTTGAAATACAGCAAAGACACAGCAGTACACCACAGGTAAAATGAAAGATTAAGTACTTATTTTCAGTGCAAGATTGTTCAGCAAAAACGTCACAAATACAGCAAGTGTGAAAAGGCTAAATCAAGAGTGCATCCCAGCGATCTACAAATACATTATCAGACAGTTATCAATGGGGAAATCTTAAAATCAGTAGATAAAACAGGATTTCATAGTCAAGACATTGCACATTAGTGACATGGTTGTCATAATTCTATGACATTAACCATTACTGGTTCTGACCTAATTTTAAGTGAGACTTAAAAAATCCTATACCAATAAATCATTAAGAACAGACTGACCATTGTAGCACCAAGTTCATTTTGTTTGCTGTAACTCAAATCTCCCAGATGCCCATGGGTGGTATTCAAATTCTAAGAGGTTCAACAACGGTATCGAGGAAGGTAGAGCACAAAAGATGAGATTCCATGCAGAGGGCCTTTGCACTTCTGCAGCCCTTGACATGTCATTTTTTGTTCTTACAGAAGCTATCATACTTGTTGCAGGCCTTTTGCATGTCTGTGAGGAAGCCTGGAACACCACTCTGCAAAGAAGAAAGCAAAACAGTTTTGAAAATTATTATAAAGTCACACTGTCAACTTTCACCATACAGTTGTTCTGTGGCCGGTCTTGGGGTCATGGAATTCTAATGTGTACAAACTAATGATACAACCTTAATGTAGATTTGGACTTTTTTTAGGACTTTTTTAATGACCCCCAAATATAAACAAATGTCAGGAAATGCTTATCCGTGTTTTCTCCAGTCAGACAAAAACAAACTGTGTGTTTTTCATTTACGTGTTTCATTTATATGCAACCTTTTTGAAATCATGTATATAAAAGAAGTCTTTTTGGATCTCATCAATGATGTCTGAAACTAATCTTGAGCTGGTCTACATCATCATCATCACAGCACTCAAGGTCATCACAACATGCAGTACTTAAGTGGTTTAGAAGCCAGGCACACTGTATTTTATGACTAAATATAAATGACAAATAATAGCTCCACCTTTACAGTAATCTACATTACAACTGCCAGTTTCACAGGAGCTATAGCAACTGGTATGTGGCCTTGTCACTGTACATAAAACTAGATTAGTAAGAAATACAATGTACAGTTTATTATGCCATCTGTCAAACCCTCTAAGCACTGGAGGCAGCTTTGCTTCCCCAACCTCCAGCAGTGATGTGGCCTGTTCTGTAAATGTGCAGTTTTTGTCCATTCAACAACTCCAATCCCTCTACAATTTAGCCAGACTTAAGGGGATTATTATAAAAGGCACTAACCGATGAAGGAAAAGGAATGAAAACGTGGCACCATAACAGTAAGTGGCCTAAGACCAGTATTGAACTATCTAATCCAATCTTATGTAAGCATTTGATCTGTTATGTAAGAATACTGCATCATTGTCTCCACAACTCAACAAACCAAAAATGCATTGTGACCATTGTCTGCAAATGGAAAACAGTGTCCATGATCACAGAAATAAATTAAAACCATGAAAATAGCATCTAATGTCACGTAGAGCATAACAAAATATTTAATAACATAATTTGCCAGAAACACACCCTCATTTTCGAATATCCCTTCATTTTCCAAGCAGCTATGTTTGCAATCCCCAAATATACTCCTTCACTTCCACTAATGTACACAGAAGCCCTGCTAATAAATGTACCATTGAGAAGCATGAGTCATTCTGGTAAACATTTTTCCCATGGTGCTGTGCTTATTGGCAGCAAATGTGAGGTCCACCTTACCTTAGCGGCCCAGTTCACCAGCCAGGTTGGGATCATGCCACCTGGGTTATCAAAGTAGTTCATGAAGACTATAATGGGAAAGATGACAAAACAGCCATTATTCCAACAATACAAAAAACAATCTTTGTTCTGTATGTGAAGACAAAGTGCTGCTGGCTGTACCAAGGAATGCATTCATACCTTTAGAACCACAGTAACCATCAGTCTCAATGGCCAGACTCTGCTTGTAGTCTTTCACTCTGATCACACCGTTCTTCTCTGGACACTGAGACACTTCACAGCTCTTGGCCAAGACCACCCAAATCTTCCTTCCCTCGATGTCTAGGTCTCTACGCGCTCTCACGTACACATACTAGTATGGCTAATTAAGGAAGATGTAGAGTAATGTAATGATGAACCAGTTAAATGTGGGCAGATGTTAATTTGGGTAAGTGTATGATAAATCATCACAAAATAAACAACTTAAAGTAGGATAAATCCTTTTTCAGATCAGTTTTTATAATGTGACCTAGTAACGTGATCTGACACTCCTTCACACCAGGATCAGGTTAGGGTTGTCCATGGGGTCTGGATATGACATTGTTCTGCTTGTCTTCATTAACTTCTATTGTCCTTTCACCTTCAATCTACCTCCAAATTAATTTGTTTTCACATTAATCAGTGACCTTATTCTTACATTTGCATCTGTGGTCCACACCACTCCAGCAATGTCAAACTCCTGAAATGCAGGAGAAGACATGGAAATGCAGCCACGCCCAGATTAATTTAAAAATGCCTGGTTAGCGTCTTTGTGTGTGGACACAGTGAAAACAACAACGGTGTTGATGCGTTGACACAGAAACCACACGTTACTGTTCTGATTGGTCCTCCTCAGTGAAATGTTTGCCTCCCTGACTTGTTGTGCTCAAATCCCAACATATTTGTTATGTGTGCTCATGCAGAAGACAGCAACAAATCCTTTTGCACTCTTGTGGACTACTAGCTGTGACTGCACAACGGAGAACCAACAATAAACTCTGCTGACCTTGTTGCCTTTGCCCTGTATGCATGGACATGTCATGTGACACTTCCCCAGAAGGCATAGAGCTTGCCTTCAGAGATCTCCTCTCTGGAGGGTACTGTATATCTACTTGTCTTCTTGAGGCCTCTTCAGGTAAGGAATCCCCTCAGCAAGTCTGCCACACTTTGCGACATGCAGCCAATATGTCCAGTCCCAGTAAAAAAATGTGGCTTTACCATCGGCTTCAGAATTTCTATGTTATCGAGTCATCAAGTATGCTTCAGTAATCTAATATGATGTTTCTGAGATACACAAAAGTAAAACACATTGCAATTTTCTTACAAAACAGACAGCTACAACTACAGAACATTAACTCCAAGTGCAATGAGAGTCAAAAGTCCTTCAAAAAATATAATAGCAAGGATATTAGCCTAGTTACTGTGTGAGATTTCTGTAGGATACATCTCTATTTGACAAAGGAAAGGGATATTTCACTTCCCAGTAAATTGCAGATTGTCCATCGTAGTCTTTTTCAGTGAGCTCTGTAGAACAAACAGAAATAAGATTAAAATCAATCTCACATGGATCTTACTCATCTGTGACTTCTTTTTTCCCAATTTCTCAAATGTCTTTTATTCAACTTGTCAAATAAACACATTACCCAATGACCTTTGTGAACCTGTATGATTTACATATCGTAATAAATTGTGAAATGTCTCCATAGAGGGGAGTCTTTCCCTCAATGGAGGAGTACTTTCTGACGCCATCATGGTGGTCCTCCCGATGCAAACACAGACAGGAAACACAACTATTCCCTGCTGAGGTGAGGGAGTTTAGCAAAGCAGGAGGAATATCTTTGCCAATATAAATCACTGAGAGACAAAACTAAGTCAAAAGGTACTGTAGTGACCTCTACAACAGACCTAACCCAGAGACACAAAGAATGAAGAAGGAATTTTAAGTAAAGTACGCTTGCATATTAAGAAAAAAATGTCTGAGTGTTTCTCTGTCTCTCATAAATGTAGGTGATGACAAAGCATGAAGGCAATAACAAAATTACTAATAACACAAAATAATATACGGCCACTGGACAATTCAATAATGCCAATAATTACTGTCCATTTCAGAGAATGTTCAGAATTATCACAGTCTTAAGTGAAGAACACGAAAGATTTAATAAACGATGCTAGTATCTTATATTTCATATTTACTGATGTGTTTTTCCAAAGAAAAAATACACTGTTCAATGTCTATCATAAGCTGTAGAAGTCCCAATAGGCCTACAACAACCAACACACATATGCTGAAGTGATATGCTAACTACTCCAGAAATAAAAAGTCCAAAACAAATGAACACAGTATGACACAGTGTGTTTATTTATTACCTATGTGGGAAACCTTTATTTCGGGCCAAGACTTTATCTGGTATACAAGCCTAATGAGTTTGTTGAATTATACACTAAATTCGCCTTTACACATTACTATTCTATTACTTATTACTATTCTATTACTTGCTACTAAAAACTATTCCACTGCACCTCAAAATGAAATTTTGCCTTATGCCTACTGCACTATCTCATATATCAGATAAACACGTCAATGTGCACTGCTTGTTTGCTGTCAATTAATTATTACTATTAAGTTATACCTGGCCTACAAGAGTGCCTTAAATCTTTTCAGGTCAGTGAAGTTCAATTTCATTTCACTGCTGTACAATGGGAGCTATCCCTAATCTGGCACAACCTGACAGCTCCTTTTTCTTTTCTATTTCACACTGATACTATAATTTGGTCAAGATTGGGCATCTCATGCTGCATAACTTCCACAACTTCATTTTGGGGTGCAGAAATATTTTTGCTACACTACAAAGAACACAGAGATGTGGTGACATGAAGTTACCTGTGAGATACTAAGGATACTGCCAGCATGTAGTTAGAAGTACAAGTTACAAAGTTACAAAGGATGAAAAGTGTAATATGTGAGAGATGCATTTTATTATTGGTCATCTTGCTGGCCTAGATTTTGGTTTTGGTTGGATGTACATTTAACAGAAAAAAGAGGAGACAGTCTGAACGAAATTGTTTAAGCACTATACAATCCTGATGTGTGTATTCATGTCTAGATCAGTATCATGTAACGTAACATATAACGTAAATGACACTGAATTTAAATATGGTTGTGGCACAGATATTGCCAAAACATACAATGAAATGAAATCTTATGGTATATGGTTACATTCAATGTTGGATTTCCATGGTCACAATATAACCATGGTCTATTCAAACACTTATAAAAGTATTAAACAGACCTACTACATTTTATTTACTTACAGATGTTTTACAGTCTACAAATGAAAATGCAGGTGAAATCCCTTACATCATTCCAGAGTAAAGTCAAACAGTATGGCAGGCTACAAAAATGTGACACACCTCATTACCTTTGACATAGCTGTCCCATTGCTTCCTGTATGCCAGGTCCATGTAAACCTCTGCACACAGATCTGGAGCACAGTTCTTGAGAGAGCCAAAAACTTTGTATTCATAGAGACCAGTTTCCTATAAAAGCAAAAAAATGTTGTATTCGAGCATACTGCTTTCCCAACTTCGAGCCATTTTAGTGCCGATTCTGAAGCATCTTTGTCTTTGACACCTGGGGGAGCAGCTGCATTCCCTTACTTACTCAGCTTGTGGGCTAACAGAACGGATGCAATTAACCGCATGAGCTAGGCTACATGAAACCTCATAAAACGTTGACACAGAAAAAAACTAATCTTATTCATGAACTCGTGGCAGGGCCAGAAATCTTCTGGTAAATGGACGTTTCCGACACAGTCAGGTGAGTGATTTTCCTGTGGGAATCTGGCTAACACTTCCTTAGCGGGCTAACACTGCAACCAAAGTCCCCAAATGATATCTTTTTACGCGCTGCAAAAACACAATGCAATGACAATAACGCATCTGTGCTACCTTATATCTTGTACATCAATAGGAAGAGCTCCGTAAGACCACCCACAGGATTGTACAATTCGCTAAAATCTTAGCGAGCTATGTGCTAACAGTACTGTCAAACTACACGGGTCAACGTCAGTATTTACTGTAGCCTACCTGACTGTACCGCCGATATATTTTGACTCCCATAGTCTCTGTAAACAACTCCCATCCCTCTAACTGTGGCTCATCCAACTCTCTCCATGCCGCCTGAAACTCGTCTTCTGTGAAGTCCATTGACATGATTTCAAAGGAGTGCAATGTTGTATCATATGATCACTGACTACCCAACACCGTAGCTACTGCGTCAGCGACACTCGGTGGCATTCCATTCCATTTGATGCCAGCGCGGATGTGATCAGCGTGCTATATTTTGTAGTCTTCAGTGCCGCAAACATGTAGTGTGGCATTTAGAAACGTGGGGACAGAGTTCCTATCTCTTGTCAGGACGCCCTCTACCCATCTTTTCGTTTATTTGTTTAATTTTGCAGTTTTGTGTTGTAACATTTTGTTTGTCTTCTTGGGTAGTTTATCTATAGCCTATTAATAACTAAAATGAATAGGCTACATACGTAAGGGTAATTACACATTTCTTAAAAATTGTTTAATGTATACATTATATCATAATGGGCCATAGGCTAATAGCTATTCTGACTGGACATGGGCTACCCACTGGAACCATGTCTTGGTTCCTTCAACCCAGAAGCTGAAAGGCATTAAAATAATGTTCAGCATCACTGACCAAGGCACTTCAACAAAACAGAACTGCGTAAACAAAATACAGCGTAGGGTAAATGCTTTGTTGTTTGAATCTTTCCACTTCTTTATTCATTTATAAAACAGGTGGTATAAAATGATTACATTTAGGCTTAATGAACAGGAATCATTTTGATATTCAAAAAACCTGACATAAATCAAATATAAGCTTTCTTTTCAGCTGGGTAGTATTATTAGCCTAGTGTGTGTGTGTCTGTGTGTGTTTCCCGCAATGGTGTTTCACATATAAGGATGGATTGTGTGAAAAAGCCCCTACTTCCTGTCTTCACATGGAAATCTTGTATCTCTTTTTGGGAAAGGATTAGCAGCAGGAAGGAAGAGCACAGACAACACCCCATATCGCATTACTGTGTCAGAAAAACTGACTTTGAATTGGTTGAGGGGGCAGGGGTAAAATAACACCCAGTGCTTGTGTTTCACATTGCCATGGAGGGGCCATTGGCTGGACCTTAAATAAACAACTGTCGGGTCACCCTGGGTTGCAGCCACCACAGCCCAAGTTCTGATGGATCATGAATGAATGAAATTAATACATCAACTTGAAATTACTGTGTTATTAAGAAAACGTAGAAAACAACCAACAGAAATTTGAATTGCGAAAGATTAATAAGCATGATTGGGTACATGAAAGAGGTGGGGGCCTAAGATCAGGTTGCAGTTTATTAAGCTCCATTTTGCTCAAAATGATTATTTCACAGCTGTTTATGAATTCATGAGAAATTATTTTTTGTCTATCGTCTGTCTGTATGCATACATGTGGTATAGACCTACGTGTAAGTGTGTGTCTTTCTCTTACTTATCACGTGACCATGCAGAGTGCATTCTGCACAGAAATAGATAATTGAATTTGATTAAAGGGGGCCCTAAAGCTCGACTACATTATGTCTACTTATTGGATTGTTTCATTTCAGGATGCTTATTAAAAAATCAAACCTTTGCTTCAAAAGCTCAATCAAAGTCTGTCGAAAGTGAGAAAGTCACTCCACCTCCTGTCCAGGATACCTCAAGTGTGTATCTGTATGAGAAATGTGGCAGTGGAGTAACCGCTGTCGCGCATGAGGAAACTCGCTGTGGATATCCAATGAATGGGAGTCAAATTCCACCTCCGCTCGCCTTTAGCGCAGTTTCAGACGAACTGTGGCGAGACTGTATGCAAGACGTAGACGTACTGTTGTCCGCTCAGTGTTTCATCTGCTACTAAGCAAAACACTGTCCAAGAAACGCGTTGAAAGAGTTTGAAAAATAAAAAGCTATGAACTTTTCCTCCGTCAATGCACAAGGATTCGTGATGGAAACTATGAAAGAGGTAAGCTGCTTTCCTGTGTTGGGTATCATGTTACTTTAAACATGGTTTCACTCAAGCTCATAGTTAAAGCATTTACATTGGATTTACAAGAATTGGCAAATGGAAAGCCCGCTTTATTTACTGACTGATCGGTTGATTTTCTTTGTCGAATGATGTTTTAAACATTTTAACGCTATCAAAACATGCCTTACATTCTGAAAAGTAAGACATTTATATTTGGTTGCAAATGTTGGAGCAATTAGCAGGCATGTTGTGTATATTTTTTATATATATATTTTTTTTTTAACTTAACTTATAGGCTACCATAAATAGGCTACTTGTAAGCAGTGCTGGCCCACGTATAGGTCAGATTAATTTTCGTATAAGTACGATAAATTGTTGTACTGCTATGTTTGCAAACTTTGGTGACGAACAAACTGCTTGTGAAATAACTTATAATTTAAAGGTACTCAAATTTCACGGAGCTGATCGTAATGTCATATCCCGCGCTCTTCAAGGAATGTGACAGCTCGTGCTGAGTTGAGAGCTTCTGCGTCATTCAGCCAATTTTTGCCGTGCATGAGAAGGGCAACTGGAACACTGCTAGCGTGCGCTTAGAGTTGTGTTTATACTGTAAGATGGAACACCAACAGCTTTGTGGTAAATTATGTTTCTTTGTTCTGAACTTAGGTTTGGACACATTGACGGGGCACAGCTGAGGACATCTCACAGTAGAAGAAGACAACTTTCCAGCTGTTCTGTTCTGAAATGCCAGAGGAATTCTCCAAAGACACAATGAGAGTACCTGCAGCCGGAGATCGCATTCTAACAGAGAAGACTAACAATAATGAGAGCGCCCCTGTGCCTGCCCCTGTGGTCTCAGTGCCCCTGGTCAATGAGGTCCAGCTCACTGCAGCCACCGGTGGAGCAGAACTTTCCTGCTACCGGTGCACGGTGCCATTTGGAGTGGTCATTCTGATTGCAGGTATTGTGGTGACGGTTGTGGCGTACAGCTTTAATTCACACGGGTCCACCATCTCCTACTTCGGACTGGTGCTTCTGTCGTTCGGGTTGGTACTCTTGGGGTCCAGTGCCATTTGCTGGAAGGTGAGGTTGGAGAGAAAGAAGGAGAGGCGAAGGGAAAGTCAGACCGCCTTGGTGACCAACCAGCGAAGCCTCTTTGCATGAGACCACATAAGCAAGCCCTATAGGAGTATGTGCCAAGAAGGACAAAAACAATTTACTAGTAACGGAGAAGGCTGAAGGGGAGCCAGCAAGAGATGGTGGATACGTGCGGAGTGGATGGTTGATGTTGCGGTTGTGTTCCTCTGTCCAGATGTTTCAACATCACTGACTGGTGTCAACGTGGTGGGCCTGGCTGACCCATTTGGCTCCCCCCACAGTCTAATGTGAAGCCTCTCGCATGCTGACAAACCCTGGCTTTGAAGAAGCTGATGGTTGTTGCTTTTCTTCCCCCCTCCCTCTCCCCACTCCTCCTCCTCCTACTCTGTGTCAAAAAGACTGACCACATCTGGGCAGGCTGGGAAGGCAGCCAAAGTGGATGTATCAGAATTAAGATGAATAACCACACTACAAACCCGTGAAAGGGAAGCTGCCCATTAATCCTCCATTGCATCCTGTGGTTAAGGATTAATAGTAAGATGAGAGGACTGATTCAGAGGAGGGTGAAGGGAAAACCCAAGAACAATGAATCATTCTTCATTGATTGTGCTACGTTTTACATACACACCTCATTTTGAAGTCTAACTTTAGGTTGACACCATCTCAGTGACTTGTGTATTCTGCGGGTATGGAAATATGGTACTTACACACTAATGAGATGCTGATAGTAAGTAGTTACATGGGTTGTAAGGTTAAGACAGAAGTAGATTTTAATGGTAACATTTTGAGTACATACCTACGATAGCCCATGATACCATAATACCAGACACGTGGCACTAATCAAGTGCTGTCCGAACATGTATACTCATTGTAGTGGAAGTAGAGTACTATTGTTACTCAACTGTAACTGTATCGAAAGTCTCTTCATAAGCACTTTTGATCTATTTTGTTAACTTTATTCCCATATTCTTTGAAATATGATACTAGGTTCTGAATCAACACAACCTGTTTGGCGTTAGTATTACTCATATTGAGAGAGGGTTATAAAAGTCTTGATCACTTTATTCCAACAGTTATTAATGCTATTATTAGTTATTATATATTATTATTGTAACAACTGTTGCTATTTCAGTCTTGTCTTAATTCAGTAATTAAACCAAAAGTGCAATATTAATACAACTTGTTAATTAGTCAATAAATGTAATAAAATCTGTTGTGAACAATTCTTTGAATTTGTATATTCAATTAATTTTGACATTGAACAAACTAAGTTGGTAGTTGTGCAAAACATCTAAAATATAGGGTGTATTTTTGTTTGGTATTTTTGTGAACAAGGAAAGAATTCAACACAAAAGCATGATTTGCTGTATCAGTTAATGAATTATGGATTCATTCATTTTCAAAACTGCTACCTTGTTGTCCTACCTAATGAAATTGGTACATTGCACTTAATTTTTAATATAAAAAAAAATCATCATGTTTTTATGACGCAGAACAATGTCCTTTTGAGTCTAAGTCAATGCGCACCCGGTAACAAGAAAGGGCAGCACAAGTGAAATGGTGTGATTTTTGCATTCAATAATGAATTGAAGGAAGTGTCTCTTTCTTTTATGACGTATACATGCTTCCCAGCACTTGTTCTGTGTGCCATTGTGTATGTTAGCTAATGTGTTTGGCTGCCTTTTTTGATTGTTTTTCAGAGGTAAATGGAGTACAGATTTTGTACAGAGATAGGCCAGTCACCTCTCACTACTCTTGTTCTCATGCAATCACTGTGTCTTGTCCTCCTCTGCTGCTTTTTAAGGTATTTCACAGAATTTACCATCAGTTACAAGTTGTGTGAGTTAATGTGCTTTAAAGTGATGTGTCCGTAATAACCTTACCGAACAGCCTTTCAGAAAATGCTTAGTATATAAAGGCTTGAATTAATCCATCAGTCATAGGTAAAAAGGACATAGCATTGAACTCGCATGCTTTGACTCAGTTTTAAATAGCAGCGACGTGGCGGTATATTTATAGGCAGCACTTGCGTTGCTATGCATCCGTGTGACACCAGACACTACAACTTAATGGTTTGCTTGCGTCAGAGGAGCACCTACAACACACTTTGTCACATTTGATGGCTAACCTTACCACTGGCAGACGGTCAAGTGTACCACTGAGGTAGACAAGCAGAGTCATTCTGACACCCAACTCTGGGATCAAATGTTAATCACTTAGTAACTTGTTAAAACATGAGTGTCCCCTTCCCAGATGCCCCGGAGCTGCCGGTAGCTATGGAAAAGCAGCAATGAAGTTGGAAAAAGAAGCGACCCGATATGGGATTTAACAGGTGTTCCCCACAAGTCATACCCTCATGCTGAACCCCAGCTCCTCGTGAATACACTGCAAGACAACAGAGCATTTTCCACGGGCGTTGCACCCAGCGCTCATAGCAATCACACAACAACACCCACAACAATGTTTCACTATGACTGTCCTCGACCTAAGACAGAGATGACTGCACTATAGAAAGTCATAGTTCTGTAGAAGCGTTACAGAGCTAACGTTGCAAAACATGAAATGAAAGTTGACCTTGAATGACCTCTAACATTATAGCAGAGTTTGCTATGTGGTTACTGTAGTAAAAGGCCACCAGTCAGAAACTGTCTATCCAGCCATTTATTTTTACATCAGAATGAAGTGTAATCACTGTTACACTGCCTTGCAAATTATAATATTTGCAAGATTTCTCCTTTTTGAATTTCAGTGAACACTGAAAGCAAATGAAACAGTATTCCAAATGACAGAGTTCTATATATTAGTTTAAAAGTTTAGCACACTGTATAGCTGTGTTAAGAATCGAGCATTAGTGCACCCTGGAACATTATATCTAATCATGGTCAAGAGTCATCATGGTCTTTTTCCTGTTGGCCAGAGTTCACTGCTGTTGCATTTTATGACTGTGAGTTGTGGGCGCCCGTGGGGCCCCAAAGCTGGAGCCGTACGTCCACCGGTGGAGCGGCACGCAGACCGAACGTGCGTCAGCACCCCATCTCCCCAGAGAGGTGGCCCATGTCATCACTTCCCCGCTGTACGCTCCCTCCACCTGGCATAGATTGAAAGCACGGGGTCGGCTCCAACCCCCGGGCAGGAAACAGTGGGCAGGCTGCCAGGAGTTTTGCCAGACACCTTCGCGGAGGGCGGCCGGAAAAAGCCAAGAAATCACAAACCCACTCAAAGAAGTTCAGCCAGGACCGAGTGGGGTTTCTTTGGGCTTTCATTCTCATTGACTTAATACCAACCTCCAAGGAAAACATCAGAGCCCTTCTGAGATGTGGAGGTCCATGTGCTGTAACAGGATCAGACTTGAGAACTGAGAATGTTCCTCTGACTTTTGACCTTGGAACACAAAGACCTTTAGTAATTTAAGTCGTCCATCGCCCCCACTGTAAACTAAGCATTACGCAGCTGGCAATTGAACTTGTGTAAAAAAAAATGTTCACAGCGTTTCTCTTGTAAACAATTTCGAGTCCAGATTCATCCGGGTGGAGTGATGTGTCAGTCTGATTGTGACACTCCACCACAACCCGATAGAGATTTGCGACTGGAAAACATGTTTAATGAGAAGCAACCTTATAATGTACTGACGTCAATGTGTGAGGTAAAGCATGTTAGGCACAGCTGTGGAGCGCTTCCCAAGCTGGGCCCCACAAGAGACTTCAGTCGAAAAACATCTCCTTTCCATTTCATTCATGCACAGGGTCATTCCATAAATCCTGCCTTTCACAGGCTGTCCTTTAGCCTCTTTCATGCTCGGCCAAGGGCTTTGAACACGGTCTCTGAGGTGTTGCCTAGCTACTTCTTCACTTGCTCTATCTCAAGGTCTAACCCCATGGTTTTGTTTCACGTTCTCTCTTCAGGACAAAGCCCTTCCCTGTCCAGTGTAGAAAGATGTAATCCAACTACTGCTGTGGACACTCCAATTCATGATTAAATAAACTGTTTGTACTTGTTAGTCAAATGCAGTGTTACCTCCTGCTTTCTCTGTTAGTGGTGGCATGAAAACATCACTTCAATGGTGAAAGTCTTGGGTAACGTTTACAGAAAATCCCTTGCTGAAGTCTCAAGGGCATACAAGACATTATAAGTCTTGACATTGTGCAATGATGTGGAGGGGTGGTGGCAGTTTTCCCCGAAAACAATGGCTTTTTGTTTTTGAATGATTTCCCTAAATTCTTAGCCTGTCTGCGGCGCTCCATTCTTCCCAGTCATAACAAATGACCTGCGCACAAGCTCAGCTTGTGATGACAGTGACATAATGAGGGTGTGAGCACTCCGATACCAGAACAATGAGCAGCTTTTTCGATTGAAGGGCTCCTGCTCGAATTGACGGACTTTTCCCCCTCCCCTTCACCCTTTATCCATGCTTCAAACCAGATTCATGACCCAACCTTCTAGTGCTCTCTCTTTCTCTCTCTCTTTTTTTCTTTCTCTCCCTTTCTCTCTCTCTCTCTCTCTCTCTCATCTCCTCTCTCTCATTTCCATTTTCTGAAGTATGCACTAAAACACACACGCACACACACGCGTGCACACACACACACACAAACACACACACACTTCCTAATTAAACCCAGGAGTGCACTGCTAAACTGCCTTTGCCCTTTGTTACTCTTTCCTCATCAAGACCTCTTTCAAGTTTTGTGAGCCTCAACCATCTGCAGGCAAAAGAAGGAAAAAAAAACTTCACACAACAAAGAGGGAAAGACGTCAAATCGCCATGAAGGGAAACCACATGGTGACATCCTACCATGGCTATGTTGCTGACTCGATCGAGTTATTTGACTGAAATGAAAGCCATATGCTATGATGACTCAGAGTTTACTTTAAAAACAAGGAGGGAGGAGAGGTTGTCGTTCAGACTTGGTTTGTAGAAACATGTCAGACCACCACCAGATTGTATTTTGTAAATGTTAGTTAATTCCATTCCTATTGCATTTATTTACTTTTTTTTTACTAAACAGTGATACAAGTGAGTCATTGCTGTCATGTACTGCATGTTTATATTGGTGGGTAGCCAACTTGATATGAGGTGACTTTTCCACAGTGTTTTCCACTAAAAATGTTTTAGAATTGAATGAAAACACTAATGGCCAGATTTTCAGCTAATAGCTCCTTAACTGCGTTTGGGAAACTCAGCCATCATTAGTGACGAGTGTCTCCTCTGGTCTGTCTGTCACATAAGTGACTATCTGTCGATTTCTCTCCCTGAGAAAGCCCTAATGTCTCCCAGCTGCTTGTGAAAACAGGAGAACAATGGGACGCTGACACAGAGCTTGAAGCCGAAGAGTCCTGCTTCATATTAGCCTGACACCAACAGGGAAAAAAATCCAGTCTGTTCATAAACCCCCACATCAGGAAATTTACCCTTAATCTGCAATTTCCTCTGACACATATCAGAAACATCGGGAGCAAACTAATTGCCAGGTCATGTTATCATACCTTTCAAACATGTCTCCAGGCTTGCACTCCATTTTGTGGTGGTACATTCCTTTAGGGACATCTTTCCATCAAGCAGTGAGCCTGCTGCAATCTACAATGGCATTTGTAAAGTTATAACCACTTTTACTGGAGGACTTATGGACTTTTAATTACTTACATTGTTTAAAACGTTTTTTAAAATGCAAATTCAAAATGTTAAGATGCAAAGAATCACGTAAAAACAGTCTCTGCATGAGAGGTGTTGACAGTACTTTGAAACTAGGCACAGTATATCTGATTATTGCTGATGGGCTGAGGGCGTGAAATCTTTCCAAATAACCTTCTCTTGTACACATGCCAAAATCATGTTGGCAAAAGATGTGTGGCCTATTTCCCAAGGTATATTTGCTAACTAACTTGCAGGGGGGAAATGGAAAGGTGTGTCTTACACAGCTGCAGAGGTCATATAGCATGTAACGATGATGTCATGGGAAGTAGCTTCTTCACAGCACTCCGTTTCCTCTCCGCTGGTCCCTGTGAGGTGGATATCTCGTAGAGTTCAAAGGTCATGAGATAGTCGAGGGAGCATGGGCACCAGAAAATAGTGTAATGGAGTGCCTGCCCATTCCAGCTGGGAAAATTGTCTGTCAACAATATTTTAAGAAGTCTTCAATGTATGAGAGAATGTCATTAAAACCAGCAAATAATGGATACAATCAAGCAGGCTTATCTGTAGTCATACACAAGTCTACAGGCTGGCAGATGCTGGTATATGTTTAGCTTTTTGTAATTATTTATGGTCTTTTGTTAAAATATCTTTTTTTAAGAGTACTGGTATCAGTATAGAGTATCAGAGTAACTTTTGTGTAACACATGCATTTTATGAGGATTTCATTTCACGAACAAGAAAAAGTTATTCAAGCCATAATTTTGGAGGCACTGTGTTCGTGTCGATCCAAGTAAAAGACATTACCAAGTGGGTAACTTATTTTTTGCCATGCCATAATTGACAGTTGTCCTTCTCATAACTTTAAATGTACGAGAAGTCAAGGCAAGGCCTTGGCGGGACTTTGCCATGAATTTTAGTTGTCCCTTTGCCCTAGTTGTAAAAGAAGACCCTGTGTCTTAGCTACACACACACACACACACTCCCAGGCGCACACACACACAGACGATAAGAAAAACAGCACTTGTTCCCCCTAAAACCCTAGGTCAGAGTTCAGACCCAGGGGTGAGAAAGAACCTCAGCTGGCCGTCATCAGCAGCCTGAGTTAACGTCCCACCGTCGGCCCCAGAGCACAGGGAAAGGGACTCTTTGCTGCGATGTGATTGCGAAGAGCTGTTGAGCAGGCACTTCATCAGCCTACTGGACATTCCTTGCAGCGCTGCTGTGGGGGAGAGAGCATAAAGCATTTCCCTTGACGTTTGTTGGACAATGGTGCAGGGCGAGAGTGTTGTTCGATGCGGCAACTTTTAAAGCTCCCTGTTGTTTGAGGCTCCCTGTTGGGCCGTCCATACAAACAATTAAAACTTGCCTTTGAGTCGGTAAACTCGGACCAGAAACAATGTCAGGCAAGTTGCTGCTCTTTATGATGAAACACAGTAACACTCCATACGTTTTCATCAGCTGATAAATGAAACATGATACAACTAGGAGGACTAACCTACAGAGCCCGGGAAAGGTCATGTTGGTAAACATTTTTAGACCTCACTTTTGCATTCCCTCACAATACATTTTGTGTTCCCAACGAAATAGTTTTGCTTTCCCTCGCAATACTTTGTAACTAAAAAGGTATTGCGAGGAAACACAAAGCTACTGCGAGGGAAAACAAAAGTGGGGTCTGAAAATATTTAGCAACATGACCCTTCCCAGGCTTCGTAGGTTAGTCCCTCATAGTCCTAGACCCTTCCTGGGCTCCATACTAATCAGTCAACGAATAAAAGTAATGTTTCAGCATCACAGAAAGTTATCCTAATGTACCGAGAGACCTAGGCAACATACCAAAAAAAAAAAAACTAAAATAAAACAGTATTTGAGAGGGATTCTCCACTTCAGACCACACCTCTACCATTATCACACTGTTCAACCAGCTGACTTCCCTGCCATCCTCCTCATCAAAGAGACCGTCTTTTTGAAATAATGAGATCACGTGACCTGTGCACTGTGCCTGCTCCTGCCTGCCTGCCTGCCTGCCTGCCTGCCTGCCTGGCCGCCTGGCCGGGTCCTTGGCGAGAGGAAGCCCCGGGTGCAGGGAGGGGCCGGTTCCCACACCCTGAAGAAGAGCTGGAGGCCGGGAGAACACAAACACTTCTCCCCTCAGGAAGGAAAGGGCTCCCTTCAGCCCTTCATCAGACCACAAAGGGCCCATGCTCCCCATTTCAGGCCTTGGAGCCACACAGTTAGGCTGGCCTCTCTTTCTCTCTCTCCTCCCTCGCTCGCTCTCTCTCTCTCTGTCTTTCACTCTCCTCTCTCTGTGTCTTTCTCTCTCTCCTCCCTCGCTCGCTCTCTCTCTCTCTGTCTTTCACTCTCCTCTCTCTGTGTCTTTCTCTCTCTCACTCTTTCTCTCTCTCTCTCTCTTTCATTCTCTCTGTCTCTTTCTCTCTGTCTCTCTCTCTTTCACTCTCTCTCTCTCTCTTTCTCTCGCTCTCTCTCTCTCTCTCTGTCTTTCACTCTCCTCTCTCTGTGTCTTTCTCTCTCTCACTCTTTCTCTCTCTCTCTCTCTTTCATTCTCTCTGTCTCTTTCTCTCTTTCACTCTCTCTCTCTCTTTCTCTCGCTCTCTCTCTCTCTCTCTGCCATGCACTGGCCAGGTCTATCCCTGTCCTGCAATCTCACCTCAATCACAGGATACATAACACATTTATATGTCCTGCCCTCCATTATCAAAGCTATGGTCAGCTAATACTGGCCTCACTGTGTGTCCAGCCCTAATGTGATCTCTGTGACTGAAAAAAGCAGTTAAGGCCCTTTTGGCACAGAATGTAAACCCCGATGAGGACAGAGTCCAGTGTCGCTATTCAGTCTGGAAGGTCTGTTTCTCATATTAAAAGTTTAGTTGACCCCCTCTCCCCTCCCCCTCCCCCTCCTTCACCAGGGGGTTGCTTAGGCCCAGACTCTTCTTCAGCACATAGTTGCAAAAGTGCATCATGAAACCTTTGCCAAGTACCTCACCACATGTAGCCATGCGTCTGACGCCAGTAAGACCAGTCTGGATAATTAGCCCTCCCCTAAGGGAGGTGCAGGGCGATTGCACAGCTGAAGAGGAGCTGACAGCAGATGTGGTCTGGTTGCATCCAGTTGCACAAACTCTCTCTCAGTTCAGCTCAAAGGGGAAGTTCTCTGGAGGCTCTTTCTACACAGGCACACACACACATACAATGTTGGGCCATGTTTGCACCATCTGCCTCTCACATCACAACACAAAAACACAGTGAACCCTGATGCTCCCATAAGCTATCCACTTCTACAAAAGTAGTGTTTGTGTGTGTGAGAAAGAGAAAAGCAAGACGGAGAGCGGGACAGAGAGAGAGAGAAGGATGTGTAATGACAGACAGATGGAGGACAGAAGGAAAGAGGTCATTATTTTCTCAGACTGTCAAACCTATTGAGGGTAAAAAAAAAATCTGTGTGATCTCATTTTCATATGCACTTGAGGCCTGCTTGCAAGTTCAGCCTGTAACTGTCTCATGTTTGTGTCTGTAAAGACTGCATTTCTGTGGACTGCCCACAGAAATGCCCTGTCCTTTTCTTCCCTTTTGAATAGAGGCAAGCCTATCTGACGTTGATCATAGGATATTAAAGAGGTAAAGATGATACCCCTTCAGTGTCTAGAAAGGAACCTTACACTCTAAGCAATCTAGCAAGCTTTTGCATTATTAAAAAAAGCATTACCATTACAATAGTAAAATAAAATTTTATATATATACATATATACTATCTATATCTTGCCGACCACTAATGATTCTCACACATTCTAAATCTGAAATTATTACACAGTGTCACATTGCTTGCCATGGCAGTAAAAGGTTATGATCATAAGCACAGCATGGGCCTGTGATATATAGCTCTCTGTTAGGGCAAGCAGACACATGGGGAGACACTGTCAGGGCCGGGCAACAATGGAGGATCTATTGCTGGGCTTGGTTTCATCCCTCTCTGCTGGAGGGGTGAGAGGTGTCTGTGTGTGTGAGTGTGAGTGTGTGTGCGTGCGTATGTGTGCGTCTGAGTCTGTGTTTGTGTGTGTGTGTGTGAATGTGAGTGTGTGTGTGTGAGTGTGTGTGTTCATGTGTATGTGTGCGTCTGTGTGTATGTGTGTGTTTGTTTGTGTGTGTGTGTGTGTGTGTGTGTGTGTGTGTGTGTGTGTGTGTGTGTGTGTGTGCACGTGTATGGGTGTGTCTGTGTCTGTGTGTGTGTGTGCACGTGTATGTGTGCGTCTGTGTGTGTGTGTGTGTGCACGTGTATGGGTGCGTCTGTGTCTGTGTGTGTGTGTGTGTGTATGTGTGTGTTTGTGTGTGTGTGTGTGTGTGTGTGTGTGTGTGTGTGTGTGTGTGTGTGTGTGTGCACGTGTATGGGTGCATCTGTGTGTGTGTGTGTGTGTGTGTGTTGTGTGTGTGTGTGTGTGTGTGTGTGTGTGTGTGTGTGTGTGTGTGTGTGTGTGTGTGTGTGTGTGTGTGTGTTTGTTTTTGTGGGTGTGTGTGTGTGTGTGTGTGTGGTGGGGGTTGCTGGGGAAGAGGCTGTGCTGGCCCAGCCGGTCACGCTGGGGGCCAGTGTGCTTATTGTGAGAGGGCTGTCTGGGGCCAGGATGTTTGTGGACGACGAAGGGACACCACCAAAGTCGTAGTGCCACACAGTGAAAACAAACAGGCGGGTGAGTGAGCGGGCGAGTCAGACGTGGCTTGGGACTATCTCACTTCCCACACAGCCACAAGCTCCAGTGTGAGCTGAAGGACCTGCAGGAGCCATTTCCACCTGGATCATTCCAGCCTGGCCCCTAAAACACACAGACACACACTTACAAAGACACACACACACACACACATACGCAAGCTCCCCCTCTAACCTCCCCATAAACACCACAATGTCCTCCTCCGCCCTTTCCTCATACCCCCAGGCACCAGACAGCTAAGCCTTCAGTCCCTTTAGTAGTTTCCCTTGCGCCCCCTCTCTCCTCCTCTCCTCTCTTCTCCTCCTCTTCCCCCTCTGTCTGCCCTGGTGACTGGCTGGACTTGCTGGCACCACTGAAGACTGGTCCTTTTACAGGACAATAATATTCCACTTGATGAAGCATTACCCCAAACATTAAGGCTTAAGGATTTTTAATGCACTTAATTTCACATGATCTAAGTTTTGATTCAGAACAAAATTATGGAAAGAAGGCTGTTTTTTGGGTGGGTGGTGCAAAAGACAATATTTCCCGTGCAATTATTTATGACATTTCATTAAAATAAATTAGAATTCAATTCTTATGATGGCTTTGTCTTTGGTACACCATGGACAAGCGACATCACTTTGGAAATGTTCATTGCAGTAAAGACATGACCATCTCTGAATTTCTCTAATTCACACAATCCAAAACTGGGACAAATAAGACGAGAGCAGCAAGGGGACACCTGTTTGGCTGCATGTAAGAATCGCATGTGATCTTTGACCTGGTCTCGTTCTCGGAATCTGAAACAATTCAGCAGCTTGATTCCATTATCACGGAGCGTTTCCACACGAGGGCGGGGTGCTGCCACATCCCCCTGCGCAATCAGCTGGACAGGCTCCACCAGAGCTGCAGACGTCAGTGGACTTGGTGCTTGAGGGCCGTCACTGTTCTAGTGGGAAAAAAAGGCTTAACAGGATTACAGTAACACATATGATGTCTCAGTCTTTTTTTCGTTGGGCAAACTTTTTTTTTTAAACCCAAGAATGCAATGAGAGAGAGAGAGAGAGAGTGAGTGTGTGTGTGTGTGTGTGTGTGCCCATGGTAAAGCTACACATGTGGGGCACACATTTTCCCACCAAGATAGGAAAAGCAGACAAGGGGTGATTTGTGGGGAACAAATTGGCTGTTGCACTGAGCGTGCAAAATTCAGTGTAGTGTCACAGGTAGTATGGGCCCCGGCTAGTGTTTCCCACTAATCTAACAGTGTTTTTCTTTATCATTTTGTTGTTACTGACAAAACAAAAAGTGACAAAACATTATGTAACTGACTGGGGCTGGGGTTAGGGATGGATTTGGTCTGGGCACAGTTTAGCATTCTTTTTAGTTGGAGTTAAATTATAAGTTATATTATATTAGGGAGTTAAATTTAGTTATATTATAATGGGAGTACCCCACAAAGATAGAATTGCAAACGTGTGTGTGTGTGTGTGTGTGTGTGTGTGTGTGTGTGTGTGTGTGTGTGTGTGTGTGTGTGTGTGTGTGTGTGTGTGTGTGTGTGTGTGTGTGTAAGTATACCTTGGTGGTTTAAATGCCAATACTTCTAGAGCAGCATTTAGTCCTAATGTAAAACTTGACTTACAGCAGAAGGTACTTCTACTGCACAATGGAGGTTTTTTTTCTTTTAGACTTTTTTTCCCTTTTAATCTGAGGCCATGCAGGCCATACTGTTCCTCTGCTCAATGCTTCCCCCTGCTGCTTAGATTGGGTCCTAACACCTGGATCTGTCACCTTCAGATAACTTTGATCTTTCTTCTCTCACAGATTGATGTAGTCATTTTAATTATCTATTAAATATACACACAACATGCTTTTAAATAATGCTATTTGTCTAGTCTGAATGTGGCTATGAAAAGCCTGCCATGAGGCCCACCAGTAGCCTATATCAGGAGCTGTTTAATATTATTATTATTATTATTATTATTATTATTATTATTATTATTATTATTATTATTATTATTATTATTATTATTGTTAGTTGTAGTAGTATCTAAATGCTTTCTTCAGAATGCCATAAATCCACCCATTTTTTGTTCTCCCTTCTAAAACCAACTCTTATCATACAATCTATAATAATATTAAATAAATGAATTAATAAACAGCTAAATTATGTTTCTTCATCACACTACCCGTTAAACTGGAAATTTAGTCTGGATCTTTATCACTTTGGCATGCATTTTCATTCACCTCATACAATGCACCATAATAAAAAGCCCTTACTACATCAGAAACACCTATACATCCAGAAGTGTCAGCAAGATACACTTCTTTGCACCCTTCACTGTTTTGGCTTTGGAGGTATGACAATGCATTCATCTGGTTGGACATTTGCACACTCTAGCATGGCAGCTGCAAGATCTATTAATTGCTGAACTTCTGTCTTCATCTAAGAGTGTTCCTACTGTAGAATATGTGATCAACACCGGGTGACGCAGATAGCTTGTGTGTGTGTACGTGTTTGTGTGTGTGTATGTGTGTATGTGTGTGTGTGTGTTTGTGTGTGTGTCACTGCAGACTTACTGTATGTCAGTAATAACCTGACTAGACTATTTCACTAGGTTCCATCTTAGTTTGCTTATAAGAAAAAGGAAAGAGAAAGCTTCTTTACGCTGGGGAGATGGCCGAAATGTTCAGAGATCTGCCAGTGGATTTGGCCTCCTGCAGCATGTGTATATACTTAGAAGGAATGATGACCTTCATGGAGCTCATAGTCACAATCTTCATGATGGGTATGCACAGTTCAAAAAACTGCTCTTTGGTAATCTGGTTTAATGAAGGAAAGAATTTGTAACAACAGAATCAATTAAATGAAACATCTTTAGCGATATAAACATCTGAGGTGCTTGCCATTAGAATAGGTACTTACAGGATCATGCATTAGCTTGTTGAAGTCCATCCATTCCCTGATAAAAGCAAAGATAAATGTCAGTGTGCTCTGTGTTATGTATTTCAGTAAATCTAGTTGAGCTGTGGTCAGTATTAGATAACTGTGGGACATAACCTACTCGTCAGGGAGATCCTGGAGGTATTTGGTCAGAGGAGAAGACTGATGCTCCTTCCAAAAGTCTGAGGAAGTTTGTGAACACGGCTGTGTTTGCTCAGAATTGTCTGATGATAGTACATTTTATGTAGTGAAGAAGTACATTTTATGCCCATGTACAATGTTGTAAGGTTGATGTGTCAGCTTTAGAAAATTGAAAATTGACTATCTATTTATTATCTATTTCTATTATATATATTCTATTATAGATATTTATATACACAGCCCACCCCAACCACCCCTCTACCCAGCATTACTGCACTCCATTCACTTTATCCCCCTGTATCAACCTCACTTGTTGCACACCCACTCTCCATCTGTACCCGTCGCACACACACACACACACACACACACACACACACACACTGCACTCTATGCGCTTTAGCCTACCCCCTGTCCCTCTCCACTCCCTACCCCATCCCCCTCTCTCCTCACCCCCTACATAGCCTCTGCCCATCTCCTTGACTCCTAACACCTGCTTTTATTGCTTTTATTTTTGTGAAGCACATTGAATTGCCGTTGTATATGAAATGCGCTATACAAATAAACTTGCCTTGCCCTGCCTAACACCTGCATTTTACATGTAGGCATTTTGCCCCCTGCTTCTGACACAACCTCCCCCATACACACACACACACACTTATGCATAGGAAAGGCTGACTAACGACATGCAATTTCCCTACATGTTCTATTCTCTGTATTTCAATGTATGCAATCATAAAAATACTTGAATCCTTGAAAACTACTTTAAAAATGTAAAAAAAAACTGTCCCTCTCTACTTAAAATAGTAAAAAAAACATCAAATTCAAAGTGATTTTTTTACCTTCTCTGGCCTCATCCATTTCTTGATCACGATAAGACATCATTAATCAGATTCTGATCAAATCTTGTCCAAGTGTTAATTAAAGCAAGTGCCAATAAACCTCATGAGGACACATTGAGATACAACAACATACTGAGATGTGCCTAAGTGAAGCTCTTATATACTTCTCATGCCAGTCACACATAATATGTCATAGAGAGAAATTATGATGATGTCACAGTGTGGCAGTAGGCGTGTTTGAGATTCCAGTCCGCCCGTCTGCACCTGGCTGCATACGTCAACGAGAATTGCTGGTCACAGCAGGGGTGGGAATTAAATGAGGAAAATAAAGTCGAACACAAATCCTAACGAGACTGAGCTCGCGCCTCCCCGATCATCGTAGCGGATGACACACAAGTCATGTGTGGAGAGGGAGGGCGGGGGTTGTAGTCCCCTACAGTCTATGGTTGTAGTGGGGTGCACTGAGAGTTTAATTGAAGTCGAGTCTTTCTTATTGTTAAGATTAACATTGGAACAAAACGAGTTGCCCCAAAGTGCTCCACAACACACACATGAAAACTAAGACAGCAAAACAATAAAACAATGACCATAAGTAGGTATATAACACGGACAATTAAATAGAAATGGGATTAATAATTAAATAAATGATGGGCCGGGCTTGACAGCGTCAGATAAACCATCAGAACAAGGTAAAAATAGAGAGAAGAGATATATCTTCAAATTGGAGTAAAATAACGTACACTTTAGATGACAAGTTCAGTCGGGGAGCACCGGACAATGCACCTGCACAGACGTCAAACAAACTTTTAAACAAGACAAACTTTTAACCAACCACCGCAAAGTAGCGTCACCGAGGAGGCGTTAGCTAGCCGCTTGCAGTTGTGTGGAGGCAACTGCAAAGGTCTGTACGATTTGTCTGTAAGCGTCATGCTCCCGCGAGTTTTCGGGTCATGTGTCATGGTCGCATTGTTGTGACAACTCGTGACAACCTCACACATTTCGGGCATGTCGGACACAATTTCTAACCACAATGCAACATTTTCAGCATCAGGCTGCAAACGGATGCAAACGTCTAGGTCAAGTCAAATGCGCCCATTAACATTGGAACAAAACGAGTTGCCCCAAAGTGCTCCACAACACACATGAAAACTAAGAAAGCAAAACCATAAAACAAAGACCATAAGTAGGTATATAACACGGACAATGAAATAGAAATGAGGTTAATAATTAAATAAATATAAGGCCAGGCTTGTCAGCGTCAGATAAACGCATGAAAACAATCAGAACAAGGTAAAAATAGAGAGAAGACATTTGTCTTCAAATTGGAGTAAAATAATGTACATATTTGAATGACAAGTTGAGTGGGGGAGCACCGGACAATGCACCTGCACAGACGTTGGTGAACTTTTAACCAACCACGGCAAAGTAGCGTCACCGAGGAGGCGTTAGCTAGCCGCTTGCAGTTGTGTGGAGGCAACTGCAAAAGTCTGTACGATTTGTCTGTAAGCGTCATGCTCCCGCGAGTTTTCGGGTCATGTGTCATGGTCGCATTGTTGTGACAACTCGTGACAACCTCACACATTTCGGGCATGTCGGACACAATTTCTAACCACAATGCAACATTTTCAGCGTCAGACTGCAAACGGATGCAAACGTCTAGGTCAAGTAAAATGCGCCCAGTGTAACCTATCCTTGTCACCTTGGTAACACAGATTGATTAGCTACATAAGCTTAGACTGTTTAAGTCAGCTAATGCAATCTAAATTATCTGTATACTGTTCAGTTACAGTGGTTTGAATCATTACATTAAGAAAATATAAACACAAAATCTGATAATCTTATGCATTTGTATGTCTTCCTGCTCTAGCTAATATGAGTTAGGCCTACAGTACATAAGAGTGAAAGCAGATGAATTTACTAGAAAACTGTTAACGTTCTGTTCCAAATGACATCATGTAGGTCATTGTGATGCTGCTGCACCACAAAACCTGCAGTCCACACAGAGCTTGTATGTCTTCAAGTTACTTAAATTGAAGTAAACAAAAATATATAGAATGCCAAAATCATCAGTGTATGAAAATACATTCATCCTTCAATAGTTGTTTAATAGTGTCATGTGGCATGGAGAAGCACTGTGTAGTGTGCAGTGACAACACTGGAGAATTCTGTACATTACCCAGTTATATAGTATAGTCTTCAGTGAAAAAGATTATTGTTGCTTGGTAGGGGTGCACAAATTCCATTGTCATCCCCTGATTAGAAAACTCATTGTCTAGGCATCCTCACGGTGGTGCTTCTCCCAGGGTTAAGTGAGGGGGTATCTCCCAGGGTTAAGTGAGGCCAATCAGAATCTGCCAGTTTTTGATGCACTGACCTCTGCCCTCTGTGGTGTGTTTTAAAATACAAATCTCACATCTCTCTCTCTCTCTCTCTGTCTCTCTCTACCTCTCTCTCTCTGTTTCTCTGTGTCTTTGTACCGCATCTCTCCATCTCCCCCCCACCCTGTTTCTTAGAGTCTTTTTCTTTCTCTCTCTCTGTTTCTTTCTACCCTCTCTTTCTCTCTCTCTCTCTTCCTTCCTGCCTCTCCCTGGGCCCACCCACTTTCACATTTCTCCTAGATTACACTCCTCCTTCTCCAGATGGCTTTCTTTCTCTTGATCTCCATCTCTGCTTACAATCAAGATTAGGATTATATCCCAAATGCAGAAAAATACATGCTCCACACATTTTAACAACTCAGTATCATGTATCACACAAAAAGTAAAAAGAGTCTCCTGTTTCTTTCCAAGAAAATGAAAAACAGGACACAAAGAATTAAAATCAAAACAATATCTTACAATGCACCTGCTAAATGCAATGTAATGTAATTACAGAGCTGATTTGCAAGGTAGTCAAGAATGCCCTCTCGTGTAAGAGCTCTTTCTACGCTCGAGGCTCCTGGGGAAGTTGTGCTGTTAATTGGGTGGTGTCACTGGAGTAGCTATGACAGAGCAGCTTACGGGACACATGTCACTGTGGCCTTTTGCCGATGACTTTTGATTTACCCTTTACTTTATATTCACTGCAAGGACTCAGGTGTCCATTTCATTCCCAAAGTTGGAATTGTGTTTAAAATCGTGACTTGAGTTATTAAAGTTTGCTGTTTTAATCGCAGGCTAAAGAAATTCAAGGTTGGAGGAAGGGTTGGGGATTAAAGTATTTTTACCGCAAAGCCACATATCCACTCTGATCTGCGCAAGGGAGAATGGGGGAGGGGGTGGGGTGAGAGGGGGAGGAGAGAGCGAGATTGAGACCCAGACAGAGAGAGAGCAGATGGAGGGAGAAACAAGATGGAGAGGAAGACTGGATTTTAAGAAGAACTGTTTTTGTAAGTAGAGTAGAAAGAGAGCGAAAGAGAGAGAGAGACAATGAGACTGAGAGAGAGGTAAATCCCAGATTGGTTCCTTAACAAAAAAGAAGTATAAATGTAAGGCGTGTAACTTAAGGGATTACATTAGCAAGTTCTGCAGGAGACCCTTCAGCAGACCTTTTGATTCCTGCCCACGGGCGACCAGCGTCTCCCCCCTCAGCGTGCACACACCAGGGGCCCTCTTGGGCCTCCCACTATGAGCTTGCAACCATGATGGGCTTCACGGTAGAGTACCTGGAAATCGATCCAGTCACTTTAAACCTCATCATCCTGATCGCCAGCTATGTTATCTTGCTGCTGGTCTTCCTGATATCGTGCATACTCTACGACTGCCAGGGCAAAGATCCCACGAAGGAGTACGCCCCGGAGCCTGTAGCGCCACACAGCACAACGCCAGTCCGGCTGGTGGTCATGCAGAGCTCGCCTGCCGCCACGCACTGGGAGCAGACTAAGATGGTAACGTCCTTCGAGACGGCTTGTGCTGACCGGCGGGACAAGAGAAGTACTTTGGTCTAAAAGGGTGGAAAGTGGAAAGGGAATGACCACAGGACCACTTCTGTTCTTTTTTTTTTTTTTTTATTTATTTAGTTTTTGCTCTGTAACCTGCCCATCGTAATGGAATAGGCTTTTGTACCTTTTTTTAAGAAAAGCAAAAAGAAGAAGAAAAATATATTTTTTTCTATTTTTATACTCAAAGACAAAAAGGAATATAAAAAATGTTTGGAATCAATCTGCGGAAGACAAGATGGAAACGGTAAGAGAGAATCTTTGGTGAGGTCTTGAGTGCATATAAAATATCACCTTGCAAAGTTGTATAGATTCTATGTCTGCACTTAATGCTCTAAGGAACAAATGTTATATTGGATGAAGTTGGCAAAAGAAGGTCTGTTTCAGAGCCCGATAGGCAGGATCTGAAGGTTTCAGTGGAGACTTAGCTGCGTAATTCATACATATGCATATATTCAGGGCAGGAAAATCATTCTGGGTTGCAATACATTCTCCTTCCAGTTGTGAGGTCAAACTGGGGCCAGCATAATGTCAGAAGTTTAGATAAAACACTGGTGATTGTGACAGTTACATAATGCCAAATGCTTGGATGAGAGTGCCGTCAAGTAACTGCTGAGCGGGGCGTCCAGGGCTAGTGGCTATCCAATGTAAGGTTGTGACCCCTGTGCATCAGCTTTTGCCCTAATTTATAACTGGGAGCCTTCTGTCTAATCAGCCTCAGTGTGTGTAAGGCTACTTATGATGTCTCATTAAGCTGAAGGTAAACCCCCCTTCAATGTGCTTCAGTCACTGAGAATCTTTGTCAGGATTAGAAGACATAAACACAAAAAAACAATGCATGCATGTCTTTATGCATGCATAAGGACAGAAACTATCCAGTTATTGTGTTCTTGTTTGTGCGTGCACTATCAACCCTTGCAGTTATCAAGAGAGGCAAATAAGATAAACAGTAAATGTACACTGTTTCTGGGGGCCCTCTGCACACAATGTTGGCAGCCACACCACTGCGGCACAAAGGTTGACTGACACTAGGGCCAATGTCAATATTTAACCGTGACAGTGATAAGCAGGCCTTCATAAACAGGGAGGGCAGCTGAAGCACTTGTGTACACAGCTCAGTGGGCAGCCATGATGGATTTCTGTGTGGGTAAGACTGAGGCCATAATATAATATACAGTTGATATCACACATGGATGACTTAAGAGTAAATGCAAGCCAACCCACAACAACTGCATAGTCAGGAATACTAAGGGACAAGATAAATCAATTTTTGATCAAGCAACAACCAAAATGGATTCTACACTAAGTACAAATATGCCATGATGAAATGCAGTCATAAAAAAACTAAGATGCCCTCATTCATCATCGGTGAACATCGGCTGAGCCCTGTGCTATAGCCTGCTGAGCGAGCTGTTCTTAACCTGACATCATTGGTATTGTTTTCAATCTTAGGGTATCCCTGTTACCGTATAACAGTGCTCTGGGATTCAGTGTCTTCCTCTTGTAGTGTAAGGGGAGCCTGATCCCATCTGACCAAGGGCTGTCTCAGCAATCTTGTAATTTCATGAACATGAGAAAAGCTTGGTGTAGGTAATAGGGTTTTGGACTAAGTTACGAATTAAAGTTGATGATCATGATGATAATGATCAGCTTTCTATAAAGCCCTTTATGGTGTAACTCAGAGTGCTTAACAGTTTGTGAAAAAGAACACAAGGATGAAGAATGAAGAATGAAAGAAAGAATTAAGTCTCCTCTACAAAACTGAGTACATTTCGCCTCTCTGTGCTGTTGTAGCTGCCACGCTTTGTTCAGTTGCTAAAGGTCTGACTCGATTGGTTGGAGGAGCACCAGCCGTGAACAGCCACATTACTCTTGATTACAGCATTATAAATAGATGGCTAGAGCACTTGTAAGTAGCGTCTCTCAAGTGACACGGAAATTCACACATTGCCAAGAGATTACATAAATAGCTTTGTGGCACTCATCACAGCACTGCAGCTAGGTGGGATGAATGGAGTCTGAATTTACACTCATCTAATCCCACTACTGAGAAATGCCTCATTTGTACACACAGTGCCCAGATTTAGATGTAATCAGATCTGTGATGTCTTGCTCTAATAAACAGTGGCATTAAATGAATGATCAGCGTGTCTGGTTTTATAACCTTTTTATACAAATCCATAGAGTGCAGACACAAGGTGTCATTTTGAAACAGCCATTGTTAACACACAAGTTATTTCCTCCTAAGAAACTCTCTTCATAAAGACTCTGCTAATAGATAATTCATGTTTGCTTAGCTTTCTACACATTTAAGCAAAGTTTATCACAACACAAACAGTCAGTTAGGCAGCAAGTTAAAAGGATGACTGAGATTTCAGGAGAGGGAATGGGAAGTGTATGGGTAAAAGGACAGCACAGCAATGCATCCATTTATCCTCTGCAGTGTACTGCAGTGCTCTGCTGTGAAAACACTAGCAATGCTGATAAGAAGGGCTGCATACACCTGCAGTAGACTGCCATGCGAGTAAGTGAGACTGTCAGTAATCCCACTGCTAAAGAACAGCCCTGCTTTTTCCAGCCATCTCCACCCACAAACACACACACACATACACATGCAACACATACACACGCGCACACACACACACACATACACACGCGCACACACACACACACACACACATACACACACACACACACACATACACACACACACATGCAACACTCAGCTCGTTAGTGGCCCCTATGCACCTGCCTTCATGACTCTAAATACAGAATGCTGCAGTAATGCCAATGGGGATGCAGGTCTGGTCTTATAGCAAGATCAGGACCTGTGACTGTCAACTACAGCAAATGTTTGTCAGTGTAATATCTAGCATGGTTTTATTGATGTTAGAGTAATATCTACCATGGTTTTATGCATACATCCACTTCATTATTCTGTCCATTATACTTCAGCCACTAGGTAAATGTCAATACGTCTGTGAAGTTGTCTCTTGTGTTTCCACTTATGTGTGTGTGTGTGAGAGTGTTCATGCCCACAGTGCAAGAAAGCTAAAGACAGTGTAGAAGAAAACAATCAATTAAAAAAGTGATTCTGAGTGTTGTATGTGAAAAGACCCCTTGTATGACATTTCAAGAGATGTCCTTAGTCTATCTGCCTTTTTTATTTAGAAGAGGTCAGTGCAGAAACACCCCCACTAGATTATAAAGGGCAAACCTGGCCCTGAATAGTAACCCGGCTGGGAGGCCGTTATCATGCTACTGTCTACCACCACCTTCTCTCCTGAAGCCACTGTGCAGTAGATTGAAGCACTAAACCTATTAGCGAGCTGTTGAACCCTCCGTCACGTGTCAGTGCAAGCCTTTTTTTACCATGCAAACAGGCTGGACGCTGTCCCTGGTGCAGGCACAAAGACAAGAGACACACAGAACACAGACAGAAGAAAAGTATGCTGTTCTTCTTAGTCTTTGCTCAAGTGGAACACATCCTAAATCAAACCACTTTACTCAAGATGGGGCCAGTGCTCGTTCTCTGTCACTCATAAATCTCAAGAGCACATCGCAGAAATAGGTCATGGTTCTATAAATGTAAAAATGCTACATGGAGGCAGGCAGGTGGGTGGATGGTGGTGGTGGAGGAATAGAGGTGGAGGAGTCAATCGAATTCTGTCTTATGCTTAGCAACTGGAAAATACTGGGATACTCAGCTGACTCTCACCTGTACCACTGTCCAGCTCCCATCATCCCCTGCAAAGGATTGCACTGTTCCTCCCTTGTGCTAGTGGTTAGCATACTGGCCTTCCGCGACACGCTACAGCCTCTTTAGTGGCTGATCTATTTCCAGGGCTGGTTCCTCCTCCCGCATACATACGGTCCAGATAAAGCTTGTGTGTGTATTAAACTGGAGCTGTGGGATTTGCTTGACCATAGATAACTTAGGTTGACCTCAGCAGTGGATAAAGGTTTTGGAGTGAAAAAGCATTGTAAGATGACAGACTGTCAAACCTCGATGTTGGATGACACACTCTCTGATTATTATTGCACTTGGGTCTCAGTAGGAAGGAGATCTATTCTCTAATCCATCCAGCACTGAAGCACAGCTACCAGCTGCTCTGTGTGGACTGGACACAGCATCAGCACAGCTGAAGGCCTGGCCAAAACACACACAGCAGATGGTCTCTGGCATCCCCTGCTTGCCTGTGTGAATGACATCTTTAAGCCTACACCACGCACCACAGCTCAGTCACACCTTCACTGCACACCAGCAAGCACGTTGTCAATTCTCTCTCGCCCTCCCTCTTTCTCTCCCTCTCTCTCTCTCTCTCTCTCCCTCACTCTCTCTCTCTCGCTCTGTCTCTCCCTACTTCTGCCTGTCTTGCATACAAACTCAGTGCTGCGGAGTACTCACTGCAGCAGGGTTGATTCCTGCGGGAGCTAGCCTTTCAGTTCTGTCCTGGTGTAGCGATGCACCTGACGAGCTCCGGTGCACTGCACCACTCCTACAGTGCTGCTTTTTTCCCCTTACACAGTCAAAAATCCAGCATTGTAGCTCTGGCACGACAGCCCTGAATAGTGTGACTAATGCTGAATTTGCAGAATGTGCCACAGGTTTTCTGAATAGTAATGACAGCACGGTATCACAACACATTAGCATACGGGCCAAGGGGGATTGTTAGGGCTATTATTCTTCAGGGGCAAAAAAGCAAACTGGAGAAATATAGACAGGGTAACTTTGGATCTCAAGGGCAAGTTACTTTGTAGATTTACGATTTTTAATTGATGTTAAAGGAAGAAGGCACTATGTGAGAGAAAAAGGCACACTAGACCTTGACATGATACAGGCAATGTATCCAGTTAGGTTTGTGTTACCTAATGCTGAATGAGTGTTACATAACTTAATGTTCCTTGTTGAGGTAAGACACCTAACACTCTGTTGTATAGAGGTGCCAAAAGGGTTGTTATTCTACTCCTGTATTTGCACAATAACATTATTTCAGACATTTGACAAGTTTAGATAAATGCTGTATCATTATGTCTTTATGATAAACAATATTTTTTTCTTTCACAACCACGTTTATATACAATGGAAAAAAAAATCCCACATGGCCATTGCAACTCTGTGACCGCAAAGCCTGCTTTTGATATGAAGAAGCAATAAATAACAACAAGAATTCAGTTGCAAGAAATGCATTCTAACTTGGATTGGAAATCTTTAACAATTTTGCTTACATTTACACCAAACCATACAAACACGTATATTTTGACGTTTTAATTCAGTAATATGAGCATCAGGTTGAAATTCACATATCTTTTCGTCCCTCCCCCACTGAAACCGTCACAAAAAGACAGCTGAAACACAATGCTGTTGCGTAAAACGACACGGATTGGTCAGAAACACTGACGCGTCTAGCGTTCAACCCTACTATTGGACAATATAACTGTCGTTCAACTTATCATTTTGGAATAAAAATTACAACTTTAGGTTGCTGTTTGGAGGACATCAGGAACATGAAGTATAGCGACATGGCGTGGGTGGCTGCCAACGCGGTGGTGGTTGCAAGTCGAACCTATCACTTCATTGAAGCATAGCCAGCTTCAATCGCAGGAATGCTTTTGAGGAAACGATTGAAATAGTGCCTTACCGATTTTCCTGTACGAGAATAATTTAAGGGAAGAATGATTGAATTGCCGATGTAACTGGTTAACGTCAAAGCTCAAATCGCTCGCTAGCTAACCAATTTGCCTTTATTATTTTCCTTGTTCGATTGATTTGACTCTGAGACCTCGCTCGCTGTCATTTGATCTAGCAGTTGCATTTTCTTGCCACAGTAAGATATTACCATGAAGAGAGCAAATAGCTTTCAGAGGTAAGTCTCTCTTAACTCGCATCTTCAAGACAACGCCAAGACGATAGAGGATGTGTGCTAATTATGTAGCATACCAAAGTTAATTCGATTCCTTTTGATGTAGCTATATTGTTACTCTTCTGAGTGCGACCCATACCGTACGCTGAAGGAAAAGAATGCTTTGTACACACTTGTCAGTGTTTCATGTAACATTACATACACAGCATACAGCTGTGTCAATTTGCTGTAACCCATCGTCGTCGCCATGTTTGTATTGACGTGCACTGGCATCTAGGTCCCTTTATGACTCACAGCTCATGACGCCCCACTGATGGATGGATTTATTTAGCCAGCGAGTTCGTTAATGTGTCCTAATGATGTTATTACAGAAATCGAGACGTGTTAAGAGCTGCCACTTGTATAACCTGCATCTGGATCTTCATGTGCCACTGGCATAAGAATGAAGATGCACTGGGCGGCGTCCCCAGACCCCTGCCCAGATGATGTGGACTACACATTAGCTTGTAACTTCCTGGCACTGTCAACATCCGTCTTGCTGCTTTTACATTTTACATGTAGCTGCTACTGTGGATTGTTGGCTGCTGGTAGAAAGCGACGGATCAGTGTAGCACTGAAAGACAGGCATTAAATCGTTTCGTACCTTGCGCGTGATTGACAGTGGATGGAATAGTTGAAAGACTCCACTCAAAAGTCCCCCTCCCCCCATCCCACTATCTGAACAAAATGTTTTCCTAGAATAAAAATGCCAAAAGAGTACCGTCTCTGTCTGAACTGACCCCCACCCCCAAGTTTCTTTGATATTGCACCCCCCCCCCCCCAAACATCCAGAGGTGGTTCGAGAAAGAAAACATCAGAAGCTTTGTTATGCAGTTATTTATGTTATCTATATTCGGAAGATGCTGTCATTTGATAGGCTGCTGATGTAGATGTGTTGGTAATATAGAAATCTACATTACTGATTAATCAGAATCATACATCGAAATGGAGTCATTGACGTTACATTAAACGGGGCAGTACATGTTGGTGATTGTTCACCTGTGTTTGTTCTGCAGTACTCTAACCCAGGGTCCCCCTCTTGCCTTCAGGTTCATGAACAGTCGAGCTGCAGCCAACTGCCGGTATCAGCCCACCTGCTACGAGCATGCTGCTAACTGCTACACACACGCGGTAGGGAGCCAGAAATTGTTTTATGGCAATATCATGTTACCAGTCCTTTCAGAGCTGAGGTCTGCGCAGATGCACAGTATGAATTGTAATGAAAAACGCTGTGTTGCTTACTTATTGTTTAGTCTGTCCCTGTTTTATGTCACTGACGGAATCCATGACATTTACAGTTCCTAGTTGAAAACACAAGTTCTGGATTTGTCATGTACATGATGATAATCATTTAGCCATAATAAAACTCCACGCCATGTCAACTATACACACAAAGTTCAATAAATACAACAGTAGTAGAGAACTAAACCATAGACAAAAAAAGAGCCACGAGACTGTGAACCAGTAAAACCATCATAGTGTTGGTGTGATACTGTGATACAGACGGGTGAACGTGTAAGCCTAGTCCTGCCAAAACGTCTTTGATTACGCTTCTTTGGTCCAGAGGGGAATGTTGGTTTGTAAAGTCTGTAAAGACTTGTTGTGACCGAGCAGAGGAATGCAGCTTGAGCAGTGTGAACTCGACCGTGGCGCGTGCCAGTTTTTGCTGCCCCTCAGCACTTTGAGCAGTGTGATTGTTTGAGCAGCTGAAATGTTTGTTGGACTCCTGAGGCCACGTTTACCTCGTGCCCATGAACTGTGATGTGGTCTGCCTGGCCGACAGAGTGGTGGAAACTGATTTTCAAATGAATAGATAAGTGTAATGCTTTGGGCTGAAACCCTTGCTCATAGTGGTCCTATATTCTGACAGGACGTACCTCAGAACAAAACAAGCGCAATCAGAGATAGCAGCCTGGCCCCCCTATATGGGCAGGCAGACAGACAGACAGACAGACAGACAGACAGAAAAAATGTTACACTAATGTAAATAGAAATTCTTATGTAATAGTCTTTGAACCATTTTATGATGCATTGAATGGTTGGCCACGATTTTGTAATGGTTTTTGAGGCATGCGGTGCTAGTCCCTGGTCTAACCCACACGTGTCCGTGTGTTCAGTTCCTCATCGTGCCGGCCTTTGTGGGCATGGCCCTGCTGCACCGCCTGTCGGACGACCGCTGGGAGAAGATTACGGCCTGGGTGTACGGCATGGGCCTGTGCGCTCTCTTCCTGGTCTCCACCGTCTTTCACATCATCTCATGGAAGAAGAGCCACATGAGGTTGGCACTCGCGCCCTCCCCCTGTTCCTCCCCTTCCTCCTCTGTCTGTTCCTCTCCTTACCCTTCCTTACCTATACCACTTTTCAATGTTCTTCTACTATAGTTGGACATCAGTAGAGGGTCAATAGCTGCATATTTATCAAAAGTTTTAGACAACTTTTGCATATGTGCATATTTATTGTCTTTACTCAGTTATATTTTTTTTAGATGTACAGGAATTCACAGTGGCCAGCATGTAAGGTCTCGACCTGGAAGTGAAAGCTTACCAAAGTTTACCAAGATAAGATTGTGTATCATTGTTTATTGTATAATCATTACAAAAAGACCTCTCATGTTTAAAAGTGTGACTCACACTTCTTACACTCACACTGGAACCAGAAAAGCATCTCTTAAATGACAGTGGCTTTGCTAATGGGCGAACTTGTTTGCGAACAGGAGTGTGGAGCACTGTTTCCACATGTGTGACCGCGTGGTCATCTACTTCTTCATCGCCGCCTCCTACACACCGTGGTGAGTGGGCTGCCAAACGTCCAACATGCTACCACCAACCACAACCCTGTTTTCTCGCTGATTTTGGAGTTGGGAGTTATTTCTGCACTGTTTTTTTGTTGTTGCACTCTCTCTAACTGTGCGTGTCTTTTGGATGGATGCTCTCAGGTTGAATCTGCGCGAGCTGGGGCCCCTGGCAAGTCATATGAGGTGGTTTGTGTGGTTGATGGCCGCCGCAGGAACTATTTATGTGTTCAACTACCATGAGAAGTGAGTAGTTCTGTACACTGAGCTGATCTTATCTTTGCAGTAAATCGTGCGTTTTGTATGTGGGTTCCTATTTTTCCTACTGCGTTGCTTGTAGTTTGCATGAATCTCACATTTATATTATCTTCCATTTGCAGGTACAAGCTGGTTGAACTGGCCTTTTATCTGACAATGGGATTTTTTCCTGCTTTGGTGGTGACCTCAATGGTATAGTATATCAAGATATTACCTCTTTCCTCTCTTACTGCGCTGACAAAACTATTTGCTGTGACAAACAAAAAAAACTGTTTGCTGCAACACTCCTTAGGTATTAAAGCCATTTTAAAAGAAGTTAAAGCTTGCTTTCCAGGCCCTTAAAAAAGAACTGGATTCATAGCTGTCCTCCTTTACTAGTGTGTCTTACAGCAAGTGTGACGTTTTCAAAGGGAGCTAAAGAAAACTTGTATATTAAATATTGGTAGTCATCAATAATTTAGCATTGTGCTTGTGAAAGCAAAGTTTCATTAAGTATTGACGTTACCTTTCTTTATTGCTTGCCCTTGGAGGTTGTGTTGAAAGTGTGGATCTGAAATTGAAACACTTGTCATCTGCACTGGGACTTAATCAGACAAATCCCGATAGAATTTGGCAGAATTGCTTGCAGCAAAACTAGTTAATAATAGCCTGGCTGAATGGGCTAAGGCACCGCTTTGAATGGAGACATAGCATGCCGTGTTCTACACTGGTAGATTAGGCTTGATCCATTTTGGTGTCTCCGTTCTCCACTGGGATCACATCTACTCATGGAAGGTACAGGCGGACACCGTAGGCACTCAGGTTATTGATACCTGATATGTGCCTTCATAACATAAAACTATTAATCTGCAACTAATGCATATTGGAATAATATGGTGTATTGTGTAAATAATGGGGCTTAACGGTGCACAGTTAGATACACCACTTTAGTTAGGGGTAGTATGGACTTGATAAAATGTCATGGTGCACAAAAATTCTTGAGTAACATACTGGCCCATAAAAACCCCAAACTAGGATCTGAACACTGACAGTACTATATGCCATTTGAAAGCTGTTGGACCGCAGCACTATTTCCATTCAAAATCTCCATGCAGCCGTATTTACACTGATCTTACCCCATGTTTTCGAAAATGGATAGTTTGTTGATGACAAAAAAGGATTCTCAGGCAGCAGTCCAACGAGATCCAGTGATTACAGTTCAGCGCCTCACCATGCCCTCTCCCCCTCCCCGACAGAACAACACGGACGGGCTGCACGAGCTGGCTTGCGGTGGCATTATCTACTGCCTGGGGGTGTTCTTCTTCAAGTCGGACGGGGTGATACCGTTCGCCCATGCCATCTGGCACGTCTTCGTGGCCCTGGCTGCGGCCGTGCACTACTACGCCATCTGGAAATACCTCTACCGGACCCCTGAGGCTGAGGAAATCAGGGAGGCCTGATTGGCCCATTGTTCGTCTCTGCCTCAATCGTCTCCTTATCCTTCTCCTCCCTCCTTCCCTCTCCTCCTCCTCCTCACCCTCTCTTACTTGGCATCTGCTTCTCTTTTTTTTCTTTCTTTTTCAAACTCAGCTGACTGCAGGGGGCAGCTTCTTCTCATCAGTCCTCCTCCTCTAGCTCCCCCTCTGCCTCCTGCTCCTCCTGCTCCTCCTCCTCCTCCTCTTTCTGCTGTTTTCCTGTGTCAATCCTTTCCTCCTGCTCCTCTCCTCTGCTCTCCTCTGCTCTCCTCTCCTCTCTTCTCCTCTCCTGTCTTTGTTGCCTGTCCTGCTCTTTCTCCTGTGGCGCCTCCTTCTGTAACTCATTAGAAGACAGGCCCCACATAACACAGGACTCCTCTGCTCTTATCCACTGGGCCAGATTCTGCAGAAGAAAAAAAAAACAAAAAATGGACAGGAAACAACAACAACAAAAAAAGTTTACGAGTACAACCGTGTATTGTTTACCATGTTTGAAGCAGCTGGGGTAACAGTATTCACACAGTTTTAGCCGCTGGAAGGATCACATTTTTTTTTTTTTTTTTAAAAAGCTCATGTCTGTCTCGGTATGAATGACAAGGGGAAGGAAACTCTCCTATTGTGATTTCAGATATGTTTGTGCTGAAACCTACTTGGAAAAATGGTTATATGTGGTGGTATAGTCAGTGTTTTTGAGGCTATTTGATATCACACATTTCTATTGCGAAACATTCCATGGCAAATGTCACGCACAGGGATTTTTATCAAACATTTTCTAGTTCTCACTCGAGACCAACACTGGAATTTTGGTCTCGAGCTCTTTGTCATGATCATGCGCGATCATGCTTATATCTGTACACTTTAACATATCTGCTGAAGATCATTCACATCGACATTTTGGCTCTTTGGTGCAGTTTTTTGTATGGTGGTGTTGTCTGTACTGTCTCTCGAGCAGTATTTGAAAGTGCTGACTTTCATATTTTTTTCCAAGGCGCTTTTGTAACGCGAAGAACCACTTATATTTGATATCTATGACTTTTTGTTGAGTAACTCTCGCCATTGAGCAGCTTGTATTGTTTCAAAGGCCCCAGAGTAATCGTGTTGAATGTGATGTTTTTTTTTTTTTATAAATTCTAACCGATATCGGAATGCAATCATTTAATGACTGGCTGTACCCTGTGATGCGTAATTTTGTGAAGTGCAAAAGTATCATTGATAAAGAAGCTGATCAAAAGTATACATTTTCATTTACAGTACGTTAGCGTTTCACTACTTTTACAGATATCAGAGATCAAACATTGCTGCTGTCACTCTCACCTCTTTTGTGCTTTCTGTTAATGCACACTCCGCTCTTCTGCTTAAAAATGTGCTGCGATTCACAACAACGCAGAGTTCAGTGCTTTCACAAATGCCTCACCCAAGGACAGACTTGCTTGAAAGGGTGTATGGACCATGATCAAAGTTTGCGTGGAAACAGAATGACAACAGAAGAAGAAAGGACTGGGATTTAAGAGAATCGCCGTATCATCTGTGAGCACTGCGTCATCTGTGTCTTATTTCAGCCGATTAGAAACGTGTACAGTAGACTTGTAAGATCAGATCACACTGTGCTATGCTGGACCCATGGCCTCCCATCTACAGTATGTGGATCATCAACCATGGTATGATGGAGAGGAGACTAAACTAACAAACATGGCCAGTGTTTTCAAATATCACACAGTTTTAACTTGCCCTTGGAAACCAAAGGTGTTCGTCCAGAATCTGGTGTTTCAGACAGGGCCTTCATACTTACACACCTGTGGCCAGTATGATTAACACTCTGTGTTTAAACTGCATGGTGGTTGGTAAATGTGTGCTTTTGTCTGATTTCAAACGCTTTTTTCCCCCTCTGTGAACCCAGAGCCGCAAAGGGGTGATGATGCTAATTTTGATAAATGTGAGTATTTAAAGCACCTGACTCCCGGTTTTGTAATATTTGTACATTCTGTTTTGGCACATAATTATGTACTGGCCTTTTGAAAAACAACAACAAAATCTTCTAATGCTACTTCTATATTTTAAGTAACATTTTGGTGTTTTTTGGTGCTGTACATAAACATTTGTGTCTGATTCTTAAAATTTCATATGTGTTAATTAAAAATAAAGCCTTGTTTGACATTCAGTCATGTAACATGGTGGTGATAAGATATGTAGCTCCAGTTCTTTACATCTGTTTTTCATTATGTTTAGGCGCTTTGAGTCCTAAACTAGATGGTTCAGTAAAGAAAAGACATTTAAGGATTAACATCTGACTGGTCGCAATGGCACCAGCAGCTACCAGCTTGCCCCTCACGATCATTCATGTCATGGGTGGGGAACCTTCCCATTGAAGGTGCATCCCTGTTCTGGGCATCTGCCTTTTCCAACTGTCATAGAATTCAGTCTGAGTCATGACAGAGATACGTAATGCTTTAGATATAAGTCACATGACGTAGTACTAGTATAGTATATAGTATTTTAATATAAGTCACATGATATAGTACTGAGTAAAAATGTTGTGGAGACCTTGGGTCTGTTCATTTTGAGCATTCCATTCCTTGTGTCACATAAGCCATACGTGTCACGAGGGTTAAAGGTCACCTCAGACTTGTTATGGCAGGGCTTGGAAGTAGACATTCAGTCGAGGAATGAACCTTGACCTGTGCTACATGCACCATTTGCAGGGAGTGCCCAGTCCTCTGTAAAATGATTTACCTATGGCCGATACCATACTCAGCGTCCCTCATCAGGTAAGCTGAACTAGAACTACTAGGTAGGTGCACAATGCATAGTTGCAAACATAAGAGGCTAGGCATAAAGTGTACTAAATGTCTGCCTAAACTCTGTGTATAAGTTAGCTAGCCCTTGAAATACTACCTGGGGCACCTCTCACAATTTAACTCATTACTGACATCCATTTTATGACTCATTTTGTTCACAACAATTTAACTAAACTGTAAAGTCCTTTCCTTCTCAAAGCCTAGTGGAAAAGATGTGGTGATGGAAAGAAGGCAATGCTCATGCAGGGACACACATGTACAGTAGGTCCTTATGCTCCTGAGTCTCCTTATGCTCCTGAGTCTCCTTATGCAGGCCCTGCCAGCTCCTGAGTCTCCTTATGCAGGCCCTGTCAGCTCCTGAGTCTCCTTATGCAGGCCCTGCCAGCTCCTGAGTCTCCTTATGCAGGCCCTGTCAGCTCCTGAGTCTCCTTATGCAGGCTCTGTCAGCTCCTTAGTCTCCTTATGCAGGCCCTGTCAACTTCTGAGTCTCCTTATGCAGGCCCTGCCAGCTCCTGAGTCTCCTTATGCAGGCCCTGTCAACTCCTGAGTCTCCTTATGCAGGCTCTGTCAGCTCCTTAGTCTCCTTATGCAGGCCCTGCCAGCTCCTGAGTGTCCTTATGCAGGCCCTGCCAGCTCCTGAGTCTGGCTTCATCTGAATTGACAGTCATATGGTACAGATCTGGCAAAATGAGTCACAGTGACCCAAAATTCCAAAATAGCAGTGCATACATGATACACTTTACACTTTAAAATCCTTCCTTGGTCAGAGACACCTTTAACAGCAAAGATATAGTTGTTTCATTTATGACTTTCCACTGTTTTTTAAGTTCAAAACCTGAGAAAAATCACATTTATTTTGGACATTTTTGTAATATTTCAATAGTGCAATTAAACTTCAGATAGCCAGTTTTTAACCATAACATGGTTATTTTGACAATGAAAATTTGGGGAGATGCTTTTAAAAAGCCATTTGTTTCATAGAATAATGTAAAATAAAATTATATATATTTTTAAGGTTTTCTACCAACATTGGCCTGTACCTTAAAATTAGAATTTGCAACTTCAAACTAACTTTGCCAGGTCGGGTCAGATATGGTACAGATCATAAATATTTCATAATAATCGTATAGAGATTAGGGTACAAAGGGAATGGTCAGCAGAACCAAATGACTACACAAAGTGGCAACATGGTCGCCTGGACACCAATCCCTTCAAATATCCCTGTAGTTTACAGTTTTTTAAGTTTGCTTAGACACTAAAATGTAAAGTTTCCCACAATTAGCAAAACCTAAAACTCAAACAAGAAAACATCGGCTCAGGTTGGCACCACTGTAAGCACATTTTCAGCTTCACACTTTTTGCCAAACCCTGCAAACAGTGATTTGCAAAACATTAAACACACTTATATGCCTTACACGCGTAATTATATTGCAATGTCACATTCTTTCAGTTTCTAAACACTAGCTATCAATTGACCACACCTTTGCAGCCAACTGGTTAAACACAATTGTCAGGTGCCAGAACACTAAGGGCCAAAATGCAAAACTCAGCAATCAGGCTTAAACACTGTAAAATCGGGGAGTTACCCTGACTTGAATAGAAATGTAAGGCAGTGTTGTAGCAAGAGCAAGCGAAACAGGGACAGTAAAGATGAGAGAGAGTGAGGGGTAACAAAAGACAGACATAAATACTGTCACTGCAAAGTATAATGGGCGGGAAGCATTGACAGAGAAGACGAGGACTAGATTGATCACTTACGAATGACATTGGTTGACTACCTTGAAAACCATAGGTTGAGACATGCCACCAAATTGGACAGAGATTAGGCTTACAGTACCTTTTTGTCTCCAACAATACTTTATTGTGTTTTACTGTGTTTACTATGAACATGGTTCTTTGTAGGAATGTTTGTTTTTCAAATTTCAAATTGTGCAACCATGCAACAAGCAAACACTTCAGCATATGACTGATTTTGCATTGAAAGTAAAAAAAAATAGCAATTGAAATATATTTAGTGAGCAATATTAGTCATGTGTTGTGTTTTGTGAATGTATTCATGTCATTTATCTTACTGAAAAAAATGCAACCCAGATTATGTCATTAGAAAAGTCACACAAATAGATCATATGAATCATGTGTCTGCGATTTGGCGACAAAATAGCATTTTTATAAATAAGTGTATAGTTTTGAAAGAAGAATATCATTTTGCAATAGATCTGGGGTGTTCTGTGAATTGTGTGTATGGTTGTGTTAATTGTGTGTAGTGTTTTCACACAATGAGCCCAGTTTTTTAAATTGAGTTTAAGCAATTGTAAAAAACTGTAAATGTAATGAGTGAAGTGACAGCAAAGGAAGAGAAACAAAACACCCAAAAAGTAGAAATTGGAAATAGTTTATTCAACACTATATATTACAGAGAGTATGGGGGAGGCTGAGGGCTGAAACTGCATACATATGCTTATGCCTCCATTCCATATCACAAAAAATACACCTCTAGTTTATAGTTTACCCTCCTCTGCGACAAACAATCTTCTTGGTGTTGCCATTAATACAATGGTCATCTACCCATGTCTGTGCCTTAATTCTTAAGAAATGAATATGTTTGGTGGGGGGAGCCCTTTTTGTGAGTCTTTTTCAGGTGATGGTAAATTGAATTTGCACAATGCCGGCTGTCTAAGGAACGGCTTGTGAAGTGAAGGCACTGGAATACAGTAATAATTGCCGTTTCATTTTATCTCTTTAGCAAGGGTGAGGTAGTGGACTTAATCCATTATGAGGTTAAAAGGGGGACCAGTGAGCAATTATGGGCTTTATTTCTCTTGACACAGGCTATCATGTGCATATACCATTGAACAACTTGCATCTGTGACACTAGGACCAAACCTCTTTGTCACAGAAACGTACCCAGTTTGCATTTGAATACTTTTCGGTGGGCACAATAGGAACTAAAACTAAAGCTGTATTAACCATTTTCAGAATCACCCCAAGTGAACAGCAGCCACAGACGTCACTGTAGGCCTATACTGCTGACCGCACTTCTGTCCTTATGTTTCCCAGAGAAAACAAATCTAAAATGGTAAACCTGTTGCCCTGGTTGCATTCCAACCCTTCATCTCTTGAAATCTACTGATAAAGCTGTGCATATCCCTAACATTGCAAAATATGAGACAGACTTATGTAAGAGCCTGAGCAGTAAATTAAGATCCTTTACTTAGGCCTGCGTAAAAGTCTTAATTTGCAGCTCAGGTGAGGACTGTGTAAGAGTGACATCTAGTGGCGTTGTCAGGTCTCGTGGAAAGATGTTTTAAATTAAAAAAAAAAAAATCTCTGTTGACGTGCATTTCTGAAGGGAGGATGCAAAGAATGATCATCCTCGTGGCTTTACACACTTGTTTGCTTTATTCCATGCCAGTGGCGAAACTTGAGCTCTATGGATTACAGTTCCACAGACCACAGGAGGAGCTAAAGGCTACATCCATTCAATCGAGGGAACAGGAGTGTCAACAATAATGCCCATGTGGATAGGTGCTGGAGCGCCTAGATTCTCAGTATATCTACCATGGCAAAAGGGTAATATCAAAACACTGAATCACATCTTTTGAATAATGTGTATATATATATTTATATATAAGTCATTTTTATATACTTTATTTTCTTTCATAATTTTCTATATTTGCTGTGCCTTTAAAATATGTAGCCAGTATTGTATAGGAAAAATACTGTACAAAAAAGAACTCATAGAATAGTTTTATATATAAACATTAAATCTCTGATTACCAATATACTTTTTATCTGTGCTGTATGTTTTGGTCTGTAGTAAACAAATTAATTGGGTTAACCACAGTATTAGACAACACCATCCATCTAACGCTTTTAAAAACATCTTTTACATTCAATACATTCATACAGCCATCTTCAAAGAAGGCAAACATATAGCTACAAAAAATAAAGAAGAGAAATAAGGAGGACTATGTATATCCGTTGACACAACTGATTGACAGAACCACTCTCCTTACTCATGCTCTGAGAAAAACAAACAAAAAAAAAACCAAAACAAAACCAAAATGAGTCCAAAAAAAAAAAAAAGAAAAAAAAAATTGATTTCACAATTTGCTTCAGGTAGGAGCTCTGAAAATCATGCTGAGTTATTCATTAAACCAATAATGATAATAGTAATAATAATCATTATTACAATAACAACAACAATAGTAATAAGAATGAATATCAATTAATAGTTACATTTTTTTTCTCTGAAAAGTTTGTCGGTTTGTTTGTAGGGTAGAGATAAGGGGAAGCAGATCCGGAAGAAACATCAGGCAGAAGACGAGACTAAGGGGAGTAGAAAGGCCGCACCAGATCAGATTGGGAGACACGCTTTAGGTGCAGAGGTTAGTCGGAGAGATGATTGGGGGTGTGTGTGTGTGTGGGGGGGGGGGGGGGGTACTCGTTTGGGAAGGGGGAGGGAGGTCTGGCACTGAGGGGCTATAGGTCTCCTACCAAAGGAGCTCTCAGCATTTTGGAGGGACGTCTCTTCCCCCCTTTACAGAGAGAAAGCTGATTTATAAGACGACGAAGCAGACAACACACATCAAACGCGCATAAGAGAAGGAAATATGGAGCAGTGAAGGAGGGCAAGAGGAGATGAGGAAGAGGAGGAGGAAGAGGTGGTGGCTGCAGACACCGGAGAGGTTCTCTAGTGACACACACACACACACACACCATTAGGATGCAGACAGCACACTACAGGTATTGCTCCATGATGCAGTGACGACACAAAAACAAAAACACATTAAACACACCAAACAGCTTACCCACTATGGGGTACAACTCTGAACTCTGCTAAAAATTCATCAACGGGACACATGAAAATAACACGTCAGTGTGCTGCACTTATGCACAAAGACAATGGAAAAAATGGTGATGGGAGACACTGTAACGCTACATTTATCTTAAAACAAGTTCACAAATGTCACGCCTGCTTAGCTACAGCAGGCATGGTTTTAGACGTAGCACATCTGCTTATGAGAACAAAACCCAAAGAATGATCAACGAGTGACCAAAGACAAAAATTCAAGAGAAAAACAAGGAGGAGGAGGAGAGAATATATCCCTCCAGAAGCTGCTCTTGTGGACGACTGTGGAAATGAGAAGAGTGAGACTTAAGAGAGAGACTAGCACTCAGTCCAGCGTGTGAAAAACAAGACTTGAGAAGAAGGGGTGGGAGGGGGTTTTGGGGGGTATCAACAGCAGAAACCACACAGAGGTTCAGCTCAACAACCACCAGGTGGCTACAGAGAAAAGAACTAACAACAACAAAAATCTAGGAGAAAAAAATACATCCTCTTTGCAAGTAATATATCTATGTACATGGGGTAGGCGTGGATGTAGAGGTAAACGGGTAAGGACTGTGACTCAGTAGGGAAGAAAGGAAACAACTAAAAGAGAAAATGTGTGTCAACATAAAAAGAGTTCGTCAACTCCTAACGAAGAATCCGTTGGACAGAGGGAAAGGTCTGCACACGAAGACAGGAGGCGGAGTCGGCGGCCCTCTCTACTTCTCCACTCGGGCCGGGCATAGTCCTTGCACACCCCCCGGGGCTGGTAGTGTGGGTGTAACACAAGGGGCAGGGGGTGAACTGTGTGGCGGAGGAACCCATGCGAGGTGGAGGGCCGGGGGGTAGGTAGGTAGGTAGGTGGGGTGGGGCAAAGTCTGTGGTAGTGGTGGGAGCTAGGGAGGTGATGGGGTGGTGGGCGGGGCCTGCTCACATGGGGCCGTGACGGGTCTCATATTTGGACAGGACGTTCTTGCAGCGGCCCAGCTCTTTCCGCAGGTCGGCCACTTCCAGGCGCAGCGCGGCGTTCTCCTTCTCCAGGAATGCCGCCCGGATGGCGATCTGGTTCTCCTTCAGCCGCCGGGCGTCGCGAGAACGCTTCGCTGCCACGTTGTTCTTCCGGCGCCGCGCCCAGTACTTCTCGTCCTGTCCAGGATGGAGAAAGAGAGAGAGAGAGAGAGAAACCTGTTTACACAACAGAGAAACACATGAGGAGACAGCTCACTAATGCATGTCAGCCCAGTGGTTTTATTCCTTTACTGAATACTTCATTTCGAAAACATTATCTTCGAAGGGTAATTCCAGCATTTCTGGTTGTTTACGATATAATGAAATGATTAAATTCAGAATTTTGACAAATGCTGCTGTAGTCACTGACTACTTAAGCAATAGCGGTCAAGGTGCATTGAATCAATCTTTACTAAAGCATCTTAAACCTTAGTTCTGAAAAGCACAGAACTGAGTGAGTGGTGGTGGTTGTTAATACCATCACACAAAAATCATAGAAAGTTGAGCTGCTGAACCAATAGCTACTCTTTGTGAAAAGCCAGGTAGATATCCCATGAAATGGCTCTTGCCTCCGTGGTCTGACCTTCTCTCTGTACGCTCTACCTGATCACTGTGGGGTGCATGACCGGCTAATACCTTAAGTGGCTGGGCCAATGTCATCTGGTCACACAGGCTATCACTAGGCCAACCCTTACCTTACCTAACGCCTAGCTTACTGCAGGGCTTAGGGCTTAGTGATCGCTATAAAATTCAGGTCGATTACGGTGATCAGCTGTGGGCATATTTACTCGATCACGGTGTATCGATCAAGAAAATCCTCTTGTATGGGCTTGTATGGGCAATTTATTTCATTGCACTGTATAGACTGTTTATTTATAGCCATATCATCATATATTGTGCTAAAGTGCACAGCATAAGCCATCACCACTCGCTGTAATAAATGGTCTGCGAGGAAATTACTTAACATTATCAATTATCATTTATCAAACTTCAGTATTCATATACTGCTCTGCATGCTCTCCATTATTTGTGACTGTATAGACTGTATAGCTCACAAACCTGTCACTTACTGCATGAATGATAAACCATGTATATGTTAAAATAAACCAAAATTTCTACAGAATCAAATGGTGGGCTATCAGGGTTTATCCACAAGGTTAGCTATCCTGAGAAATCCAGCTTAAATTCACAGCAAATTTATGCATTGTTTCCAACATACTCCTTATACACCAAAATAATGCATTTCTGCTTTCCAGTGATTTTAAGTTTACCAAAGCATGCACAGATCATCTGGGCTTCAGGGGCTATGTTTAAATGTTGAGCTAATCCCTGGTTTCCTCAGTCCAGATGCTCTTACACTATCAGAATTTTTTAAATAATAATAATAATAATAATCGCAAAATCAAACAATATCTAAAAAATATTGTGATCTTTGTTTTTGCCCTAACGCCCAGCCCTAGTGTAGCTTCACAGTCTCATATGACTCCGATGGCACTCAAAACAATGCCTGAACGCCTGAACATAAACAGTGTGGGACGTCTCCACATCTCTGAGTGGTCTACATGTCTTAATTGTTGCAGGTAGAGGACAGAGTTTGTGAGGAAGATAAGTTTGAAGAGATAGAAACTTTTTAAGGTGCGTGCTATAAATGTCGCTTCCGAGTGCACGCTGTTGAAAATGTTCTAACTTCTGCCCCCAGCGCCCACGCGGCTCACTCTCTCGGCTGGTGTGGAGCCTGCACCAATGTGCTCATTCCACTTCTGCCTCCCTGAAAGCTTTTTATTTCCTGCCTCCTCTCAACCCTTCCTGGCGTGTTATGTAACACCTCCAAGCATCAAAACGAGCCCTGGATCGAGCCAGGAATGTGACAGAAGATGGCTGAATTGAGTGGAGGGAGGGGAGCCGGACAAACGACGTTGCTCACCTTCAGGTCCTCGGGAATGAAGACCTTGCGCGCTTTCTTGATCATGGGCTGGGGTTTGAGCTCCTCTGCGGAGAACTTGCGCTTGCGTGGGTCGAAGACCTCCTGGCCCGGCACACTGGACAGGGCTAAGTCTGCTGGGTCCGGCTCGTAGCCCACGGGCACCTGGATGGACTCTGGGTCAATGGGGCTGGGTGTGTTGCGGGCTGATGGCAGAGCTGGTTGAGGAAGAGAAAGCAAAGAGGTGTTAAGGTTATGAACTCTCAAAGGTTTTTTGAGACTTGAATTCTTGAATTCATGTTTAAGGTTGTCCATTACAAATCTTCGGCATCCAATTAACTAAGGTCAATTCATTAACAATATTATAATTAAATATATAGTTAAGTAAATATATAACCAGTATAAAGGCTAGAGAAAATCATACATTAAAGTTAAAACAGAGATTTGCAATCATTATGAGAGCATGATATGCACATCAGTGAAAGACTAAAATGGCAAAATTCTTGCTGAAAATGGGTGCCACACTAAAAACTATATTATAATATTAATAATGTAAATGATGTTTATATGTATGAGTTCATATGAATTATATTGCATTTACAGTGATTACTGACCAAGTTGTCAACTACTGTGAACATACTGCAGTTGCCCAACACGACCACCAGGGGGAGAACAAGCGCAATGAAGAAGTCAAGACACAAACGGCAGTCTTTTCTTGAAGCCTGCATGAACTCTGTTAACTCTCAGTACCAGCTATGCTATGTGAGGATCACCTGAGTCTGTGCGTGGGTCAGCTGAGAGGGAGATATGTCTGAAATCTCTGCTGTTGTGGTGTTGTTATGTACTTTCCCCCCTTCTATGTCTTTGCCCTTCCTGAAGACTTGTTGCTTTTTTCCCCTCTCTTTAGCTTTTCTCTCTCTTCCCTGTTCCCTCATCAGTAGGATTAAGGCAAATTAAGAAGCTTAACACAGAAATGGATTTCATTCAGCAGAGACTTGGAGTGGAGTGGAGTGGAGTGGAATGGAGTGGAGTGGAGGCGGATAAACTCGAATACAAATACACGCAACTTCAATCGTGCCCATTTAACTGCAGGAGGTCACAGGCCGTTTCCGGTAAGCCACTGGCCAAACCTCCTGCCCAAATCTGCTCCATCTGCTGCACACACTCGGACATTAATCAGGCAGCATATGATGATGCGGTACAGAAAAAAAAAGTCTGGGAGGTTGGAAATACAGTGAAAAATGTTTCGGGTTATTTCTACTTTACAAGGTGTTGCCATACTGTCTTTGATAGCCATGGGCTTTTGTTGGTGCAGGAAGGGCAGATGGGAAGCATTTTAAACCTGCACCAGGGTCAGCCTGGCGTGGCTTTGGGGTCTCTCTGTTGGTCTGAGAGGGATGCCCTGGGAGGCTGGGAAGGGAGCTCTGATCTTAGCCTGACACCAGGCCCCTCTCTCTGCATCCTTTTCTTTCTGTCTGTTTCTCTCCCTCCCTTCTTTTGGCTCAGCTCTCCTGGATGACAGTGTTTCCTCCTCCACCCCCCTGACAGTAAGAGGGCCCCCCACCAGCAGATGGTCTTCCCTCCACTTGGAGACAGAGGCACAAAATGGAGAACGTCAATCTGTTGGGGGACTGGTGGGGGGGTAAAGACCAGAGCTTCTGCTTCGGCTGCTTAGAGGCATTGCTACGTTGTTGTTGTTGTTCTGATACACTTATAAACCTGTGACTAATACTGCAGTTGTATTTGCTTTTTTTAGATTGTAGTTCTTAGGTTTGTTGAGTTAAAAAAAGAATGATATCCTGAATTAGATCCAAGGGAATTTTGGCAGCATCTGAGGCTACATCCCCGAACGTCCAGATCTCAGAACAACCCTGTCACTGTGGATGCTCATCAGTTTGCCTAATCTGGGCATTTCCTCCTGCTCCACTTCAAAGTCCTTTCCTTTCCACCCATCTCAAGTCAAACTGAGTTCCCTTCGCAGTTTGGTCAGCTGGGCAGTTACTGAACGTGGCACGAGTGGTGGTGGTGGCGGTGCTGCGAACCACTTAAAGGTGTACTTCCATCGTGTTTTCATTAATTTTGCGGTGGTCTCTAGTATTAATGAATGCCCTGTGAGCAGGTTTTGGTTTAAAAAAATGCTTAAGTGCTTCTGTTTCAGGCTGTTGTAGTTTGGTGGAGGAGATGGAGCATGGAGAATGACAGGTTCTGGGCTATGCTAGTCACAGGCTACAATCATTCGAAGCCCATTCGGTCATAGCGAACCAAACAGAAGATCTAAACGTTCTACACAAACATACATACCTATACTTCGCTAAGTGAATGTGGGCTGCAACAAAACTTCTGCAGTAACCACAACTGTGGCATAGCTTTTTCTATTTTACAAAGCTGCGTCACTTTGTTGGCCTTTTTCTTATTCACTCGTTTTTCCGCCTACTTTCTTTTACTGGCTAATGAAGGCAATCGGGTTAGAAGAACATTTTCACGTGCAGCATGCATATGCAACTCGGGGTGAGCTGTCGTATTTCAAAAGAGCAAGTACTAAACGGTTTCTCGTGAAAGTACTCCTTTAAAAGTTTTCACAAGCGTTTCTCACCACTGTCCTTGTTGTGAAGGCCTCAGTATTGTGAAGGCCTCAGTATTGAACTGCCTGGCTATTGCCTTGTCCGGTAAATAATAACTGTTTGGTCCGTCAACACTGTTCAGTGTCTTTCAGCGAATGGCAGCTGACAGTCTAAGTAATACTATCCAGAACTCTCTCTCAAATGTTATGCTACCATTATGCTATGCTAGTATGCTAGCTTTGACCCCTTATCTCTGTTTTGAGTGGTCAACCTTTGCCTTTGTGGTCTCTGAAGAGGCTTGGGGCAGTGTTGCCTTTCAGAGGAGACATCAACTTTAATCCATCACCATAAAGACTAACGTCCATGGGGCCCCCGGCACAGCAGTTGTCAAAGTGATAAAAACTTCATCCGCTGGTCAGTATATATATATAGAGTATAATTACACCCCTAACTACACTGCTGGCTAACACACCACAAATCATCTACATGGTGTGAGTGTAAGTGTGCATGTCTGGACTTGGAGAGTGTCGGGGTGAGAGAGAGAGTTAAAAAAAACACACACACACACTGCTGCCCGCACGTGACAGCTGCATGGCTGAGGCAATGTGATATCCGGAGGGTACAGCATGTGCTCGGGCAAACAGAGCCTGGCAGGGAGGGCTGGACAGCCAGAGCCAGAGATGGAAGGAGTGACAGCAGTATGTGTCTGTGTGTACGTGTGTGTGAGAGAGAGAGAGAGAGAGAGAGAGAGAGAGAGGAGGAGAGAGAGAGGGAGAGAGAGAGAGAGGAGGAGAGAGAGAGGGAGAGAGAGAGAGAGGAGGAGAGAGAGAGAGGAGGAGAGAGAGAGGGAGGGAGAGAGAGAGGAGGAGAGAGAGAGGGAGAGAGAGAGAGAGGAGGAGAGAGAGAGAGGAGGAGAGAGAGAGGGAGGGAGAGAGAGAGAGAGAGAGCAGGAGAATGAAAACAAGAGACAGGGAGGGGGCAGCTGGAAGGAACAAAGTCAAGGAGGGAGGGGGAGTGAGAGAGAGAGAGAGAGAGAGGGAGAGAGAGAGAGAGAGAGAGAGAGAGAGAAGCACAAGACGGAAAGAGAATCAGACGGGAGGGGACAGTCAGAAGGGAGGGAGGAATAGGGGAGGCATGGAGGCAGAAAGAAGGGCGGGGGGGGGGGGGGGGAGCCAAAAAACTGAGTGAGAGAGAGACAGAGATGGAGAGAAAAAGAGAGAGAGGGAAAGGGCAGGAGGAAGGCAGGCTCATGCTGTGACTAGCACTGTTCTGGAGCGGAGCCCTTCCCTACCCTGCCCTGCCCTGCCCTGCCTGAGCTGTTCTGTGCTGTGCTGCACTACGCTGAGCTGAGCTGAGCTGGGCTGGGCTGGGCTGGGCTGGGCTGCTCTGCGCGGGTTGTGTTGTTCCGTTGCGCTCAGCACACGGCGCCTGCATGTGTCCCTCACATGGCTCAGCACGCTGCAGGAAGGGCCGCCACTCTCACGTGAGAGGTAATGTGCTCACGGAAACACGCACAGTGAGAGGGACAGGCACAGAGAGAGGGACAGAGACAGAGAGGAAAATAGAGGAAAAGAGAGGGAGGAAGAGAGAGAGAAAGAAAGAAAGAAAGAAAGAAAGAAAGAAAGAAAGAAAGAAAGAAAGAAAGAAAGAAAGAAAGAAAGAAAGAAAGAAAGAAAGAAAGAAAGACAGAAAACTAAATAAAGAAAGTGGAGAGAGAGACAGGGAGAAAGATGGAGAGGGAGAGAAAGAGAGAGAGAGGGAGAGACAGAAAGAAAGTGAAGAGAGAGAGGGAGGAAGAGAGAGAGAGAGAGGGAGGGAGGGAGGGAAAGAGTGAGAGATGGTGCAAAAGAGTCTAGACCAAACACAAACACAACACACTCACATGAGCGTGGGTGCACGCCCACTTACTCGCACGCACCCACAGAGGGACGGACGGTTGAGTGGGGACCTACAGTACGGCTCTGCTGAGTGGGGACCTACAGTACGGCTCTGCTGAGTGGGGACCTACAGTACGGCTCTGCTGAGTGGGGACCTACAGTACGGCTCTGCTGAGTGGGGACCTAAAGTACGGCTCTGCTGAGTGGGGACCTACAGTACGGCTCTGCTGAGTGGAGACCTACAGTACGGCTCTGCTGCTGCTGCTGCCCATGATGAGCAGGCAGAACAACCATGACACCATTACACATGGCAGTGTAAACAAACATGACCCCATGTGATATGTCATGGTACTGTACTGTGTCATACACATACACACACAAACACAGTTGCACACACTAACACACATTATATATATATATATATATATATATATATATATATATATATATATATATATATATATATATATATATATATATATATAATATTTATGTAAATACATATCTTTATAATTGGCTAAACAATTCCTGTTTCACAATTTAAATGTCTGAGTTGTACAACTTACTGTATATAGCAATACAGTACAGGCTTATATTCCTTAACATGAATTAACTTGGCATTACCTGCATTTCAAGTCACTTGAAGCATAGCTCTAAAGAGAATTTCTATTTCTAGACAAAGGAAGTTCTACCGATAAGACGCTACTAACCATTCTGTGACATGTGACATGACTGCTGCACGACAGCTCTCAGTTTCATCACACGCAGCTCAATCATGGAGCCATAACAAGCATCCGCCATCACACATCTACAGCATCTCCACACAAAGCCACCGAAGGTGCGCCTGCCTCAGCGAAGCGATCGCACTCCATTCCACAGTGTTCTCCACAGGCATTTCCATGGAAACCGGCAAGCTCTGCCGCAGTACTGGCCTATCACTCTGTTTTCCTGAAAGACTGGTTGCAGGGGGGCATTAGCCCTACTTGTGGCCTTCAATTATATTCATATTTCTCTCTATGAAAGGAGGAGAAGGCACTGCCTTACGAGGTAAATTACCTTAATAACTTACTTCACTTTTAAAAATCACACACAGTTCACTTAGTACAAGGTCACAAGGTTTTATAACCCTAGAATCACCTCACATAAAATCTGAGGATGGTAAATTACTGTTTCACTTTTTTGCACCAATTAAATGGAACCAATTACAAGAAGTTTTGAAATTAGACCAAATGTGTCTGCAGACAGCTTTAGGGCTTTAATAAATGATACGAGTCCTGTACAATGTTCTTGTTTTAATTGATTTAAAATTTTATTTTATAAGTATCTTTTCTCACTTTTTATTTATACTTCTTGTTTCAGTTTTCATCTGTGCTGTTTTTTGTATTTTTTCTGTTATTTTTTGTATTTTCTCTGTATTGGTTCATTGTATATTCAGGGCATTGTGGTAAAAGACACTGAAGCCCAGTCATTTTCTCCCTGAATAAAGAATGAATGACGATGATGATGACAGATTTATGGTGTAGTAGCTCTCTGTGAGGCCTTCAGCAGAATGAACAGGAACCAGCTCCAGATTACAGAATCAGCTGAATGACTTAGTCTGGCACTTACATGTGATCATTGATTTTTTTACATATACCTTTTTACTTCTGGTCATTTCATTTTTTACACTTTATACTATTGTGTTCATTTAATATGTGCTTGAGGACATTAAGCATTGCTTCCTGCATATCGTAACACAAACAAATCTGTTACATGTGTCTGTACATTTAACAGACTTAGTCGTATTAAGAGTACTACTAAGCAGTGCTGCAGACGGGTAACTCTTTAACCTCCTATCAAGTTTAATAAAGCCCTCCTGTGTGGGCCAATCTGCTGGTCTGTCTGTGGTCACGGGTCTTCTCCACTGTCCTCAGATCAGTTCAGACGGGCTAATAGGGACAGCAGGCTGTCGAGCTGAGCCCCAACTGTCCACCACCATAATCCTCCTAATTTTAGAGCTGTTCTCGGTGCTGTCCTGAATGTTTAGTCACCACACCTAGCGTGGGAACGGCTCCTGCGCTTTTCCATACAAATTCTATACTCTACTTTTTTTATTAACTTTAACAATATCACTAAGGAAAAAAAAGTACAACCCCCTTTGGCAAAGTTACCGGGAGAACAACCTACTACAATTATTAGTGAAGTGTCGGTTAAAGACCTCACAACAACAGGACTTCGTATTAATGGGGAAAAGTCTATATTTTCATGAGTTAAAGTCTGTGTACATAACACGAAGAGATAATAACATCCATACGGTATCTTTGGATGGTACATTTACATTGAGATACTCTGCACTACATTTCTTATCTTATGTTGAGTACATTCCTGCGTGTGTCACTGTAAACTATCTGGGTCTTCTGATAGCGTGTTCCATTGCCAGCGGTAACTACACAGCCTGGCTGGAAAGAGCACGTGTTGCACTCCCTCTGGACTTAGTACTGGACCTACGCCCCCTGGGTTCAAAGTCCAAACCCCTTGCTGTGGAGTGTCCGACGAGCCTCTCTGCCTCCCCCCGCACCCCCCCTCCTCTCTCGCTCTCTCATTCTCTTTCTCTCTCACACATATTCTCTTTCTCTATGTCTTATTCTCCTACTCTCTCTTTGTCGCTCACTCTGCATTAGCACACAGCCTTTCAGACAAGTCTCACTTCTCTGTCTCTATTCTCTTTCTCTATCTCTCCCTTATTCTCCTACTCTCTCTCTCTCTCTCTCTGCATTAGCACACAGCCTTCCAGACAAGTCTCGCTTTTGATCAACGGCATTCCATCATGGGCCATCACCTGCAGTGTCTCAGTCTCGTTGACAACCACAGCAGCCATCAGCCACGTCTTTACAAAGCCAATAACAGCACTGTGGGCAGGCCCACTGCAGGTGAATGGTCGTTGTACCAGGATGGGAGGAGAGGACGAGAGGAGGAGAGAAGGGGAGTTGGGGGTGGGGGGTGCTTCTGTAGGGTAAAGGGCCTGAGGGGAGGGGGTGTGGTTGAGGGGTCTAGGCCCCGGGTTTGTCCGGAGGCTTTGACCTTCTGGTTGACAGTTACCGGCTGCTCTGATAAACCTGTTCACCTGGGGTCTACTCCATATGTCAGTCATCTCAATCGTCTGCACATATATATCTGCACATCTGTTCGTGTGTGTGTGTGTGTGTGAGTGTATGCATGTGTGAGTAGGTATGTGTCTGTGTGTGTGTGTCTGGGTGTTTGTGTGTGTGTGTGTGTGTGTGTGTGTGTGAGTGCATGGGATTTACCTGATCTTGGCGGGCTCTGCAAGCAGTTCTGGGGCACCATGGCGGTGTGGGCTGAGGGGGTGGCGCGGCTGCTGAGGTCCACGACGTTGGGGGTAGGAGGGCCCGATGGGGGTCCCTGCTGGGGCAGGGCCTGCTGTGGTGGCTGGGGCTGGGGCTGGGGCTGCTGCTGCTGCTGCTGGCTTTGGTCGCTCTGGGTGTTGGCTGGGATGCCGTTCTCTGAGAGGAACTCCTCCAGGTCCATATACTCCAGCTGGAAATTGTCCCCATCGTAGGGCAGGGTCTTGTCCCACAGAGTGGGCCCCAGGAAAGCCGACTGTGGAGCATTAATGCCGCTGCCGTCCTCCTCTAGCTTCTTCTCTTTCTCCTTCTCCTTCCCGAATCCTGCACAAAAGTGCAGGGACAGTTTTTAAAATTAATTGTACTTCTGAACATTGAAGGCACCATAAACATAGCTGTCAGTCTCCCCTTGGCGAAGCACTAATTTAATCATCTAACAGGAAAGCGTTTCAGGCTATTGAGACTATTACTCTATTTTTTCCATTAACTGCATGAAATCTCGGTAAATAGCTAAATACAGTAAACGTATTACTCTGAACAATATGTCAAGAAGATCATAAACAAGACAGAAAACACCAATTAGACAGGAATGCGTTCACTGAGCGGCGCCCTCTATTGGCAAAAACATACACCGCTCCAAATAATAAAACTTGTGAATTCAAGATTCCCGAGCACATAAAAATCAAAAGCAGAAATATTGTGGGTATTGTGGTTCTAAACCATGTGACAGTTTTGAGTTCCTAATAGGTGCAATCTGGTTGTATGCCTTTTCTTCCTATTTAATGATATCTCCTTCACAATGACATTTCTGTCGATCACAAAATCACTAACTCAAGATCGACCAATACTTTACTCTAGGCAACTTAGTAGGCAACAAGCCCAATTATCAGGTATGTTGGCAATCATAACATGCAAACAAATATTTTGCAAACCATGCATTCAATGGGTAATTTCAAACGTCAATGGAAGATAAGCAACACTATTTTAAAGGATTTAAGCAACAACATTTTAAAAGAGAGTTTTTCATCGTAGCGTACTATCCCCAGTGACATTTGATGTAAATGAAGATAACGCAGCACCGGTAGGCTACAGAAAACGTAGGCTGATATGACAGCTATCGCCCGAACCTTATGGTATGTACAGTTCCAACAATCTTTTTTCGAGGCATGCAATGTCAACACAGCGATATAATAGGACTGCATTAAAGTGCCAACTGTTTACCTTCATCGTGATGGAACGGCAGTTTCAGAGGGTTTTCCAACAGCGATTTGAGTACGCCATGGGTCGGAGGTAGGAAAGTTGAGTTGATAGGAATAGGTCTGGACATTTTTTCCATAGCCCTGGACGAGAGGAGAAACTATTTCTCCAAAACAATGACAAAATAAAATATATACGTGTTGATTTGCAATCCAACAAATGTTTGATGAAGAGGGGGCCGGGTAAAGCCACTGACAAAAAATATCCGTGGAGGAAACCAGACCGTCGGAGTCCTCTTAGACCGCGACTAGAAGCTGGCTGCAGCTAGAAAAACTGGCTCTAGCGCTCAGCCAAAATGGTTCGCTTTTCCATGTGCGGAGACTGTGGTCGTTGACGTCAATTCACTAGCAATGCTAATGAACGCTGTCTGTGCGAATGGGATTGAAGGAGGGAGGGACCGCGCAGGCTATTGATAATGAGCTTTGAAAAATATTTTGTTTCGCGTCAAGTAGGTTTGTTATGGTTTTACGCGCAAGATCACCAATGCTAATGATTCTTTAAACTAATAGCAAGCGGAATATTTTTAAATATGTTCTGTGAGGAATTAGAAAATTACAATTAGAATATCAGTTGTCCGATTATTGCATACATTTAGTGCATTTATAAATGTACTTAACGCCATCCCACCTAATACAAATGCCATACAGGGGACACAGTATTCATGCTACAATTATGTTTTATTTACCGACTGTCAAGGTAAGGTGCTGTCAAAAACTAAAAAGATTTCCAAAAGTATTTTTACTTGCCCTCCCGCTTACTATGTTTATAGATCGCACACGTAAAACAAACTCCTTTTCTCCCAGTCAACAAGGGAGTGTTGCTGCATGGCATCTTAAATCATCGACAATTCAGCGCTTTGGATTTCTATACGCTTACGCACCTCTAAAGAGGCTTCGCTTCCAATCACTCTAAAATGCGTTGAGTTGTTGGTGAGTACAGAGACGGCCAAGGTTAATACCATAAAATGGTCACATGAACGCGGTTGAGCTGACCTACTTTCAGCCAATAGCAGAAGCCAAGCAGTAATTCCAGTGTCAGGGACTTGGTTGTAGCACACTGAACGCCATGTGTTCAAGACCCCCTTATTTTAACAGTCATGGATTCAGAAAAAATGACTGAAGCCCAAGTAACCCAATAGCTTGGTGAATCTCTCTCTCACTCTCTCTCTCTGTCTGTCTCTGTCTGTCTGTCTGTCTCTCTCTCTCTCTCTCTCTCTCTCTCACACACACACACACACACACATGCACACACGCACACACACACGCACACACACACAGTGGTAGCAGGCCTACACTGTATACAGACTGACAAAAGCTGGGGAAAGGAGACACTGGGAGTGTACATATGTCATGCTTAGTAACTGTGGTTGCCAAAGCAATGGCAGTGTTATGGTGGTGACGTATTTAAAAGTAGGACACTTCATTCAGTCTCTTAGCTCTGCGTGTTGCCAGAGTACAAAGGGCAGGACTAGGCGGCCAGCCACGACTGTCCAATTATCATAGCCAGTGGGAGTCTGGGAGCTTTTTTTCCCTATAATGTTACTGTGCCACAGTTGTAAGTTACAGTTCATATGAATGGATGACAGAGGCTGCTACAGCTAGGTATTTGTTGGGGTGCTCTGCATCTCCTGTGGGCTTGTAGGGAGAAACAGATTTTCGTGATGATCCCTTTAATATTGTCTTCGCAAAGGCCTGGCGTTGGAAGCATCGATAGATATCCCTGCACTTTTGATTTTGCACCACATTTCCCAAACCATTTGTTTTTGATTATGTTCAGAGCCCTTCTCTTATCTGTCCTCTTCCCATCATTTTGAGTGTATCTGTGACATGCATCTGTACGCTTTCTGTTTTGTCACTAAGCAGCATTTGTGCCCTTTGGCTGCTGGTTCAAAGACAGTGCGTCAGACATTAGGATTGCTGTGTGATTGCCCAAAGCTCACTTTGAGCTTCAGAGGCCAGTTGCCGTCAATTTCCTCACAAAAGGAGATGCTGAGGGAGGGAAATCACAGAAATTCATTCATTTCCTCTCACCCTCCACGATGAGTATGCAGCTTGGATGGCAGATGGAATTGAAAGGCTGACATTCGCTTATTACAGATTTCAGACCCGATAACTGAAAGCTTAGTCACATTAGAAAACTAACTAAAAGCTTCGTCACATTATGAAAAAAGTGTTGTCAGCATCCCAGATGTTATAGAATGCATGAACTGCTTTCAGAGACTGGAAAGAATACCAACCATACAGATGTATATAGATGATCTGATTTTCATTTGTGTGTTTGCAATTAGAACCACAACCTCGTAAAATACCCCTTCCTCAAACCCCAGTGAAAAGGGGGAGAGGTCTGAACCACTAATGTTGTTGCCCTTTAGTCCCTGCATGTGAGTACCATGTGACAGTCAGTGGCTTCCAAGAACATTCTATTTCAGTCCACAAATGGGACAAGAAAGAAAACAACTTGCTTTACTTGCCAACAACACAATAATGGCCATATTTGTTACACATCAACATTTAAAAATCAGTTCAGGCTGCTTACTGTGTAAGTTTAAACAGTACTTTTCTGTCTGTTCAAAGACTGCAGATATCTAACAAGAGATGCTAGTGAGTGTTTAAAGTCATTCAGAACACATGAGCACATCATATTTTTAGCATTAAAGTGCATATTTTGCCTGTCATCTGTTACACCCTTTCCCATCTTTTGCAAATACATTGCAGATTATTTCACTAATTAATGGGAGTGCTGAATGCTAAAGTTTGGCTAAGTATGGTAGGCTTTCCAAAACTTTGTTATGGTCAGAATTTTTGAATATTTGTGTCTGTCTTTGTTTTTTTTTTTTGCACTATGAATGTGTTTTATACATTCTTTGTTGCACTGACTGGGTTGGCATTTTAATTCCATTGTACTGGTTACAGTGACAAAGATATTCTATTCTATTCTATTTTTATTTCTATTCTGAAAAAATGTTTTTGTCGTCCACGCCGCTGGCTAACAACGGAGCAGCACAGCTACCCCCCCCAACGCTCTGCTGTCTCCCTGGCCCCATCATGAGGGTGTTGGCTTCCTGTGAAACCACAACTGGGCCAGTCTGAGAACGGAACACTCAGGGAACATTCCTCGAGCCATTCATAGTCCTCAATGGGAGACATTTAAAGCACATGGAAGAATGTGGTCTTGGCAGGGGTCAGATGGAACGATATTGGGATAAAAAAAATTCCTTGTACTGGAATTCTACAATATCATGCAGCTTCTTTTTGCATAAGGTAACCTGGAGAGCAGGTTTGAGCTCAGAGCAGAGCTGAATATAAAAGCAATACTTGCTGATACCACATGAAAGCAATACTTACTGATATCTGCACCTGTTGGCACATGCAGTTCGTTATACCAAAGATGAGGGTTTGCACACCAACTGAGACGCCAACATTTATTTTGTTGTTTGACTAATTGTTAAGTTAACAAATACCATATATTTGCTGTTTAAAAATGTATTTTTGCTATATTTCACCGTTCCCCACAATGAGCGCTTAGATGAATAGCCACAAGGTCTTCAAGGCACAAGGCAAAGTGGGTAAAGTAATAAAGTTTTTGCCAAGCTGTGGTACTAGCCGATTTGAAATTAATGCCATTAGAGCTGCTTGTGTATGAATTTGCATTGATTGCATGGTGGACCACTAATCATAATAAGAGCTATTAAAGAGAACAGTACATCACAAAATAGCACCAGTTTCAAATATTACCACAGCAATTGCTGTCCCTGAAGCTCTAAGTCAGATTACAAAGCGTTTTGAAGTGGGGCACAAGGTCTTATTGCAATGATTATATTTGTCTGCAGGAACAAAGCCCTGCTGTGAGGAACGTGCATGAAAAAAGCCTTGTGTCTGAAGTTTCTGCTCTAAAGATTTCCTCTTACAACTCTCGCATTCACATAAACACACATAAACGCACACACACACCCATGCATACACATGCACTTGCAAGCACACACACACACACACACACACACACACACACACACACACACACACACATATATATATACGCACAAAGTTGTGTATAAACATAGATTTTAGCAGCTATGCTGGTACTCTGTCCTATGAACTCCAAGGGCAACTCATTGTATATGTGATACATTACTATTATCTGCCTATTATCTGCATTAAACCCACCACAGTGAGAAAGTGACTTGGAGCCACCACATTTTTTATCTAACCGCTGGGAGAAGGACATATCTTACATTGTGTTAGGGCTCATTCACACCAAACACTCTCCGTGTACAGCGCGTGTCCATTTTCTGTCCGTACGATATGTTTGTATAGTGACAGAATACGCTCAGATCACGTGTGCGGTGTGGATAGTCTAATTTGTTAACATGCATTCTAAATGAATACGGACAGAAAATGGGTACACGCTGAATACGGAGAGTGTTTGGTGTGAATGAGCCCTTAAACCCTGTGCTTTTGTAACAGTGGTGCCACTTCCCTCTCTCCCTCTTTCTGTGTCCTTCAAAGATCATAATTACCCTCTGCTGTCTGTTTTCTATACGTTCTTACACTGTCTGCACAGGCAACCTACAAAGGACCTGTGCTGATCAGTGTATCAAAGAATGAGTTCACCAGACCAGCAGCTCCTCCATCTTGAAGATGAAAGAAGACATGCATAGTGCTGACCTCTGCAAGGAGACCTCTGCATCAGCAGTGGCCATACTAACAGCATGGATGCCCTTAAGTCACCCAACTCACTGCTATTTAATGGCCGCTAGTGCTCATGTCTGGTCTGTTTTAGTTTTTAAACGGCCCGATTTCATCCTAAATGTAGGTTGTAGGTCACACTGATAGATCATCTAAAATACTATGTATTGGTATGTAAATGCTATACAGTATGGTAGTTGTAGGTTCTAATACATTGTCTTGTATGCATAGCTCAGCGGTATTGTGTTAGTGTGTGTGCGTGTGTGTGTGTGGTTTTGTGTGGATGTGTGCATATATTTCCAGACTTAGTCCCATATTCACAGCTCCCATATTGCCTTCTTACACCCCCCCCCCCCCTCTGATCCTTCATCCATCTTACCCCGCCTCCCCTTCCTGGCTGGCTGCAGGGCATGTTTTTGTGCTGAGTGATATACACAGGCTTTGATGACTCGTCGCTGGTGAGAATGGGTCACATTGGCACTCAGCTTGCCCACGTGGCACAGAGGGCAACTCTCCAGGGGGTGCTGAGGGGGAATGTGTGTGTGTGTGTGTGCGTGTGTGTGTGTGTGTGTGTGTGTGTGTGTGTGTGTGTGTGTGTGTGTGTGTTTGTTTGTGTGCGTATGTCGCTGTGTGTAGGCACACGCCACACTCAGATAAAGATGCATCGTCATCCTGGCATGAGGGAGGTGGGACCCAGCCCAAAACAAGAGCAGCACCCAGCCTGGCCCTGGTGCCCCACAGCTCCACACCCCCACCCCCACCACCCCCCCTCCCCCTCCCCCTCCCCCTCCTCCTTCCCCCGCCGACCTTAGTCACACGCTCGCTTGTGCTCACAGGCACGCTTCTCACCACATGCCTGCTCCTCTCCTCTGTTTTCCTCTTTCTCTTCCCTCCTTTATTCGCCTCTCCTCCTCCTACTCCACCTCTTCATTTCTCCTTCGTTGTTTTGCTCTCTGTCCCCTGTTTTTGCCTTCCACCACAATCCCCATCTTTTCCCCATCTCGTTCTCCATCTTGCTCTCCCACCCTCCTCCTCGCTGTCCCACCACTTGCTTGAATCTACTCCCACCATCTGCCACTCTGTGCTGAGAGTCCGAGAGACAGAGCAGTGGGAATGGGAAGGTCACGTGTCCCAAATGCAGTTGACACAGAGGGACATGGGGTCTAAAGTGGATGTCGAGAGTCAACTCGCTGTCAAAAAACAGAACATTCGTATTGGGAAAGCATTACAATTTACAATTACATACATACATACATACGTACGTACATACATACATACCTAGGTATACACAAAAATAATAATAACAATAATAATAATAATAATAATAATGATGACAATAACAACAGTTAGAAGTTTCTCTCTGTCTCGCTCTCCTCTCTTACCATTTTCCTCTTCTCTCTAATTTCTCATGGAGCGTCCGTCCATGTTTTTCCATGACCCAGTTTGGTAAGGCTGACCTGTGCCACTTCATGAAAAGCCCACTGTCTGCCCACCCCTCCCGTGACAGGTCCCCCCACTCCTCCCATGACAGGTCCCCCCACTCCTCCCATGACATGGGCAATTGCCACACCTGACACCAGGCCAAGGCGCCCAGACTGACGGAGTGCAGGGAAAACACTGGCAGTGTCGAAAACCCTACCAGAGGGGGTATATGCCAAGGCCTACTGCTTTTTCAAGCATGTCCTTGGCAAACATGCACTGCACGTGTGTACCTGTGTGTGTGTGTGTGTGTTTCTGTGTGTGCGTGCGTGTGTGTGTGTGTGTGTGTGTGTGTGTGTTTCTGTGTGTGCGTGCGTGTGTGTGTGTGTGTGTGTTTCTGCGTGTGGGGGTGAAATGCAGGCCAGGGTGTGCAGACCTGACCACTGGCGAGTGACTTGTCGGTCCGTGGAATAAATAAATACTACAAGGGTTTCTGTTTCCCTTTCCGGGGACATGACGCCCAGCTCCCATCTCCATCTCCATCTCCATCTCCACAGCAATCTGCCAGCTGGACTCAGATAAGGCCACTCTGGCTGAAAATGAGAGTGTGGAGTGCACAGGTGCCTGTTTGGAGGAGGTGCTGAAAGGTACATGCATGGGCCAGGTCACGTACGAGGCCAATTGATGTGGTGTGTGCGTGCGTGCAGGCACGTGTGTGTTTGTGCGTGTGTGTGTGTGTGGTATTTTTTTGGAGAATAATGCTGAAAACTAAAGCTTGTACCAGTAAAGGATAAAGTGACAAACTAAGGGTCAAGTTAATGGAGTTTGCTGTGTGTGTGTGTGTGTGTGTGTGTGTGTGTGTGTGTGTGTGTGTGTGTGTGTGTGTGTGTGTGTGTGTGTGTGTGTGTGTGTGTGTGTGTGTGTGTGTGTGTGTGTGTGTGTGTGTGTGTGTGTGTGTGTGTGTGTGTGTGTGTGCGCGTGCGCGTGCTATTAGCTAGTGCCCATTTGGACAGGGAAATAATGCTTAAAACTCTAAGCGTGTGGCAGGAAAGGATGAAATGACAAACTGTTGGAGCGCACTCCGTGATGTTTGGCATGTGTGGTGTGTATCTGTGAATATGTGTGTGTGTGTGTGTGTGTGTGTGTATGGGTTTGTGTATGCATGTGAGAGAGAGTTTGAGAGAGAGAGACAGAGAGTGTGGGGGTAAGCGTTCCAAAGAGGAATCAAGAACTACTATCAGACCCCTGGCCCTGACTTCAAGCTGCCCCACCCAGGAGAACATGATCGAGCCAGTACACCCTTAATTTTCCACAGCGCTCGTGTGAACAAGTTGAGAGTAACCCAATCGATGGAGATAAATAGAAACACATCAGTGTGCTCCAGTAATATAGGGAGGCTTACCGGAGCATTACAGATATAAACATATTCAAATTTTAATTAAAAAAAAGGTGCACAGCAAAAGGACTAATCTTTCAATGTTCTCTATGTCTTTGTCAGTCAGGAGAGGGACTGAGTCTTTCTTGAGCATTAGTGTGCAGTGTGTGTTATATGGCAGATATATACTGTACCTGTGTGCTGTAATGAGTAAGAAGAAGTGATGGTCTTTGTCATTAAACCAAACCAGTAGACATATTTGTTAAGGATTCATTGATTTATTCCTTCTCCCTCATTTAAACCAAATTCTCAATTGCATGAAAATAAATGGCAGGTATTACTTTTTTAATTTATAGTATTTTTTATTTACTCTGATTGCAGGCTAATCAGTGCCCAAAAGAGCTGTGGAGCAAGAAGCTCTGTGACTCTGCCGATGTTACAGTTCAACACACATCACACATAGTGGGTAGTGGGGCCCATCTTTGATTAGTGGAAAAATGCATGCAGTGAACATAAAGAGCAGACGATGAGGTTATGGCACCAACAGCATCTGTGTTGCGTTGAAGGGAGCATATAGGACTGAATATAGAAAGAATTGCTTTGGGAGGCTAGAAGAGGAAGATAGATGAGCAAAAATGATTTTAAAAAAAGGAAGCGGATGGGAAGAAGTGAAGAAAAATGAAAAGAGGAAGAGGGAAGGAACATGCGGTGCTGCTGTGGGAAGCTGCCTGGCCTGTCTGCCTCAGTCACGGAAGGCTGCTGGACCGCAGCCAAGAGCTGTGCTCAGTCACCAGGGCGAAAGCAGAAAGCACTCGCACGCCCACACACATACACACACACAAACAGAAACACACACACACACACCGACACATACACACAGACACACACACACACACACACACACAAACTCATTCACACAAGTGCATGCACTCAGGCACATGCGCATTCAAAGAGCACAGAACCTGTCCAGTTTAAAATAGCAACATCAGAATCAGAATTATAATGTTGTTTAGTTGTCACCTTTGCAACACAGTCAGCATGTACAAGAGGGAAATACTGTTCTGCACAGATTGCTGTTTTATACAGATCAGGTATTATGACAGAGACACTTTAAAACAAACACACATTTAAAAACAGTGACAGGTCTCTAGAAACACAAAAAAGGAAAGTGTAAAAAAAGCACTGTTGTATTTCTGTGTGTAATCATGTATAGCAGGTTGTGCTACCACACACACAGCAGTACATGTAAATATAGACAGAAATGTGTGCTCTAGTTTGTAGTATACTAATGTGTCATGAGGGGGTGATTGTGGTGTGTGTGTGTGTGTGTGTGTGTGTGTGTGTGTGTGTGTGTGTGTGTGTGTGTGTGTGTGTGTGTGTGTGTGTGTGTGTATGTGTGTGTGTGTGTGTGTGTGTGTGTGTGTCCCTCCCTAATATACAAAACACACACAGGCATGCAGGCACACACCCACACATGCTCTTACAAACATAATGTACACGCACATACATACACACACAAGACACAGCACACAACACACCTACATAGAGCAGCAGTTATGTTTCTCTTTTTCCGTCCATTCTCACATTGATTTTTTACTCTCCGTTGGCACATCAAGCGAGTAGCAGAGCGATGTGTATCCGTCACCCACCCACGAAATTGTGTGATTTTAGACTGACCTGCGGTGGCGGTGTTGGATGGGTCGGTGTGAGTGTGTGTGTGTGTGTGTGTGTGTGTGTGTGTGGGCCTGGTGGACACGATCCCGTGGGCTCTTGCGCTATCTGTGTGTGTGGAGGTGTCCGACCCAGGCCCAGTGAGTCATGGGAATGGGAGTGAAGCGGAGCGGGAGAGGGAACAGGAGAAGGAGCGGGAGCAGGAATAGCAGCGGCAGGCTGGCCTGAGTTGCCTCTGCTCTGCCGAGGAGCGATTACGCGCCGGCAATCCACCTCTGTCCTGGAAACCTCAGCTAAACCTCCCCGCTAAACCGTTCCCAGATCAATGGAAGCTTTCCTTGCGTGACACAGGACTGTGCCGTAAGCAAAGGGGACAGGAGGGGACTTGCCCGGGCAACCTCACCTCTGCGTGTGCGATTCACTGTGTTGTGACGATGCAGTCGCGGCGTAGGTGATGTGATGATCTGTGACACTTCTGCTGTTGGAAAATATGACATATGACATGGTGTGGAGGACAGGGTCAGCTCAACAGCTTAAACAGTCATGCTAACATCTTGGTTCCTGTGCTAATATAGATGCTGGTAGCAGTATTGCACACAGAGCCAGTGTAATGAATGAGCAACCTCTCACTGTGTCAAATAAATTTTTCGGTTTTCCTGTCTTTCTTTTCTCTCTCTCTTTCTCTCTCTCTCTCTCTCTCTCTCTCTCTCTCTCTCTCTCTCTCTCTCTCTCTCTCTCTCTCTCTCTCTCTCTCTCTCTCTCGTAAGCACACTGCAAGAAAAACACACAGAGCTTAGGCTGTTTCCAAGCAACATCCTTAGGACCAAATGAATGGAGATCAAAAGAGGAGATTGAAGGACTACAGAGACATGTGGTCAACACTTCACCAACCAACGATGTCTTATTTTCTTCCCCTCTTTCTCTATGTATCTGTCTATCAACCTGTCTCTCTGTCCACATAACAACAACAGCTCAGGAACATTTTTTGCCTATCAATGATATAATCTGCTCAACCCACTTAAGGTCACGTTGGCCCTCTCTCTCTCTCCATCTCCCTCTCTCCATCTCCCTCTCTCCTTCTCTCTCTCTCTTGCTTTCTTTCAGAGAATCAAAGTGTGGCAGTGGCAGATTGGGCTGTCTGCACCTACGCTCTGCACACTCTGTGTTTGGCAGAGTCTGAATGCTGGCCATTTATCAGCAGTGATGAAAGCTGGAGACCGTGAGGAAATTATGGGATAGGATGCTCCCTGAATTACAGCTTTCTGTGCTCAGTGAAGAGTCCTGGCCTCTGCAGCCATGGGTCTGTAAGGGACAGGGAGAATGACCACATGAGTGGTGAGAGGACTTTATCTGAGCTGTCACAACCCTTTTGTATGTGTAGTGTGTACTGAGAAGCTATCGTTTGTGTAAGATTAGTCAATAAATAGAAGAATGGCCCGTTTTGATCATTCAGAATATTCTGTAGTGAGTGTACTGAGAGTGTTCAGTGAGTTTGTTTTTGTTTTTAATCTTTCTTGTCAGTGATGGAGTGTTTCACGGCTGGCAGCAGTCTGGAACAACAGAAGGAGCTGAGAGTGAGGGCTAAATGATTTGCGCTGAACCCACCACAGCGTTTAGCTTCGCCATGCACATACGCTGCTCTGTACCGACCGTCAAAGCTGAATGAAGGCCAATTTGTGTGTGTGTGAATGGGGCTTCAATGGAGAAATTCTGCAACAGGATAACCTCAGCGGGGAGGGAGTCACACACGCACAGGAAGATATAGAGAGAGAGAGAAAAAGGAAGAGGAAGAGAGAGAGAGACAGATAGAGGGCAAGAGAGAAAAAGACAGAAAGAAAAAGAGAGAGAGAGACATATGTCGTTATGTCTCTGTGGCAGCAGGGCTGAGCAGTGAGCCTGTGACCGATGGTGGCTGGGGGTTAAGTGCTAAGTGTGGCCGTTGCTGTGACTGTGGTGACGTCAGTGATGGCCTGGTGCTCGGGCACACCACCCCACCCCGCTGCAGATCCCGGCCCAGGTGACCTTGGTCTGGGCACACTGACATCACTGCACACCAGAATTTAACAACTTGGCCCATGTGGGGAGGGGGGCGGGGGGGGGGGGGAGGGGGGGGGGGTGGGGTTGGGAGGACTGAGTCACACACACAAATGATGAGTCACTTGCCAATACATGCACACAGACACAAACATACACAGCAAAGACACAGCACAGACACACACACTACTACCATACAGACACACACACACACACACACACACACAATAATGCAGAACACACAAAAAGACAAACATCAATTCATGAATCAGGTTTATTATATTATAGCTTGAACACTGACTTTCGATGTGCACCATCATTTTGGTCGTGACTCAAGGAAGGCATGAGGAGAGTCTATTTAGTCTGTATAGTGTGTATTTCGATAGGAAGGTTTTAAATAGACGGATGAATAAAAAGCATATCCTGGCAGAGTACAGCTATGGCAGCAGGAGGGTTCGTTCATGTTCCTTCCTCTCTGTGCTGGCACTGCCTGCCGCTCTTACCCAGAATCCCTTGTGACTGCCTACTCCATGAATCTATCAATGATTCCCCTGATAAGTCTTATTTTATTTTCCATGCAGATTGTGGGTGTGTACTCTCTCTCTCTCTATTTCTATTTCTCTCTCTCTCTCTCTCTCTATTTTCTCAGGCACACACACCATAGCTGCCAACACTCGTTTTTTTCTGGGTTTCTCCCATATTTCAGACCCATCTCTTGCCCCCCATCATTTTGCCTGATGTTCTCTGTATGAAACGTATGAAACATTCTCTGTATGAAATGTATGAAACGTAATTTTTTTCTTACACCTTAAATGCCTTGTATTTCCAACCAATTGTCGACTACCTGGCCACCCATACATAATTGCAAATTTGATCTCTGCGCAGGCTGCAGACGAGTGGGAAGTTGAAATTAAACAGGGCATTAGCGCTGCAGGTAAGAAAAGCTTGAAGGCAACGGTGGTTGAGCTAAGAAGGTCAAATACATTTGCTGGTTTCAGTCAACTAATAATGTATAAATACTCTTCTATGTCTGCAGTGGGGATTTTATTAGTGGGGGAACGCAACGTAATGTTATAAATAAATGCCTAAAATGAACAAAGTGAGAAATAGCCTTCATAAATGATCTGTTCAAACAAGTGGGGGGACTCCGTACCTCGTTTCCAATGCCCACTACACCCCTGCTTATATACACTAACACTACATTACCATCATTTAAAATCAACATCTGCCCACTTCTGCCCCCTCAAAACTCCACACCCACTGCCACCACAAAAACCTCCCAGATTTTGCTACTCAAATGTATGACACACACACACACACACACACACACACCCTCACACACACACAAGCACGTACAGAGTGTCACTTATCCAGGATATTTTGGTGTCGGAGCAAGATAGGGTTGAGTGCTAGCGTAGCCAATGGTGCCCACGCCTCCCCACACAACAGGATGGCTGTCTGCTATGTCAGGAGGAAAAAGCATCACATCCACATATGGATGACACCCTTCTCTCTATCACTCTCTCACGCTCTCTCCTACACATGCACACACACACTCTGTCTCTCTCTCTCTCTCTCTCACACACACACATGCTCTCACCTACACACACTCACACACACATGCACACATAGTCTTTTTCTCTCCCTGTCTCGCACGCACACGCACACGCACGCACACACACACACATATTCCCTTTCTCTCTCTCTCTCTCTCTCTCTCTCTCTCTCTCTCTCTCTCTCTCTCTCTCTCTCTCTCTCTCTCTCTCTCTCTCTCTATCACACACACACACACACACACACACACACGCACACACACTCTTTCTCTATCTCATTCTCTCTCTCACACACACACACAAACACACACACATATTCCCTTTCTCTCTCTCTCTCTCTCTCTCTCTCTCACTCTCTCTCCTACACACACTCCTACACACACACACACACACACACACACACACACACACACACACACACACACACACACACACACACACACACACTCCTGTAGCCTCCATCTCTCCCTCTGGCTGCATGTCCACCAGCCCTGGCTGCCTTCTGGAGCAGGCAGAGAGAGAGAGAGAGTTGGAGGTTTGAGAGCCAGTGTGTGGGAGGGTGCTGCTGCAGGCACTGGGTATGTGTGCGTGAGGCTTCTCAGAACTGTGATTCTCAGATTCTAAAAGGCTTTTAAAAAACTAAAAACTAATCTCGACAAGCATTATCCCACTGGTCATAAACAGAGGTGTAAAGGAAGGCAACTTCTGTCCACCAGTCTGTTAACAATAGTCACTGTGGACAGATGACCTGAAAATAAGTACATATATAGATATATGCTTTCTAATATGTCTTCTAAGACTCATGTCATAATGCACTGCTGTGTGAAGTATATTTGTGTGTGGGTAAATCATACATAATGAAACTGAAGCCATTCTGTCTTCTGACCTCCGTGTGACCTCATTTAAGAGAGCTTCAGCCACAAGAGTTATCCGTGCGTCAGATCTTATAAACGTGACGCACGTGAAACTAAACATCGCATTTATCTAGGGCTGCTGTTTTCTGTGATTTTGCTTTTTGTTGAAATGAAAGTGATCTGCGGTTGTTCTTTGTTCAGCCTATAGTTTAGGATTGCACCTTTCTGAGTCCTATTCCAATACAGTTTAACATGAAGATTTGTTGATTTGTTTATTTTTTGACTAATAAATTCTATATTTCTTAAATTTTAAATCTTGTTGCCATGGAAGACACTGAAGTGCCACAATTTGAGATGACACCCATTTCTTCATCATTCGGAGATTTACTTAACTTCATGTTCACCCTGAAACGAACTGACATGGCCCAAAAAGTCAACGTCAACTTTAAACTGGTTCAGGTAAGTTGTTGAAAAGAGAGATAGAGGGAAAAAGACAATGCTGACGCCTCAGTGGCTAGCTGTACCATAAAAACACACCACCACAATTTCTGACATTAACTAAATTGTAAAGAGGTCATGGGGTCATGTGCTATCCTGAGTCGAGAGAGCCCCTCAGGTGCTGTCCGCTTGGCGACCTCATTGAGAAACAACAGACTCCAAATGACTCAAGGCAATTAAAGGGGGTGGGATAGCATACTTGCTCAGCGCAGTGCAGCTCAACGCCACCCGAGAAGTTTGGCCTGCTTAATTGGAGTCTGGATGAGCTGAGCCCGGAGGTCATGGAGGGTTGAGGAGACAGGGCATATTTGCGTACGGGGAATATGCCGTAATCTCTCTCCCCGCCCTGCCAAGAAGGGAAGGTTATCAGTGCTGCGAGCAGGAAGGAGGAAAGCACTTGGCGAGAACATTTCTGTCACTACAAGAGGCTATTACCCACTATCTCTGGCAGCCGTGCCAATGGCTGTCATCCAGACATGGATGCCACACTACGTGGGGGTCCCTGTGGAGCCATCCGGCCCCGGTGTCGTGACACGGCGCGGCGACTCCCTAAGGTAGAGGCAGGACAGAATATTTTAATTTTGGCCACTGT
>CM050216.1:26853742-26943742 GCA_027475355.1 Coilia nasus
CCTCTCCCTCTCTGTGCTTTTCTGCCTCCCTCCCTCCCTCCCTCTTTACCGCACAATCACTCCAGTCGCTGAATAATACAAAGCAAACAGTGACCTAGTTTTGCACGGAGGGAACATGTGAGAGAGAAAACCCGGAGTGGAGTACGCCGGGCCAGGAGGAGGAGTGGAGGCACTGAGGACAGCGGGGGACGGTGGAAGAGGAGGAGAAGGAGGAAGAGGACTCGAGCGGCCACTGCTGGGAGTATGAGCACACACACACACACACACACACACACACACACACACACACACACACACACACACACACACACACACACACACACACACACACACACACACACACACAGTGTACAGCGATGGGCTCCCCTGCTGATGTGTGGAAAGGGTTACACTGCTTGCCAGGTGCAGGGGTGCTGTTAAACTTTGTGGGAGTGAGAGGTGGGGAGAGGGGGGAAGTGGGGAGTGGTGATGCCCTGCTGACAAGCAGGACGGACTGGAACCAGCTCCGTGCCGCTGGGGGCCCTCTCTCCCTCGCTCCGCGGCTTCCTGGAGCCCGTAATGTGATTAGACAGGCAGGCAGGCAGGCAGGCAGGCAGGCAGGCAGGCACAGGAATACTGCAGCCACTCCTCCACCCCTGTCCTGGGCCTCCGGGCAGCAGGAATGCAGCTCGCCAAGTGGGGGCCTCACACATGTGTCACACCATTAATCTGCAAGGTGTACACTCTGACCCACTCTCCGTGTTTTTCTGTGTTGTCAGGGGATGGGGTGTGTGTGAGTGTGTGAATGTGTGAGTGTGTGTGTATTTTAAAAGTTGGTGTGTCAAGGTTTACTTGTCACGCCACAGTGTGCGGCAACTGAGAAGAGTTAAATGAATGGGAAAACCATTATGCAGCGAGAACACCAACTCATGCACTTACATTCACATACACCGGCTCCACACCTGCATGCAAAGTACACACAGATGCTCAAACTTATACAAACATATAAAAAACACACACACACACAGACACACATTCACATACACATACACATTCACATACACATACACATACACATACACACACAATCATCCACAGAGGACCACAAGGATCACAGTCCCACATTTGCAATTGTACGAGTAAATATTTCAACCCCAATTCATTTTGGCCAGGTACTAATCTAGAAGAAATGTTACAAGGTTATTTCCTCGACACATGGTGTGATTTGCAGTTAATCGGTGTCTGGTTCCAGAGTAAGTGACAGCCTGTGTTCCTGTATTTCCCCTGTGGTTTGTGTGACAAATCCAGACTGAGACTGAGAAAACAACAATCCAGTCACAGTCAACTCTAAAGGTCACTTAAAACATGACAGTCAAGGTTCCAAAATCACTTTCCTTTACCACTACTTTTGCATTACCTCAGCTGTTTTAATTTCTTACACCTCGGATGGACACTGTGTTGACTTAACGTTGAGACACATGATAAAATAGCATCAGTGTAGGCAATGCAGCGGTGTGATGGCAGCCTCCTTGTTTCACTGCAGTCCCTGATGCAGCGTGACAGCTCATCTCCTCTCATTACATTAAACTAAAGCGACGAGGGGGGACAGCTGAATAGTTACCATGGCAATGAAACCTTAACCAGAAGCGAACACTGACAAGGCTGTCTACTGTTAACCGCTGCGGTTCTGTTCTGTTGCCATGGCGTGACCCTCTTTTCTGAGCGAACGACCTGCGGTGATTTCTGGGAAGGAGCGGGAACAGAGAGATTGGAGGGGGGACCACCACCACCGCCACTACTGCCAGCACAGCCTACTAGCTGGAATCTAGGCCATGTTAAGTCAAGGCTATGTCACAACTGTGAAGTTGCCCTCCAGAGCGTGTTGTGTTCAAGCAGCCCACTACGGAGAGTACACAGCACTGGATTGGTGCTGGGTTCAAAGGTCAGCATATGACTGGGGGCTTGTTGCTTGGAGTGCTTAAGAGCTACACTTAAATAGTGCCGTGCTTATTGGCTGTGGGCTCAGCCATGGTGCTCTGTAATCCCCCACTGCTCATTCACACCAGCATTTTTGCCTCTCAGGGTCGTGGTTATGACAATGCCTAACCTCTTCACGTGCACAACACCAGAACCTGAGACAAATGATATAAATAGCCAGAAGACATTACATTACATTACACTTAGCAGACGCTTTTAGCCAAAGCGACTTACAAAAGACATAATAGCTAACAGATGTGTAGAGAACATCGAAGGCACCTATATAAAGAGATGGTTAGTAGAGATTAGTTTGGTTAGGAAGGAAAGCAGTCTCAAGACATGAACTCCACAGACATTAACTGATTGTACTTTCCGTTTTGGACAGTTTTGGACACCGACTACCATAGTAAGAAAGGGCACAGTTTACAGTTATGGAAAAAATGGTGCTGATGTTCCCATTTTACTGAATTAAAACTGTGCCTGAGAGTATTTTAATCGTGCTTGCAGAACAGTAATTGGACAACAAGGAGACATTCACTACATTTGTCAAAGTGTAGTGGATGAGGATCATGGACTTTGCCTCGAAGCCCTAAGCCAATAACTCCAGATAGTTCTGCCCTGCTAGAAGCATTAACATACAGGTCGATACATGTCTACCATTGGCTGCTTAAAATTACAATCATGTTTGCCAGTACCTGGAAGCATCGATGGAAAGATCACCTCTGCAGTGTCAGCTATGATTAGTTCACTGGCTAAACAAAACTTTATGTCTGTTTCATGCCTGCTGTTTTGATACCTATTGAACACAGGCTAATTGGACAGAGATTCCTTTCGCTTGGTAGAGAAGGTACCACCATAAAAAACAGCCAATGCTAGGCAGTGAACGATGCAAATGACGTTCTTTCAAAATATGCTTCCACAGTTTTCCTGCCATCTTCGCAGCCCTTTTACCATGAGTAAAGCATCTCCCCCCCACGGGCTCATTTCCACCAAACACTCTGCGTGTACCGCGCGTGCCCGTTTTCTGGCCGTATTCGTTTAGAATGCACGTTAACAGACCATTTCCACCGCACGCGTGATCTGAGCGTATTCTGTCCCTATACAAACACGCGTGTATTGTACACGGATACACGCTGTACACGCTCAAGTTGGTGGAAATGAAGCCTAAGGCCTGCCCAGAGACCTTTGAGGCCCCATTGCACCCATCCCTGAAGGACCATTGACCTGAGTGGCACCAAGGGGAGATGAATGGCAGTGTACATGCTGGGGTACGAGTCCCCCCCTAGTGTTGCCACCTGTCCCGCTTTTACCTGATTGTCCCGGTTTGTAATGGTCTGTCCCGGGGAAAACAAATATTCTCCCGGGACACTGACACCCGGGTCGCTGCTCATAAGCAGAAAGGTTGATTAGTCCCCCCCCACCCCCCACCCCCCTGCCCAACACTCCACATCAGTGCTGAGATCTCTAGAGCTGTGCATCCAAACAAGTGGGTCATGGCATTGGAAATTGTGTACACCCTTTGATGGGGGTCCTGAAGTGCTAATTACTCAGAATAATTTCTCTTCACTCTTTCTCAGGGAAAGAGAAACAGAGAGCTGTGGAAAAGCATGCTGTTTCCAAGGAAACGTTGACTCGTGGCTCCATTTCCGTTCTCTGGTTGGCGGAGTAGAATATGGCTGTCGCAGGGGCAAGAGTGTCTAAATAGGAGACACATCCACTGAACCAACGCCTGTGTTTAGCAGAGGCTGCTGCTTCGGGGAACAGTGAAAAGGCAAAATGACTCATTCGTCGTTAAGCACAGAAACTCTCGCAAGAAACTGACAGAAAGCAAATGTCTTTCTCCGCTCTGCACTAAATTCGTGAATGTGTCTGAGTGGAGCCAACAACAGCTGCTCCCTTCCCAGTGAAATTCTGCGATTACACCTTGGCACTTGGGAATGTGGCTACATCATTAACGTTTCTTTCAGGACTGCAGCGCATCAGTGCACTCTTCTGGCCTCTGGGGGGGGGGGGGGGGGCAAATTAGATGTGGAGAGCTCTACCTAACGAGGCCCAGGCTTGGAGACCCTTCACAAGACATTTGCCTCAAGATCTGCTTCCTGTTTTTCACAAGTGCAGGGGAGCCGAGCAGTTGCACCTGTTGGTGAAAGACTTACATCACCATGATCATAGTTTTAACTGGCTTGAGCTGTCTGCTAGGCCAGGTATTTGCAGGATACTGTAACTTGTTATTTGTTGAAGACATTCAGAGCCCCAAAGGAAGTGTGTTTGTGATTGCATTACATTTAACAAAGTTTCCTTGTATTTTTGGACTGTCACCATACACCTCTTCTCTAACAATGTAAAAAATGTCATCTTGGCTAGTGCTAATGCAATTATGTTAGGTAGGTTGATATTCAGATCAAAATCGTTTTGTTTTGCTGTGAATGGCCAGTCAGACTGAAAATGCAAAGGCAAATATCAGATACCCATGGACTGGCATGAATTAGTTAATAAATTGTCTGGTCACTCTCTCACATACACACATACACACACATACACACACACACACACACACACACACACACACACACACACACACACACACACACACACACACAAAAGCGTGAAGAGCAGGGAGTGGCTGAGAGGCAGAAATTGCTGCTGTCCTACTTCTGCCAGTAACATGGTGTTCCATTCCAGAGAACGGTCACATGACCAAAAAGCAAAAAACCACACACCTGGGGCATCCCCCCCCTGACGTGACACGCAGGCACGCCCCCACAAACTCGGAATTCCACCCCGTCAGGCCTCTGCAAGATGTGCGGAACAAGTACGGAACACGGAACTAAGATATGAGGAAACAACTTCAGGCGACACGCACAGAAAAAAATGTTCTGAGAGCCAGACTTACATTTAAAAAAGCAAGGGGGGGCGGAGAGGAGGGGTTGGGCCAAAAACTGAATAGGTTCACTAAGTTTAGCACACAGAAATAGATCTAAATCACTGACCTCCGTGTTCTTGGTATAGTTCCAGCACAGGACGGGACTAACCTCATGGGGATATGTTTGGCAAGAACGCTGTTTAACCTCTCGCTAACCCTCCGCTAACCACACTTTGAAACTACGGAGGCCCCAAAGCAGGGTTGTGGCTGGCAGAATTGTGCAGTTTTTTTGTGGCTGGCAGAATTGTGCAAAGATGCCCCTTTGACTTTAAAGATTCGTGACTGTGTTTTTTTTTGCCATACAGATGTCTTGCTTCTTTTGTGCTAGTCATGGAAAATAAAATGAGAATGGAGAGATATGTTCCTCGTTCTCTCCTGCCTTTCCTTCTTTCTTCCTGCATTCCTCCAGTGTCGTGCCTCAGACTCCCTTGCCGTGAGAATAGAGGGAGGGCTTGTTTGTGGGGGGGGGGGGGGGTGATGTAAAGTGATGGGACAGAGGCCCTGGGCCTGTCTATACTGACATCATGCACACACAAACACACACACACACACGCACACACGCACACACACACACGCACACACGCACACACACACACTTGCTGTACAGCGGCCTCTTGTTTTACCCCTTACAAAAACAAACCTTTATAAAGTTACTGCAGGCTAAGTGTTAATTTTTTTAAACTTAAACAAAGACTCGAAATGACTGTACACAGCTACTCCTTTCCTCTATTGAGCCCACACCTACTCAAACAAAAACATTTACCCACCAAGAATTCATTCCAGAAGTACAGTGTATATACATTCTTTGAAGGCCTTTTGTTCAAACTGACTTGACTCACCCTCCCTTCCGCACATGCACGCACATACAGTATAGTTCCGCACACATACACACACATATGCACGCACTCACTCACTCAACTGAGACTTGTGTAAAGAGCTTAATGATCTCCCATGCTTTTCTGTCTGTAATATTGAAATATTCCTGAATCTGCTTTGAAAGTCTGCTTTCAGGGGTTGCAGGGGGCAGCACCTACCTGTGTGTGTAGAAGGCGAGAGCCATTTACTGAAAGAAGCATGTAAGAAAGAGAACGTGGCAGATGGGTCAATCTCATTCATCTGAAGAGATGTTCCTCCTCCGACACTATTTTTAGACCGCAGTTATAAGACATGGCATTAACCACCGCCCACCCACCCCTCAAATAAATAAATAAATAAATAAATTGATGGAAGGATTTCTGCCTAGTGATACGCCACAAGGAACATGGGGTTATCTGAGGTGTTAACCTATCTCCCTCGTCATCTAGCCACTCCAGAGTGTCCAAAACCACATTATGCATCCTTCCTCCAAAACCCTTCCACTCTCTATCGAACAGAATACCACTTTACAGCTGGGGACAGATTAAGAAATCATACCGAAATAAATATATATATGGGATGCAGGTGCATAAAAATGAAATGGCTTAAGAAGCATGGATGTATCAGTCTCCCTTCAGTACCTGGTTTCGGGCTGAAAGAGCGTATATGCAAGCTGACAAGCAATGCACCTCTCCTCTTCTCCCTGCTGTCCGTTTTAAGTTCTTCATGAGGACAGTAAAGGAAGAAGAGGCCCTGCAGTGGAATGCGGAGAGCCGCACTCTCAAGGGAGCCCTGCAGAGTATCCACTGAGAGGGGAAAGGGGGGTGGGGGTCATGAGGAGGTGGAGGAGGCTGGGGGTGGATGTGGACACGGACGGGAAGGAGAACAAGCCCTCACTGACCCCTGGAGCCTTGCACCCCGCCAGGCCTCTCGGCCGAGCTCGGATCAGGGACCCACCACCACTCACTGCATCTGGAGCTGGTGTTAAGAGATGGCGACACAGAAAGACAGAAAGAAAGAGAGGGAGAGAAATGGAGAACAAACAAAAAGAGAAGGGACCAAAAAGGTTTACGGTTAGAAAGAGATGAGCCAACACAGCCAGACATGGACAGCAGCACAAGATGCCTCCAAACATAGATAAGCGTTCCTCAGCACAAGACAAAGAAACTGCTTCTTTCAAACAAGGGCCACTGAAACCAGTGTAACGAGTGCACATTCATTTGAGCAAGTGCTCAGTTTTATGGGCACAGTAGAACTTTGCACTTAACAAAGTTAAAGATAGTTAAAGAAGAATTCAATGATATGGTTTATTTTAAGCAGAGGATGTCTTTCTATGTTCTCATCTGTTGCCAAGCAGAGCTCAGGCTGCACCCTAGACCTCAGGACAGTGTTCACTCTGATTTAAAGATTCAGGCTCTGTAAATACAGAGCTGTGTAAGAAATAGATAGAGAGGGAGAGAGAGAGAGAGAGAGAGAGAGAGAGGGAGAGAGAGAGAGAGAGAGAGAGAGAGAGAGAGAGAGGGAGCTTGAGGGTAGGGTGAGCACTTCAAATGGTAAATCTTTTGAAATCACTAAATCACTTTGCAGTGAAATTTTACAAGATGAAGAGGCATTTCTGCCTGGGACTGCTGAAGTCTCTGACACCACATTGTGGCGTCCTGAGGTATTGCTTTGGTGGACACTGCAGGTTTAAAAACAGACCCAGCTTCATGATGCTACTAACACCCTTCTGCTATGACACACATAGAGTTCACACAAAGTATGTTTCGCTACCAGCCTGGCATCGCATCCTACCATAATGCATTGTAACGTCTGAAACAGTAAAAGTACTCAGACCAAGTAAACCTGAGTCTGTTGCATAATATAATCTGAAAAGCCAGTTCTTTCCAGTTAGTGACCTCGGCTATGCTTAGGCCTACAGCTAGATATTGGTTGTTGTTGGTTGTAAAATGCCAAAGAATTACAGGCAGCTCACAAAAGAGATTACTGCACTGCGTAATTTCAAAAACACAGAGTACTGGGATTTGGAAATAATTGGATTGCAATTCTCAGAATAGCATGATACGGGAAAACAAAAAAAAAGATGAGAAATCAATTCAAGCTGAATGTTATTGCTGTGTCATGTGACAATCTGTGATTCAGAGGCTGCTCATCTCTATGGATTTCTCTGTCTGTGAGGAAACGCTGTGTTTGTTGTTAGGTATGTGCCTCTTGAATGGCGTTCATTAAAATCTCCAATTCTAAAAGCATCTGTCATTAGGACAAGGAAACAGCAATAACAACCAGATCAGTCTGTATGGACTATCAATTAGAATCAAATAGTGGTTTGATTTAGCTGCACATACATCACACACCACACATACAGAACACCACACTGCCTGCTAATGTTGAATGGGCGGGTCACCGTGAGGTTAAAAGCCCAGGAGGGATTTAGGTCCCAATGTGGCAGAGCCACAGCATGAAATAGCACCAAAGCCCACCTTCTAACTCACAGAGCCTAGAAAATAACTAAATTTAGACGGGCTGTCTATCTGCCTCAAACTGATTGGCTACTCGTCGGGCTGAGGGAACCATGTGACAGACATGCCCGAATGCGTCTAACCTAATTCCGCTGACCACAGTGCCTAATGTTGAAACACACACACAATTAATATATGATGGATGCTAAATATATGTGGCGCAAAGGGCCTTTAGGAAAATGTTCTGTCAGCCTTTCAAGCATTTCAGAGGGAGACGACAGACAGACAGCATCTGCAACTGGCGGCTTGGCAGTTTCATCCACTTCCCAGTTGCTACGGCAACGACACCCACGCTGCGTGCACCTACCGACGTGCATCTCTCGCTCTTTTCCCGGCGTCCTCGATGCCAGCGAAGCCCACCTTACTGTCTATCGTCTAAATACATTGCGCGCTCTCTTTTTCTCGCCAATGACGCCTACAACTTCTGCTAATTAGAAAAACATGTCAGTACAGGGAAATAAGGTTTTACCGATTCCTCTACACTTTGTCGACAGTTGGGTAGTTGAAATGACACAACTGTATAAATGTGTGTTTATTTTCTTTTTAATCTATTCTTATAAATACAATACTCAAATCGATGAAAAGACAGTGGGCCCTAAGGATAGTTTATGTTCAGTGGCAAGTTTTTACGGAACACTTTACTGAATGAGCTTACATTTGTCAAAGCAACCAGCCTAATGTGACACGACAGTCGACAGCACAGATGGCATGCGATAAGAGTGTGTTTCTGTGTGATAGTGAGCGCGCGCCTGTCTTGTGTGTGACAGAAAGCAACAACAGCATTGTTCAGAGAAAAACATAAACATGTCCAGCCATTCAGCCTGTCTGCGGGCCCGCTACTCCACCCACAGGAACATTCATTCGGTCTGATAAGGTGTCGCGGTTTTATTAAATGCCTGAAGCCTGAGCCGGAGTCACCAGTCACCACACCTTCACGCCGACACAATCTCTGCCCATCTTTCCAACAATAGCCTGGAGTGTTTAGACACAAGCAGAGAAAGTAGTGCGCGGTATGCAGTAAATGCAAGAGTTTTGGGTGCACTCAGAGGTTATTTAAGAGTCATCCAGCAGCATATTCCTATTACTTCTACAACACACCCTGCTTCCCTCCCTGATACTAAGTCTCCAGACTAATCTTGAGACTGTGTATAAAGTCTGTTTTAGAAGCAATGCACATGCACTTCACTGTGTTCACGGAGTCACTCCTTGCGGAATAAAACAACACTGCCTCCTAGTGGGTGATTTATGATAGTACCAGAGACAGGAGTGACCAACAGAATGTACTGCCATCAGACTACTGCGTCTGCATTCATGTCCTTGTTACTGAAAATGAATCTGCAATGCAGAATTTGTATCTAGAATATCCATCCCCAAAGACATGCACAAATTGTGTCAGTTTGCATGTCTTTACATACTGTAACAGTTACCCCCCCCAACACACACATACAAACACTATATTTTGTGAACATGCCATTTTGACACCAAAACCAGACTTATAAAAAGTAACATCAAATGTGACAAACAACTGCTCAAGGTATAGAAAGCCATAACCTGGTAATCATAGGACATCATATGAGTTGTGTTTATTGAAGTTCAATTACAGTCTTTCTTTTTAATATGTATGAGTCTCCACTGACACGAGTAATAAAATACTTCTGTTGTTGTATACGCCTACAATTCATTAGAACTAGAAAAAAAGATCTTTAGGGCTTAGGTTTTTTTTTCTTTTCGTTTTGAAATTGTGATGCTGGGTTCAGGCTTTATTTTTATCACAAAGCAAATGGTTTCTGTCTTTCACACAATTTGCTTTGGCCTGATTTGAAATATTCTGAAACTTGTCTGAAACATCACCATACCCACTACAACTCTGAAGGTCATCCTAAGGTCATGTGAATAAACGCAAGGAAACACAACCAGTTCTGAGGTTGATAAGGTTTTTAAATTAATTTATAAAAAAAAAGCATTTTTTTTTTTACCCACTGAAGCAGAACAAACATCGATCGCTTATTTTTTTGCCTTTCGCAGTGAACACATACAATCTTGAGGACAGACTCGCCAGAGCAGAAGAACAGAAAAGAAGGGAGGAAGAGGTGGGCGGGGTGGGGTGGGGGAGGGTCTTTAAGCAAGGGTCTGCTAACACCACAGAGCCAACAACAGCCAAGGAAAAACAACCGCAGGGGGGAGGTAAACAAAAACAAAAACAAAATGGAAGTCATTAAAAAACAAGAACATTAAATCAAGTGCAGATCGGTCTGATTTGAAGCAGGTCGTTTTTTTTTTTCTTCTTCTTCTTCTGTTCGGTTAAATGTATAGTTACCGGCTCAGGGTTCTCTAGTCTGGTACATGCAAGCTCAACGAAGCGCCCGAATAACTACACATGGCAATCACATAATGTTTTTTTTTATCTCAGTTACTGTGCAAGTATGAAAACATGTAGGGAGGTGTAACAACACAGGACCTAACCCCATTCGGCAGCAACGGTGACAACAGAAATCAACTAAACAACAAAAAACCTCCATAAATGGTTATTTTTTTATCATAGAAAAGGAACTACACTCTGTTTCGAACCGAAAAAAGACTGGAATTAAAACCATAAGTCCACATACAAAGGCTGCAAGTTGTGTTTTTTTCTTTTCAGTCCTTTTTTTAAAAATGTCAATGTGCCACCACTGTCTTCACTCTTGTTTTCTTGCCGATAGAATAGTTTTTTTTGTGGTTGTTGTCACTCGTTTTGCTCTATAGAAATGAAGGTACAACCAAAACAAAACAAAAAAGGATCCTATATTTAATGTATGAACAAACAAAATACTGCATCTCTACTTTAAAAAGCTGCGACCAGGGCGGGGGAGTGGATCAGGTTCTATCCATGAGGAGGCTAGCTGCCACGATGCGCGGAGGGCAACGGTGCGTTTGATCCCTTTGAGCCGAATGCAAGAGAGTTCTGGTTCTGATTCTAGAAGTTCCAGTTCTGATTTTTAAGTTTGTTTCCGGTTGTGGGCTCTGACCCTTTTCACACACAGAGAGGTTGCCATTATCAAAAAAAAAATGCTACTGGTTGCCCCCCTTTGCTTCTGTCCTGGTGTGGGTGGGGCGATGGCCTGTGGGCATCTATTGGGTTTGAATGGGGGAGGTGGATGTGAATGTTGAGGGGTGGTAAGAGAGCGTGATGGGGTTGGGTTTCGGGCTGGGTGTTGTGGAAGTCGGCCTCTCTCACTGCGGAGTCCTCACATCCAGCGGACTTAAGGTGTCTTGCCAGCACTGTTCTGCTCGGGGAACACTGCAGGCCTGGCCTGACTGCCAGCAGGAGTTTGGGGGTGCTTGGGCCCTTGAGGTGAGGGGTGGGGCAGGGTGGCGGTTGGGGTTCTGTTTTATATAGGTGTTCCTCATCTCCCTTGTCTTCTTTCTTTGGACAAAAGGTTCTTTTTCACTATTAAGGGTCCTGGGGTCCTGGAATATTTTCCAACGTGAAAAAAAAATCTTCTCCATTTGGCACCTTGAAAGGTTGATGGAAGATAGGTGGTAGGAAGAATAGGAGAATGAAAGACAACAATTAAAAAACAGACAGCTGGGAAGGAAAGAGTGAGCCGGAACAACGTAGAGAGAAGTAGTGACGTAAGGTGTGTGTTTGTGGGTGGGTGTGGCTGTGAGTGTGTGGGTGGATGTGGGGGTATCGAGAAGAGACTACTCGCTGGCTGCGGCTGTCGCTGTGTCGGTGTCGCCAGGAGGGGGCGCTGCTGCGGTGGCTGGGCTGCAGTCTGGCCCGGCACCGGCCTCCACGTCCGTCTTGAGCCGCTTGGCGTCGGGCTGCGCTCCGTTCGGGGTGTCCCGCTCGCCGTTCTGCCGCTTGGTGGGGAGGGAGGCAGAGGCGGACGCGTGGGTGGCCAGCAGGTGCAGGGGGCTCGTCACCGCTGTGGCTCCTACCACAATAAAACACACACGTCAGTTAGTGTGTGTGATCCAACACAGAGGTGTATGTGTGTGTGTGTATTATATAGGTGAACAAGTGACCGTGTACTAATCTGCATTACACTTGGATAACAATGGTGTATGCTTATCTGGACTGTGTGGTGGATAATGGTGTGTGTGTGTGTTTGTGTGTACTAACTCGGGATGGCAGTGGTGTGAGTGTGTGTGTGTTTGTGTGTGTACTAACCTGGAATGGCAGTGGTGTGAGTGTGAGTTTGTGTGTTTGTGTGTGCCCACCTGGGCTGGTGGTGTGTGTGTGTGTGTGTGTTTGTGTGTGTGTCTCTGTGTACCCACCTGGGCTGGCGGTGGCCTGGATGGCAGTGGCGATGGGCAGGACGTGTGTGCCATTCTGTGTGATGGGCTTGATGGGCAGCTGGTGCTGTCCGAGTGGGGCCTGCTGCACGATGGTGACCGTCTGCAGGGGCTGGGCACTGGGGCTGCCCTGAATAATGCGGCCCGCTGTGCCCAGGGCGGCGTGGGTGATGGTGGGCATGGCCTCCACTTTCACTGCAGCAGGGGAGAGAGAGAGAGAGGGTGGGAGAGAGCGTTGTTAGTTGACGTCATGCTTAGAAGGCGTCAGCACAGATCCACTGAAACTGGCATTTTAGGTCAATCCAGAAAAAGTTCTACTATTCTCTAGTGGGCACACTGACGTGGTGTATGTGGTATGCTGGTGTGAAGAGCTTGTGTAGGCTGCTTTTGACATGATCTCACTCGAAACTTCAATGCATTTTTTAAATGATTAAGTGTGAATGCAAAAGTTTTTGAATCCATAGAAGAAAATTGTTTGTGTAGGTTTTTGTTACATTTCGCGAACTGATCCTAACAGTGTGCTAGACATGCATTTGATCTCTGCACTATATATAGTTTTTTTTTTACATAAAAAAGGGAACAACTCAGGTGTTTGTTCACACTCGTGGCACTGTAAATGGTCAAATAGAGTAGCTGGCACTGGGCCAATCGCACTCCTGGCACTGTAAATGGTAAAATACAGTTCCTCCCACTGAACAATAGACAATTCGACCTAATAATGAACACACATTGTCTAAGTAGCACAAACAGAGAGGGCATAAACTGATTGAAGGTCTAACTGAAATATCAACAGTCTGTTACCAGAATCTTACACTCTGTCCATACTCACTCATAAAACAATACAATGCAAACATGAAACAGTGAACAGAAGCACAGGCTGCAGGAAGCTGATGCTAATAGAAACAACAGGAATTTAAAAATCATGACAATATCACAATGATGGAAAAAAAAATTTGTGGAAGTCCAACTGGTACGGAAGTGTTCCACCAGTCACAATTTTGACATGTGGAAGGAACAGCTTTTATTGTGGAAGCGTTGACAAAGCCTAACACACACCCAAGGCAGACGACCGGTGACTACAAAAGCCACTCGCGCGGTGGAAAGCTGCCAAGCCATCGTGCTCGTTTCCTGCAGGTAGTCAAGTCAGCTCGCAGGAAACACGGTGACAAATGCAATCTGCCTGCTTGTGAAAAACCGAGTCGGGCACACTACGGTTAAGGCTGGAGAATTGCTTCAGACGTGCAGGGCTGTGCAACTTGAATAATGCAAGATATCGCACAGAGGCAAGAGGGGGGACGTTTGCAGAGCAAGCAGCTTTTAGGCCGAAGGAATAAATTAACTGTACACACACTCCAGGTGAAATTACTAATGAAACCCTCAGCTGAAAACTGCTTTTCATTGACCATCTACTGTACTACGGAACATCAGCTACACAGCCTACTTTATGTTCCTTTACGAAAAAAAAAAAAAAAAGTCTTCATCATTTGTAGCCTTGTAAACCAGCCCCTCGTACTTCATTTCATTTTGTACAGAGGGTCTGGAACAGAGACCGTCAGAAACAATTTGTTCCTGGAGGTGTGGACTCTGCTGAAGTTTAAAACAAGCCTCTGCCTTTACCCAATCGCTAACGCCTGGTCGTCATGTATGCAATTAGCCTACCTACGCACTACAATTCAAATGTAAATTCAAATTCTGTTTGCTGATTGGATCGGTCCTGCTGGGGCGGACTAAATGACCCCGAAGAGATTCTGGTCGAACCCCTAGTTTTATGTACAATAAATGCAACATGTTTCCAAAGTGAATGAATATTGGTTTTGGATAATTGTGACTTCCAATATCGATCAAAATAATCAATGCATTTTTCCACATAATCGAGCAACTCAAACTAGACCCCTCTAGCTGCTGTAAATAAATAATAATAATAATAATAATAATAATGTTTACTTGTATAGCACAATTCATACACGATGCAGCTCAAAGTGCTTTACAGTTTGGCAAGAAAAACACAAGACAACATTTCTTGCAGTCCGGTGGCGCCGGAGCAGACGAACACAATAACGCAATGACGTAATGAGGCAATGCCTCGTTTAAGCGTGATGTAATAATGCAATGTCACAACGATGCAATGCAACGTCACAACGACGCAATGCCACTTTTATCTGTAATCATGTTGAATAATTGTGTTTTCAATATAACATGGTGGAACAACCTACCAGTCGCTACAAGAGCAGCATTATCCCTCTCGACCTTCAAAAAGCTTGTGAAGACACTTCTCTTCCGAGACTGCTTTCCTTCCTAACAAAACTATTTTCTACTAACCATCTCTTTACATAGGTACCTTTGATGTTCTCTACACATCTGTTAGCTATTATGTCCTCCTTTTGTAAGTCGCTTTGGATTAAAGTGTTTGCTAAGTGTAATGTAATGTAATAACAATGACTTTTCCCCCTAATCAAGCCGCTCTCTCGCTACCTGGGCCCCTGGGCGTGTGTGTGCGTGCCTCACCTTTGGCCTCTGCGTGGTCCCCGTTCTCCTGCGGCTCCCCCTTGGCAGCGGCGGTGGCGACGGTGTAGGTGTTGGCGGCGGCGAGCGTGGCCACGCTGCTGACGGCCACGGCGGGGATCTGGTGCACCACGTGCAGCGTCTGCATCAGGGGCTGCTGTGCGCTGGACGAGCTCACGGGCGCCGCCACCGCATACGTCACCGGCTTCACCGCCTGCCGCTGCACCGTGATCAGCACCGGCTGACTGCCCAGGGGAGAGCCTGAGAGATGCCACACACACACACACACACACACACAAAATGGTTACTCAAATTCCTTCACTGTGATCAGCATGGCCTGACGACCTAGAGATGAAGCCTCACAGAGCCAAACCATTAGGCAAAGCAAAGCATCTTTGTTTAGATAGCACCTTTTGTACTCTGTGGCATTTCAGTGTGGTTGTTTAGTGACCACAGATCACTTAAAAAAGCAAATAACATCAGATGCAGAAAAAACAAACAGACAAACATAGTTGGGTTTCTATTTAACTTATTCGCATCAGCTATGCTCATGCTAATGAAATGCCCATCAGCAGCCATTTCACATTGCCATTATTGTTATTGTTGTTATTCAAATAACTAACAAGTTGGACCTGGTTATTGACACACACACATGATCATTTAAATTCTTTCTGTGGTGACAATGGAGCAATAACAGTCAAGTGTGATGTGAGCGACACATATCTACAGTATGCCTTTCTGTGGACTGAGTGTGTATCAGCTCAGCTGAGGTGCTGTGTGCTTGGATGTGTTTGAACAAAAGATAAATAACAAGAGAGTGTGTGTTTGTGTCCCACCTGTGGTGCTCTGAGCAAAGTGTGCTTCCTGTATGACGGAGAGTTTGGGCTGCACGGCTGTGGCTGGGGGAGGGGCTGGGGTGGGCTCAGAGTCGGCGGGAACAGGAGAGCCCTCGCGGGATAGGCTGTCGGGGGTCTGCACCCCGCTGGAGTGGGCGGAGAGAACTCCCGAGTGGTTTGGGGAGGCTGGGGCACTCCTGCCGAGAGAGAGAGAGAGAGAGAGAGAGAGAGAGAGAGAGAGAGAGAGAGAGAGAGAGAGAGAGAGAGAGAGAGAGAGAGAGAGAGAGAGAGAGAGAAAGAGAGAGAAAGAGAGAGAAAGAGAGAGAAAGGGGTATACCAGGTTAGCCAAGATCAAATACACACAAACACACAGAAAAATGATTCATAATGATACCGTGTTTGACCTTAACCAAACCCATATCGATCTACATTCGATAAGCAGAACATTTATCACTGGTGGCAGGATGCTGGATGACTACTGAATATTTCAACGATGATTACTTTATGGGTTTTCCTAGTCCCTTGTACCACTGGACTGCCTAGAAACCACACAGATAGCAATGTGTTTACTGCACTCTGAGACAGCTACACAGACCTAACACAAATATATGGACCAATAAATGAGGGATTACTCATACATCCTCAGAACTGCCCATCAACATCACTGGCCAAGGGTGAAATGTGTGTCAGAGGCAACACCCAAAATCTCTAGAGGTGAAAATCTGTGTGTGTGTGTGTGTGTGTGTGTGTGTGTGTGTGTGTGTGTGTAAGTGAATGTGTTAGACGTAATCACTCTGGGGGTGAATCATCATTTGCTGTGTGTGTATGTGTTTGTGAATCTGTTTGTATGTGTGTGTGTGTGTGTTTGTGAATCTGTGTGTTAGACCCAAACACTCAAAAGGGTGAATCACCATTTGTTTCCTCTACATACTTCAGTCACAAGCCAGTGGGAGCAAGATGGACTTTCCACCCCAAGTGGCAAGCCTGACTGCACTCATGCTGAAGAGTCCTCAGGGGAGTGAGGGTGTAACTAGAATAACAAGCTCTGAGGACACTCTCTGTGTCTGCTTTTATTCATGTGAGATTGTAACGTGGGATTGTGAGGTAAAGGATTAGCACTGCTGATATTAGTGTGTGTATAGATTTTACCTTCTACAGGCATGTGCATATTTTAATCATATCTGCACACAACAGTCTGTATGCATGTGTATGTGCTCTTACACATGTGTGTATAAATATGTGTGTGTCTGTGAGTGAGTGAGTGAGTGAGTGAGTGAGTGAGTGAGTGAGGGAGTGTGTAAGTGAGTGAGTGTGTGTGTGTGTGTGTGTGTGTGTGTGTGTGTGTGAGTGAGTGAGTGAGTGAGTGAGTGAGTGAGTGAGTGAGTGAGTGAGTGAGTGAGTGTGTGTGTGTGTAGGCACGTGTGTGTCACCTGGATGAGAGGGGTCCGAGCGGGGTGCGGAAGCAGGGTACGCCCCGTGGGCGTCGTTTCCTGAAGGCCTGCTCGATCAGCTTGCCCTCGCACGACGGGTCGATGCGCCAGAACGAGCCCTTGCCCGGCTCCTCCTGGGAACGCGGCACCTTGATGAAGTAGCGGTTCAGGGACAGGTTGTGCCGGATGGAGTTCTGGAACACAGAGAGAACTAACATTTTATTTTCTCTGCTTTGTTGTGGGTAAGTGGAGGCTGACCTAGGGGATACTACAACAGGTAATTAACAGGTAGTTAAAGGGACACTCAGGTGTAAAATGAACTTTGGTTCTGTTGAAGTTACAATTACAGTTAAAATTATAATGACTTGGTATGTTTGCTGAGGAGCAAAAGTACGCTAGCCTGTTGCATTCAGAGCTTAACTATTGTTACCATTTCTGTAGAAAAGCCTGACAATGCTAGTGATGGGGGCAGGACGGAAGCTTAAAGACATAGCTATTATTAAACCACTGAAAATGCTCTAAGTAGCTCCATGCTTCCTTGGTAGTACAACAAAGGCCCTGGCATTCAAAACAAGGCACTGAAAACTTTGTACACAGACGCGTAAACCTGATAGAGGAACAGCCCATTGGCATTTGTTTAGTTAAGAGAATGAAGTTGTGGGCTCTTCTACTAACAGGTTCACAACCACATGTATTTCCGGTTTAACTGAACCTGTGGTACACCCCCGTGTTGCCGAAGTCATTCACATCGAAACTACACACAAAGCTCACACTTCCACACCCACTCTGAGAAGTTTCACGGAAATAAATGCTGATTTGTGCCACAATATGACCAGACAAACCACAGGCAGACACTTCTTTCTGCATGATCCGTCTGCACTATTATCTGAATGTGCAAGTACTAGACACAGAAAAATAATCTTCCTGGATCCTGGACTGGTATCCTAGATGTGACAATCACTACCTAGAGAGCACACACTGACTAGTCTTTCTTTCCTCCCACATTTTCTTTTACATTACATTACACTTAGCTGACGCTCTTATCCAGAGCGACGTACAGATATTTACAGGGTTTCAGTTACAGTCCCTGGAGCAGTGTGGGGTTAGATGCCTTGCACATCTCAACCATGGGTAAGGCGGGACTCGAACCGGCAACCTTCCGATCACAAGACCAACTCCCTAACCACTAGGCCACAGCTGCCCAATAGCTGATTTTCTGCACAAAATAATAATGTACTCACTACTACTGAGCACAAATCTTCTGAATTCTGCTCTTGTGCACTTCCTAAATCAGAGAAGAACCCAAGGAAGGGAAACAATCTGTTCTTTACACCAGTACTGCTACAGGCTGTGATGCCGGTGGTCATCTGTACAAGCACATACACAATTACACTTTGACGTGACCTACACACGGGCAAAGACATATAATGAACTAGCTAGCCATGTCATAGGAAGAACCACTTAGCCACGTCATCTCCTCCCCAAACAAACTTGCTTGCGTTTCAACATCCACCCTCAGATAAACAGTAGCATGTCACTTCCTCCGCCAGGTGCACCAACTTGCATCTCAACATCCAGCCACTGGTAAACAAACTCACACAGCCACTTTAGCCTGTGCTGATCTCCCAGCATTGAGGAGGGGAGGTCTTGTTAAACAGCCACTGGTGATTTTCACTTTAGCCACTGGTGATTTTTTACCAGCATTGTGCTCACTCACCTGCCAGCCCTTGTCTGCTGTCCTGTAGTAGGGGTAGTTCTTGGTGATGTGCGTGTAGATGCCATTTAGTGTCAGCTGCTTGTCCGGGGCCATCGTTATGGCCTGGACTATCAACTGTGCATACGAGTACGGGGGTTTAGAATCATCCTGTACAGAGAGAGAGGGAGGGAGGAAGATTTATTTTTCTTATTATTTATATTCTTATTCTAACCGTTATTATTACTGTAATTTTGCAAGCTCAGATCAGTGATCAGTGTCATCACAAATGGATGTGCCCAGACATTTACAACGTTCATTGCAAACCAGAGAAAGCATTGGTCACCAAATTATTATGAAGGCTGATTATTATTAACAAACAAAATGCATTTCTGTAACGCACTACACCACCCCTTCCAATTTGATTACAATTTTAGTTGGATCAGATCATTTATTCCGATCGAGGTGTTTATATGTGCCTTTCTATTCTGATTAAGTAGTCATTCTGTTTCTAATCAGATTAAAAATGTCCATGTAAACATCGCTAGTGCTACTGCTACTGCTGGGGCTGCTCACCTTGGGACTGTCTCCTCCTGAGGCCTCCTTGTCGTTCTCTGACTGGGAGTTGTCCCCAATCAGCTGCAGGTCCGAGGCCGTGATGCGGCCCATCTTGTAGCCGGAGGAGCCCGCCCCCCTCGGGCTGGACGGACAGGAGTTGGCCGCACTGGAGGGAAGAGAGAAAATACGGACAGGCTGAGCATATGACATCATGACTGACACCATAATGGACCTGAGTGTGTGGCATGTTTATGTGTGTGTGTGTGTGTGTGTGTGTGTGTGTATGCGTGTGTATGTGTTTGTGTATGTGTTTGTAAAGAGGTGGTGTAAATATTTGAATGAGTGTACAATATAACCCATGACTGTAGAGCAGCTCTTAGAGCCCATCCTGAAACCATAAACCATCACCATAAAGCAGTATGAAGCAATGCTAAAAAATGCAACTACAACTGCATGACCATGTGTACGCCACTTTTAAGAGAGAGAGAGAGACCACATGTGACTACATCTGTTGGTATGGTTGTGCACTGGCAAAGACCGCACATGTAGAGCTGACACAGGCTGAAGTCACCTAGCTTGGGAGTTTGTACTGCACAGCTATGTTCAATTACACTGCCGTGTTTACGGGCCTTTTCCTCTGCAACACAGACAAAGCCAGCTAAAACAAACTCAAGTAAACCAAGTTTGTGTGTGTGTGTGTGTGTCTATGTTTGGGTGTTTGCACAAGAACATCTGTGTGTTGGCATTCACAAAGCACTAAGTGCTCTAAAGAAACTGAAGACAAAGGCCAGGATGGAGCAGCATGGATAAGACTTCCTTTATATACTAAACTTATGACTGCATGGCTCTGGCACTGCACAGCAAGTGTCCTTGTCTGGTCCACCCGCATGCAACATTTAAGCAATGCGCACACATTACAATCAGCTCAGCAACACAGCAGGACTCATGTCTGTTAACTTGTTTTTATATCTGTGCATGTGTGTGTATGTATGTGTTTGTACTGGTGGGCTGAATATTGCCTAGCAACCATGCTGCGGCCACACTGCCAACCAGACACACGAATGGCAGAGGCGAAAACAAACACACAGGCCTACATGTGGCGGCACACATTCCTCCTCCTCTTCCTCCTCCTCCGTGTGTCTCTACCACTGTGGGCCAGCATCAGCCCGGCAGCACGACCCGATGGAGAATGCTCTACACTGGGTTAAGCACGGATGAATCAAAAAGTGCAATCTTACGTTCTTCACGCAGGACATTACGGTCAGGAAGGCATAAGGGTGGTTTCTTAGTGTGTGGCATCAACTGTCGAACAGGGAGGAGGACGTGTGACCACCCGATGGAGAATGCTCTACACTGGGTTAAGCAAAAAGTGCAATCTTACGTTCTTCATGCAGGATTTTATTACGATCAGGAAGGCATAAGTGTGGTTTCTTAGTGTGTGGCATCAACTGTCGAACAGAGAGGAGGACGTGTGACTGGTCCGGCTTCTTAAAGGTAGAAAGGGATGACCCTACTCTCGAGTGTGGATGATGAGGTCAGAGAAGATCATTATTTTTTTATTATTCAAGATAGAAAAATTACTCTCTATCTTTCAATCAAGACTGGCTCTGTCCGTCTACACTGTAAGCTTCTGTGGTTTGTTTTAGGCTTTCAGAAAAGGACTCCTAGATCGCATCTCACCCAGGTTGAACTGATGCCACTCTCGTTTCATACCTTGTAGTGTTGTAATCCAATATCTAAACAGCCTTGCTAATAACCTTCTGCAATGGAATGAGACTGTGTCATAATGAAACCAACCTGTATAACAACTAGATGACAAAATTCTTAAAATACTTCACACTTGCTTTATATCATGGGCCTTTCCCACCGGTAGTGGTTCAGTGTTGCACACACACACACACACACACACACACACACACACACACACACACACACACAGCAGATGCCATGTCCTCAACTATGGGGCTAAGGTGTTGACTAGTCGTGAAAGGATGTGTCTAAGGATGTGATTTTTGCCTCTGGTATGCAGGAGTGGTTTGTGGTGTTGTCTGAAACCTTACAAGGGCACCCACACAAGGACACTGTACGCTGGCAGTCAGACTCACACCAAAGGCCTTTGTTTATGTGGCCTCCAGACGCTAGCAGACGCTGTTATCATAAACAAGCTACAGATATGCAGAAGAAAACAGAGTAAGCAAAGGCGTAACAAAGTTACTGCAGCCGGGGTATAGGACAGCGTTGGTAAGTGGAGGTTAGTTTTGTGTATTCGTGTATTCACACCAGGAAAGTCCGTTGGTTCACTTGCTTTAGTGTGGTATGGTTGTTCAATCATTGGGCAAAATTATTGGGGGTTGGAGAGGCAGACCAGCCAAAGTGAAAGTTAACAACCATGGAGATCTTGCTGCCCTCTTTATTGCATTTAACCAATAAACGGTCTTTGATTTAACAGCTACAACCGTGTCTAGCACAATTTGACAGACACGTGTATTTAATAGGCTACAACTGCAAAATGCGTTTTCCTTGGTATTCCAACAATGACTTTAATGACACAGCAGTAAGACGAAAAGTAAGTGCGTGTGTCTGCTGGGCAGGAGACCCCTCAAGTAGCCTAGTTTGAATTACATGCTAGGCCTACCACAACAATATCTGTAAAAAATACAGGTACTACTCGGAAAATTAGAATATCATGTAAAAGTTGTTTTATTCAGGCAATCCAACATAAAAGGTGAAACCAATAAATTTTATAGATTCATTACATGCAAAGTGAGATATCTCAAGCTTTTTGTTGTTGTAATTTTGCTGATTATGATTTACAGCTTATTGAAACCTCAAACCCAAAAACTCAGAAAATGAGAATACTGTGAAAATCTTCAGTATTGTGGGCTCAAAGTGTCATACACTAATCAGGTAAGTAATGCAAAACACTTGCAAAAGGTTCCTGAGCCTTTAAACATTTCATCTTTAAAATTGAGTTACAACTGAAATGCATGCACTTTTTCAGGATATTCTAATTTTCCGAGTAGTACCTGTAATGCATGACAGCGGGAGCTTGTTAGCTACAAAAACGTGTGTTTGATTGAGGTCAGGTTTGCTTTCACACCTCAAACGAACCGCAACAAGGTCCGTTTGGAACTGCGCCGAGACCACCTCTTCAGCTGGGTCTCGCTTTGCTCGTTTGTCCGCACCAGAGGTCGACGACTTGTATTCACACTGGCGCAGAAGTTCGGAACCAAGGAAGGAAACGAAGCAGGTGTGAATACACCCTAAGTGACAAACACTTTCAAAACCACATCCAGGAGTGGCTGTGGCAATAAAATGTTTCATTGACACCCAAGGCATGGATGATCGATATTATAACTTCAGCAACTGAAGCTTCAAAGATAACCAAAACAGAGACTGTAAGCATGAATTCTGGTGCCCAAATAAACTACTCAACATGAAATCTGTGACTTTTCCTCCATATTCCTTAACACAGCACGCCTTTGGTTCTTTGGGCAGCTGCAGAGTGGCTGCAGCTGAGCTGATTCACTGGGCTTGAGGAACACATTATGAGAGAGACCTGACAGACAGGTTAGGTGTGCCTATGGCTCTATCTATGGGTCTGTGTACGAGACTGTTTGACAATTGACAGAGGCTGCTCTTGGTGTGGGCAGTGCAAAAAAGACGAGATGTACGTGTGTCTGTGAGTGACTCCATGCATCTACCCAAAGATGACACATTTACAGAAGAGCCCACCTTAATGGTTTGTGTGTATGTCGCTGTTTTTTCATAAGAGAGATTAGTGCATATGAGCATACTCAGTCTTTGTGAGTGTCTTTGTGCGTTTTTGTTTACCTTATAGTTCCTCTGCGTGAGAGCAGAGGATTCACATGGTGGATTGTGTGTGAGCGTAAGTGTGTGTGTGTGTGAGATTATGTACTGTTGCTCACCTGATTCCTGTGGGGCCATGGGGGGCTGGGGGCTCATGAGGTGGTGTGTGTGTGTGTGTGTGTGAGTGTGTGTGTGTGTGTGTGTGTGTGTGTGTGTGTGTGTGTGTGTGTGTGTGTGTGTGCTGCTCATCCCTCACCTGATGGTGCCTGTTGGAGAGGGCAGGGGGCTCATGAGGTGGTGTGTGTGTGTGTGTGTGTGTGTGTGTGTGTGTGTGTGTGCTGCTCATCCCTCACCTGATGGTGCCTGTTGGAGAGGGCAGGGGGCTCATGAGGTGGTGTGTGTGTGTGTGTGTGTGTGTGTGTGTGCGCGTGTGTGTGTGTGTGTGCTGCTCATCCCTCACCTGATGGTGCCTGTGGGAGAGGGCAGGGGGCTCATGAGGTGGTGTGTGTGTGTGTGTGTGTGTGTGTGTGTGCTGCTTATCCCTCACCTGATGGTGCCTGTGGGAGAGGGCAAGGGGCTCATGAGGTGTGCGATGTTGTCGGGGATGTTGATGGTGAGGGGGGAGATCTGCGGCTGCACAGCCTTGACGGGCGACTCGGGGGCCTCGCGCTTCTCCCTCTTGACACTAGACAGCGCTGTGAAGGTGATCTTGATGTTGGTGCTGGGGAAGCGGAAGGTGCACCTGTGCGGAGGAGAGGGAGAGAGAGAGAGAAAGAGAAAAGAGAGAGAGAGAGAGAAGCGTCAGGACGGATCAGGAAACAGGATGGATGCATGGAACAGCACCACCAGGTGGCAAAGACAGGGATCGCAGCTCCTCAGTCTCGCCTTGGGCCCTCACGGCGCAGCGAGCATGAAATTATATTTTGTAGCTCCCAACAACCTATAACAATTGTTTTTTTTTCACCTGACCAAACGTCTTTTTTCCTGTTTTGTCTGGTGCTCTTACCGGTAAAAGACGAGTCAGTTGGTTATATTCCCCAATCCTCTGCCCCTGTAAGCCAGGCCTGGTGTTACTCAACCATCCGTCTCTCAGCTGAGAGTAGGACAACAGTCCTGCAGGGCCTGCAGATAAAATTAGCCCTTTTCATATCACACATGCTGACTTGACCTCAAACACTGTGAAGCTTCGCATCCACACACACACACACACACACATACACAGAAAGAGAGTGTGTATCTTATGGCAGGACTCTTGTCAGGGTTGCTGAGGGCGAGAGCTGTGTTTGCTCAAAGCCAAACCCCACCGGCCCCGAATGCCAGGCTCTGCACTGCGGCTCGTGCCAAGCCCAGACAAAGCCATCACACAACAAAGGAGCAGAACCGGGCAGAAAATGGAGACGGGGAATGCAAGCGGGTACCGGGCTGGCTAAAAACAACATTTTTGTTTTAAGCACAAAAAAACGGCTTTGCAGTATGTAAATTTCTGTCTTTTCTGGGTCTGAGAAATGCACACTGTAAATGCCATCTATCCACCCCAATTAACAAATATCAGTACCTTTAAGGGTGTATGTTTTTAAGCATTTAAAAAAAAAGCAATGTGTTCCTCAAGAATGTAAAATTTGTTAAATTCCAGATTATATTCTGTGGACCACAACATTCCTTTCAACTTTCATCCTCCCAACATTCCTATCACACCAGTGTGGCGATACACCCTTAAACTAAGCCAGGAAGAGACAAGTATGGGCAGAGGATACACTGGGTCTGATGTAGCCTGGTAAACCAGCCCTTTGTAGCCTGGTAAACCAGCCCCTCACACTAGACTTCTTTTTGTACAGAGGGTCTGGCTGTGCTTCCATTGACAAGGTTGACTCTTTCTCATGGTAGAATCTTTACCGGACCAATCAGCGAACAGAGGGCGAATTCGTAAGCAATAACATTGACTTTGTGTGCTACGTTTCAATTGTAGTGCATAGGCAGGCTTATAGCCAGGCTAACTGCATACATCACAACCACACGTTAGCAGAGTCTACACCTCCAGGAAGCAAATGTTTCTCAATGCAGCACAACCAGACCCTCTGTTAGATAGAAAAGAAGTGTAGTACGAGGGGCTGGTTTACCAGGCTGATGGGGACTGGAGCAAAAGACTGAGAGGAGCGGAGAGGAGAGGAAAAGAGAGGAGAGGAGAGGAGAGGAGGGGAGAGGAGGGGAGAGGAGGGGAGAGGAGAGGAGGGGAGAGAAGAGGAGGAGAGGAGGAAAAGAGAGGAGACTGCAATAGAAGAAAAAGGGAAAGAGGAGAGGAGAGGAGGAGAGAGGAAAAGAGAGGAGACTGCAGTAGAGGAAAAAGGGAGGGGAGCTGGTGTTAAAGGAAGAGAACCGGTGCAGATAGAGGTGTTGAGAGGAAGATACCAAGGAAGGAGGGAGGGAGGGAGGGAGAGAGGGATCGTGTCTAGCAATGAGATATTTATCATCATTCCCTAGGCGCTGCAAACAATTGCAACGACAAAAATCTTTGGGAAAAATTCTGGAAAATTGGCACCGCAGTCGGTTGGTGTGGCATGCTGTCCAGAGCTCAAGAATGCGAGCCAGTGTTTGTGGCGAGAAGCTGAATGCATGTGCAGTGCATCAGAGAGGAGATACTGGGAAACATCAGCTCTGCAGAAAGACCAGAAACACACACACACACACACACACACCAAATACACACATACACACACACACAGACAGGAGGTTGGACCTGTGCATGGGCTAACAGAGCAGAGCCCTGTTACTCAGCAACCATCAATCTTTGACTAATCCAGCCACATCTGAGCAGCGGCGCCCCAGAGGTCATACCTGATCAGACAGCACGCTGCTGTGGGGCACCGTGTGCTGTTTGTTTTCTCAGCGTTCGCTGCCGATTCACACGCCAGACAAAAACAAACGATCAGGGGACGGGCAGTCATCTCCCTGCCTTGCTTTTGCTGCCCGTCTCTCGGCAGCGTGCCCTGCCGAAATGATACACGAGCTAAAAACAGACGGCAGGAGAGAGAGAGAGGCATTGTGCATGTCGGCACAGTGGCATGGCAACCACGAGGGTTCTGTTAGTACAGGAATGCTGGGGCTACGAGGGGATGACACATTCCGTCCAGAGGGGGGCGACCTTTCTGACTGAGGCCAATAAGAAACAGAGGCAACTATATATGTACCACACACACGCACACACACACACACACACACACACACACACACAGTCACAGCCCACACATGAAAACAAAAATACAAACCCTGCTTCTGCTAACTTAGGTTCACCACGCACATACCCAGGGCTACAAAACGAGTATCTGAACTGGGTTTTCTGACATGCCTGTGCTCTGCGTCTGATTTCTTAAATGCCCTCAGAGCGGCGGGGCGGGGGGTTCCATGTAAACATCCACAAGATGGCCTTGTGTTCCCTCTCCACTCTTCTCTGTGCAGCTGCATGCTGAACCACTTTAGAGGCAGGCTGACGAAAAAGCACCTCTTGCAAGTTGGCATGGAATGCAGTGAAACTCCAAGCCCTTGTAAGAAAGGTAGTGGAGTGGTTTGTGTGTAGGGGTGTGCAAAAAATATCGTAATATATCGTATCGCAATACACTGTATCGTTTTAAACATCAATATTGTGATACTAATTTTCACAATATACTATATCAATTTCTGACTCCAATCCTATGCACTTTATGTTTTTCTGTTATATTGAGTTCAGTAACTCTGAGTTATGTTGATTTAATTAAGTTTTGATAAGATGTGAGACTATCTAGATTGTAAATAGCAACTGATAATTTAGCTCTATTTTGACATTTTCACTGAACAATGTAGAATATCGCAATATATCGCAATATACCCAGTATCGCAATGTATTGTGATAGAATCGTATCGTGGTATATGTATCGTGATACGTATCGTATCGTGAAGTCCTTGCCAATACCCACCCCTATTTGTGTGTGTACGTATGGGTGTATGTGTGTTGTGAGTGAGAGTGTGAGTGAGTGTGTGTGTGTGCGTACCAATGGTTTTCTTTTCTTCAGTCTCATTTTAACATTCAGGGAAGCACCTCTGCCAATTTTCTAACCCCCCTTTCCTTCTCTCCAACTCTTCTTTCATTGAAGCCAAACTTTTGCAACAGCGATCCAGACTGTGTTACAGCAAGAAGGAAGGGACAAGGGAGTTTTTAAAATGTAAGGGAAGCAAATGTTTGTAAGAGGAAGCCAGTTCCGTTCTTCCAACGGGCTTGGTTTTTTCTGCTGTACAGATGGCAAAAACAGCCTTTCTAAAGAATGCCACATTTTGAAACTTCATTTTTTGGGGTCCTTTTGTTTCTCTTACTTTAAAAAAAAAAATGTTCGATCTGAATAACTGCAGGCCTAAGCCAGAGTAACGTAGCGAGATGCGAGACTGTTAGGAGGGTGTGTGTGTGTGTGTGTGTTTATCTGGTGGGGAAGGCTGGGTGCCAGGGCCGCTTATGTCATTCCACAGGGGGCCTGTGTGGGATCCCCTTGGTAACAGTGTGGCCCCAATAGACAAGGCACACACAAATACACAAACACACACACACACATAGAAATACACAGTCCCACACAATGTTCCCACAGAATCCCTAATCTGGAGCACTGGTTGGGAAACCAGGTTTGGCGTGTTTTGCAGATTACTGGCAGTTCAAATTAAACTTCACAACAGTCGCTTCTAACCAGGGGTCCTCAATGCTTCTCCTCCTAAAGAGTTGGCTCTGCAGAATCATCCTCCTGCACTGGGAGGACTTGTGGATGTGTGAGCACCTATCATCGCCTCAACAAAATCTTTCTGTCAGTGAGCAAGACTCGTTTATTTTTAAACAATGTCAATGTGTCAAGCCAACATGTCATGCTTTCTTCACTATGATTGGGACTGACACATGAAAAAAAAGTGTCAGGCTACAGTCACAGTGAAAGACACTGGTCTGAATGCTAATTTCCACCCTCTTAGGTTGGCACAATCTCTGTGCCAGAGGGGAGACCTACACCAGAACGATGATCACCAATCTAAGGCTCAGGAAACAAAAACAACAAAAGATTCCATATGAAAGTGGTCCGAAAATAGATCAAAAAATCACGCAACAAGGATACATAAATCAAAACGAATCATACAATCAGTTATTTAGGGGAATGCATACCATTTGTGTTCAATTAAACAGGTTAGCTATTATAAAAGCAGCTACTAGACATGTCACAGCACTATCTCTACACAGAGAGACGTTTTCATTACATGATCCACAAACTCAAAACAAACCATTTCACGAGGGACCCGGTCCAACAGCCGAGGTGACTCAATTCCCAAGGTAACGGCCCTGGTGTCCATAACCGGTGCCTGGGACTTCATCAAAAGCTCTTTAGTCGGCGGGCGAGGGCTCAATAGCGTAACCCTAACCCACTTCCTCCTCTGCCTCACGGAGGGAGAGAGAGAGAGAGACCGATCGCAGCTCATTGAAGAGGTACAGCTGAACTGGAGGTAATTTGTGAAATATGACTCATTGTTCTGAAGCAGTACGTTTCTGCTGATAACAGTACCTGCAACTCCAGTGTTTTGGTTTAACTCAGACCTACTTGCGGTGGTTGTGACTAGTACTTAGTCACTTACTTTCTAACTGATTAAGCACCTTTCAATACCATCTGCAGGTTTACTTGGAAATGACGAGGTGTTTTTTTACACAGCAACAGGCGACATACGTATGTAGCAATACGAGAAAATCTGCTCAAAAGGATGTAGGCTAGGCTTATCCTAACAAGACCTTTACCACTGCAACATGAAATTAGGGTTTGTTTTGTGTCCTTGAACGCAGCCTTGTGTACACGTTCTGACAACAACATTCTTACCAAACCACAGGCAAATTGCAGAAATCTGACCACCACTACCACATTCTCCATGTGCAAGTAAAAAGAGTCACTCAACGGGCTGATTAAGGGCAATAAAATGTGAGGGGGCCAAGAAGTTTCACTCGAGGCTACTTCTCTCTTCTGCCCTGTTGTCTGTTATGGTATGATGACAACAATCAGAGTCCCTTTTAAGACAGCTCCTTGAGCTAACCTTTCACAGCAAGGCACTGGAGGACGAGATAGAAGAAACAGATACAAGTGCCCATTCAAAGGAACTGTGCATGTGGCAAGAGTGGCAATGACAAGGCAATGACATAAAAACAAGGAAAAACTGATTAAATTTATAATGTCACTGGTGTTGCACGTGACATTATACATAACCACAAACCTGTAAAGAAATAACAAAACAGTTTAATGTTGTCAATCAACTACCTCTACCACAGATGACCCCCCCCTACCTCTACCACAGATGACCCCAACCCTCTTTCATTTAATGTTAACCATGCAGGCATCAAGGCAATGCTATAAAAACAAGAAAGCTGGATGCATGTATCTGACACTGCAGATGCAAGGAATAATACAGAACCATACACTATATATAGCAATATATATATATAGCTATATAGCAATATAACAGTTTAAAAGTTGTCAACTAACTTCATCTAGACTAGGTGACCCCCCAACGCCTCCCTTTTAATGTTTACATTGCAGAATGGACCTTTGTCCTGCAAATATCACACATGGTGCAAAACGTGGATTCAAGCGATTATTCTAAATGTTGAGTGTGTGCTGAGTGCGAGAAATACAGAAGTAGCAGTGCATTGTGTAGTGGCACCCAATGCACATTAACCTAGCACCATGTGCATTTCACCAGTTCAGAGTCTAATCGATGTCCTCCCGCAATACACGTTTTTGCTTCAACAGCAACATCTTAACCAAGCTACAATTACTGTATACGATGAGTTACTACATCTACTACAAGTTACTATATTATAACGTGGCCTACATGGACGTAGACCGTGGCCAGGCGAGAGGGAGGTGGCTTCACCCTGCGTGTTTACATAGCTTCTGCAAGTGTGTCACCAAATACAAGTACCAGACCAAAATATACAGCCCAGCATTTCTTGGCAGCGCCTACCACTGTACCAGTTCGCTAGATCTTTTTAAATATTGTGACCAGTGATAGCACAATTTATCCTGGTACCAGGTTAGCTTAATTGAAGGGCGATCCAGGCTAGGCCACCATGCGCGACACAAAGGCTGATGATTATTTACACTGGAAGGAAACATTTCCTGCTTCAGCCAACGTGCTTTGCTCGTGCTGAGGGCTAATTTTACAGTAAACTAGGGCCACGGTCCAAGAATCACGAGAGCCTTAAGTAAAACTGTGTAAAATCCACTGGGTCATTTATGGAATGTGAGCAATATGGAGACTTGCTTGCTATGCTACAAGTCATCTTGCTCATTTCAAAAAGGGCATTCTCAAAGGCGTTAGCTTATCATAACGCCTGGAGTAACACGTGCACCGAAGAGGTCATAAACAATAACAATAATAAAGGCGGCAAGGACGTGCCAAAACTTACACTCTGGGGAGCTGAAGAGGAGCTGCACCTCGCCTCAGGAACACCCCATCCACAAACACCCCGTTTTTGCCAAGGCAACGCAGGTAGAAGTCACCGCTGCCAGTGCCATCCTCGCCGGCTGTGAAGATTTCAAGATGTCTTCGGGATATGAAGCTTGAATGGCCCATACTCACATCCACAGAGCCCTGCGACGAGTTCCTCCCAATGGTTACCGAGCGCTTTTTCATCATGTATTCGAATTCACGGCCCTCGAGCCGGGCAACAGCCGGCCCAGCCAACCCGCTTACCACCGCCATTTTCTAGATAAATGCTATAATTTCCAAGAAATAATTAATCTAACGTCAGTTTCAAGATGCCCTATGACGAGCTTTACGTGGTATCTCTAAAGGCCGAATTGGGGACAGGGCATCTAAATTAAAACAGAAAATTTCGAGGGGAACGTGGGGGACCACAGACAGCGGCTCCGACCCACCGCCGCGGTACAGAGAGAAAGGGAAGGAGAAGGAGCCAACCAAACAACGCAGGAGGAGTGAATAGCCTAATAGACACAATGGACATCCAATTACACACGGGCGATATTACGCAGTTCAGTCGTATGCACCAATAAGAAAAGAGACATGGACACTTTGTCGTCTGAAGGTCGGTTGCGCTGTGGCTTAACACGCATGTGTTTGCTTACTAGAGCTACATACAAAACAAGGCACGGAATTTGGTCCATCTCATATATCCAAAGGAAATGAATCGCCGTGGACGTATAGACAGCAGTCCTTTGCAGCTTTCTGATGTTTTTACATAGACAATGTTATGGTTTTATTAGAATCTGTTCTAAACATAAAAGCAATGGCAACATGGTTAAAACAATTTTTATTGTAAACATCACCAAACCTACATTAAACAAGTATGCCGATTAACATCGATCAGGGTAAAAGATACATTTTTTTGCATCGACACCACTTATCGTCGTCAATTATTGAGATTTCCAGGACACTGCATCCGCGACAGCAATCTGCCCAGCCCTAGTAGGTAATCCTGTAAAACTCCATACAAGGTTTTTAATATTACACTATCTGCAGCAGCTGGAATTTGTATTTCATTTCCCAGAATACTGTTCGTCTTTACTCCTTTTCCAGCATGGAGGTCACTGTAGCATATTTGCACGACGATGAAATCCACTGTATATGTCATTGCTGGTCAGTTTTCGCAGACCTATATGACACGATATTGGGCCGATCACCACTGAGCAGGAGAATTAGGTTAGAGCACGTTAGAGTGAGATTTGGCTACGGTTGTCTACGCGTGCAGTGAGACATGTGCTTTCGGTGACGTCATTGGTCTGTTTCGTCTCGTTTCACACACCTAGGCCTGGGATGTTGGTAAACACTGGCGAGCGCCGTGGGGTTTGAGTGGTTAGTACTGTCACGTTCGACACGATTGTCTACATCTCATTGTCCACTGAAGTGAAGAATAATTCACTTGCTCCGGTCACCTTTCATAGCACTTCAAGTTTGCAAATAAGGTCCAACTAAAAATAAAGTTAGATCCCAGACCTACAAGAAAGGTTCTATGGCCTAGAAAGGTTCTACAGGGGATCCAACAGCAAGCCTTCTGGTAACAGTGTAGTGTTGCAGTGCCATAATGCCTTGATACATGAATGATATATCAGCAGTGTAATTCATTTTTAAAGCATTCAAAGGTATAATAGTCTGCAAAAAATATGTCTATTCTTAATCTATGAAGTTTCAGTGCAAGTAATAAACAAACAGGGCAATATTATGTAACTGTGTATAGCCTACATTGCAGACCTCTGGGTGATATTATTAGAGTGTTATTGCAGCGTGATGGCCACTAGATGGAGACATAATAATACATGCCGAATGTGCAGCCGTGGGATTCAACTCAGGGCAATACTGTGCCTGCTGCTGCTATCTTCTCTGCTCCTCCAATTTGAGTGAATCAAATGTCGATGTCAGGCTATTTGTAATGTGAAATGTCCAGTTTAGCGTCTTTGTTGTATCTCTTTGCATGACATACTTTTACTTAGCTCGCCTGATATCTAAAGAGACCCTCTTCACCTCCACCACCACCACCATCATCATCATCAGCAATTTCTCGGTTAAAATATGCAAGATGTATTTTTTCTGTAGGAAGCTTACTTGGAGGATTATTGAGTTCCCTCTGTTATCTGTCAATGTGAGTGAAGTGAGCTGTGCCTTTGAGAAAGACTATTCAGACAAGCCTCCTTTTAAACATGTAATTTACTGTTGTACCTATGTGTAGTTGTTATACAGTATTTTATAATATTTGTTCAGTTGTTGTTCATTTGTTGCTTTATGTTTCTACATCATTAATGTTACAATATAATGTCACCACTGAGCTGCACTTTCAACACTACAAGCCCACCTAGCATACACAACATAGGTGCAGGTTTCCAAGAGTCTGATGCAAGCTGCATTTATTAAATGCAGGACTTCAGAAATCAATACCTGACACTTACAAATGCTCAGATAATAATTGCATTGGAAAGCTCTTACTGGCCATTTAGGCAGCCCACTTTGAACTAATGGGGTACTGTAGACCATCAAAGCAGTAATAACTCATCAGGGACCCCCCTTTGTGGTTTGTATGCAAGTGCATTTCTGCACCTTCGCACTCTGTGTCTTTGCAGATGAGTGGGGCGAGCAGATCTGATTCCCCACTGTTGATTATGGTAAACATACTGTATTTCCAAACCCAATCACACACTATATAAGATCATTTGCATATCACAGCTTGAAATTTAAAAGTCCACAACGTCTCATGGTAGCCTACTCTTTGTGCCATCATCTGTCTGGGTTTCAGGACCGGGAGGATCACATTTCCCCGTCTGGCAAAGGAGCTTTAGTATCTCAAAAAGCGTCTTTGTTAAATAAAGGCACTCCGAACTTATTCTCTTGTGGTTGCTTGAAGTGCTCAGTTTGCAAGAAAACTCACAGCAAGTGTTCCTGTTGGGAGGCAGAGAGACATCAATTGTCTGGGAGAGAATGACTGTGTATGAGAGAGAGATAGAGAGAGACAGAGATTGTTACTGTTCAAATGTTCTCTGCTTCATAGTACTGGTGAAGTCCATGCTGGCAAGTGCTGGAAAATCACTCTCCTGCTTCCTAGTTTAGCTTTCAGTCAGTGCATTTGCTGACATTTTCCTGATCACATCTAAGCCTCTACATTATAAACATCTAACTGTATACACATTAAAGCAAAACTGGATTTCTTTAACATGTGGATTATTTTAAAAGATTAAAGTCTGCACTACTGTGTTCAACGAAGACATTTTATTTTTTTCTCAATGATTTTTTTACTAAACATTTTTAAAACCATGAACTGTTTGGACTCGCTTCCGCTCCATCTTCATCTGAGAGAAAAAAAAACCCGAGTCATGCAGTCAGACTGTTTTTACAGAGGGAGGATTGATTGTTACGGAGAGACACTGGGAGTGGCTCTTTGCAACATCCTCCATCAAAACTGAAATGACCAGTTGGGCTGGTTTCAATGGGGAAAGCATGCCTGTTTTCAACTATACCATAGTTTAAACACACAAAAATCAAACAAAAAATGTTTACATGAATATTTATCAACTATATGCAACCACAAACGATGTTCTATAGAAGTGACCGCAGACATTTAATGTGTCCATCTTCAAACCACTGTTAAACCCATAGCAGTCAGGAGAGTCCAAATGTGCCTATGGAAACACATTACATGGATTAAAATGTGATTTGAAAATATTCCAAATATAATTAAACCAGTCATTCTTTTTTTATGTATACAGAAATATCTATATTGTCATCAATTGTAAAATGAAACGTCCATGTATTTTTAACTTGTATATTTTAAATGTAGGTAACTCAGAAACTTGGTACTCACTTTTATATTACGACAGTTTCAAATAAGTCTATGTAAACTCCACATTGTCAGTCATTAGGTTTGGCATCAACTTCCTGTTCAGTGCATGATGTTGTATTGATGCATGAAAAATGAACTCTCTGTGGCCTGTCATTTCCCCGATGACTACAGTAAGCCTCAACGTGGCAACAGTTCTTCATACGGCACAGAGAGGTTCCCGAGGTACCAGAAGATCCAAAAGACCAGGCTGAGGAAGATTAGGAGGGGCCCGGAAAGCACAAAGAAATCCCAAAAGCTGATGGGTGCAAAGATGCCAACGAGGAAGATCGCCAGGCCCACAACATCACAGAGTATGGCCAGGACGAGGAACAGAATGCATCGCCCGGCACAGGCCTTGCAATCCATGGCCTTAAAGAGAGGAACCACAGAACCACATGCTGGTGTCTTTTGCGAGTGAAAGAGATGGGTTCGTCTGAGGGCCTTTTAAAAAGGATGCCCTGCATTCCTGAAGATTCTATTTAGCAGCACCCAACCGAATACCTGTCTTTAATAGCAGGTGGAAAAAGGCCTACAACCACCACAACAAGTTATGCTGCTCTCTAGTCACTCCCACCCACAGGCATTGACAAATTGTAGCACCAGCAACACCCATCCTTATTTTTTGTCTGTCTTATGGAATGCAGATTTAATTATAGAATCATGCGTCAGCTGATTACGTCCCTGGTCATATATTAACCATTACAAAACTCTTAAGGCTAGAGAATGGCAAAATGAATTTGTCTCTGAGCTCATCATCAGATCATTAACACAATTTTGCCAATGATTAGGGGTGTAATCTCTTCTCTCTCTAATCTCTAATCTTACGGCTGAGAGGGTGCCTGATTGTTCTGAAAAAGATATAACTATGAATGATGTACTGATTAGGGATGTCCCGATCCAGCTTTTTGCACTTCCGATCCGATACCGATATTGTATTTGCACTTCCGAGCCGATACTGATACTGGTGGCCGATACCGATACCGGCCTATCCAACCGAGCATGTATTAAAGTTATTTAGCCTTCTTACTTAGTTATTAGACTCATATTGAAAAGGGTTTTAGTACTCTTGATAACAACTAGCCAGCTGACTTAAGTGAGTTTGAATACAAAATGGTTGGTAACAAGAAACTGACCTGTTTATTCAGGGATAAACAGAAAATAGACAACATTAAAAATAACAAACAGGGATGGCATCAGTGGTCAGTAAAAGTGCAAATCAGACTGTAAACTGTATGAAAAAAAAAGAAAAACTCACAAATAACCTGAGTGTAAAATAGTCTATTAACTCAAAAAAAGCAAAACACACAAATAACCTCTGTGTAAAATAGTCTATTAACTCAGCATCAGTACTCTGCTCTTGAGCAGGTGTAAACCAAGGCTTTAAAAACCAGTGCAAATAATATCGTTAACTATTTAAAAACAAAAATGCCCTCTACTCCCCAATCTCCTCCACACGTTTTACGGACCGGATTTTAGCGAAACCACAGCAAAAAACTGGAATGGATTATTTGAGCGCCGGACTTTTTTTTTAACAGATCAGATTTTTTTCCGTGCCGCCGCGCCGATACCGATACGCATTTTTTTGCCAATATCGGCGGCCAATCCGATACCGATATTGGATCGGGACAAGCCTAGTACTGATGATAAGTTCAAGATCCATTTCCATGATTTTGCTCTTAATATTTAATCAACTGTCTGTCTGTACTTCATGGAGTTCAATCAAAGCGAGTAAGATGAACTCATCAACATAAACAAACAGGGAAAGATTATATTTCCCTTTGGCTTTCTTTTAGCACATATGCAAATGCAAAAAGGCTTGGGAAACATAATGGTGGTGAAAGACATGCTGTGCTCTGGGAAGTCCAGTGGGTTGGTGGCTTGTTTACTGTCAAACCAGTCCAACCGCTGCCACGTGTTTCTAGTGACAGCATTGGTCAAGCGCAGTTTCGTGGCAAAATAATGGCTGCCTGTGACACAAGACAACAAAGCCAACATTAGCAATTTGTCTATAACAAAAGACGAGAAAGAACTTGCATGTTACACTATAAAACGGTCTTCCTAAAAAGAAGACTTCGGATATGTGACAGAAGAAATCTGAGTAAATACCTAAATCACTATTATTCATGTACAGTAAAAATTAGTTTTTATTTGGTAAAGATCTCTGTATTACATATATTATCATGAATCAAAAAGACAAAATGATGAAATAACAAAATATTAAAAACAAATATTTCAAATGGTATTAAACTGGCAACAAAAGGCAAAGTGCAATGTAGTTTTGAAAAAAAAAAAAAGAAACATTTCCTATTCTGCACAGAATTTCATGGCAACTTCATGTGGTTTAGCAAATAATGCAAAATAATGTTTTAAACAAATGTAACACAAAAACAAAGTTGCATAACTTTCAAAGAAACACAGATAAGATATTTTGGTCAGCCTACCAAGGCCTGGCAGTGTCCTTCTACTACTACTAAATACAACACCTCCCTGAATGCACACCTGGGAGGATTAATGGGGTGGATGATTCAACATTTAAACCAACAAAAGGTAGGCAAAACATGACACCTTGGAACTATTTCCCTCACAAACTATTTACACATTGCAATAAATATGTTGTATTTTACACCTGGATTGTAATGGGACACATTGAGATGGCACTTATAGATGGCATAAATAATGTATAATGTGTGCTAAGAGTCTTTCCATGGCTTGTATGTTGCTGGGCTGATCTGTAGAGATGTGATGCATGGACAGATCTGAAACAAACACACACACGCACGCACGCACGCACACAGCGGGTGGGGTGGGGTTAGGGCACAAAAAAACTCCTTTCAGATAATTATTTTATGTAACAAATGTTTCATGATTATCGATTCATTTATGCACTGTGTACATTTTCCGACAAGTGCTCTCATTTTTGCCGTAGGCCTACAGAGCAAACAGAGGCAACAAATGGTGTCTTCCTGTTTAAGTTACCAGAACTTCCTTTAGTGGCGTAGAAAATTGGCCTACACCTCTGAAATTGTCAACAAGTGAGCAACCTGTTCATGCCGCTTCATTTTCAGCAACATACCTGACGGTTTCTTGATATTATTAAGCTACAATACTATGCCATATTTATATATTAAAAAATGCAGCTTGCAAACAACTGATAACATGTCATTACATAGCAATGGGCGTTAACACAACGCAGGTCAAAAATACAAGAAAAATATAATAAATAAAAGAATGGACGAGAATCAGGATATTTACCTCAGGTCAGAGGAGACGTTCAATGTTTCCTTGCTGAAGCATCTTCAGGCCCGTTTCCGATTCGTCCTTGGAGTTTTTAGAAGAAACAGACTCGTTGCCATCATCGTAACCTTTGTTCACGTAGCAGGTGGACTTGCCCCAGGTAACGCGCGAAGCTTTGTGGTCAGGTGTATGTGCTTTCTTCTTTAGATCATCCTTCCCTGGTGACATGAAAACGTCGTTCCCATCGACCTTGTGACTTTTGGAGAGGCGCTCGGTTAATTTTCTCGCTAGCTGTTTGAAACTGTGCTTTTGACTCAATAAAGAGTCCCTCCTGGACACTTCAGTTGATACCTTTATGTTACCCACGTACCACATAATCCATAAAGCCAAACTGCAAAACAGAATGAGCGAGCCACTGTAGATTAAGAAATCCCCGTAAAACTGTCCGTCTAATCGTAAATCTGCGAATATTCCAACAAAGAGAATCACTAGACCCACAACGTCAATAATAACGGCGAGAGAAAATAACGGCACACATCCACCAAGAAATTTCAGGTCCATGGTTGCAATACTAGTTTTTAGAAATGTAGCGGAAGAACTCACAACGAGCGCAAGGTGTAGCGTCGGAAAGGCACACCTAGAACCGCCCTTGGTGACGTAGGCTAGTTCAATGTGGCACAGGTGCACAAACCTCCCAGTCTCAAATCCGAATGCAATGTGTTGATGCATAATGGAAGGGCATACGTGACCATTTGATTCTCTCGATTGCAGCCTAACCTGCAGCACATATGTATTTTATTTAATGTAGGCATAGGATAGATAATTAGGCTCACACAGATGGATAACTAACACTTAAAGTGTAGACATATTCATACAGGTTGCGACCAGCGACCGACCCCAAAGATTTGCTTAACAAATTTTAGCCGAGAAGAGCCCGCCTGCGCGTGGCCTATTTTTCAATAAGGTAAAACGATGTTGACAACAAATAGCATCAAAATGACATTGATATGTTTGTACATTCAAACTTTACTTTGTTGTAGTTTTTTTCTAAACATGGCAACTTCTTAAAGCAAGTCCACGTTCCAGTAGGTCTATTAAAAGCTTGACGCAGCCTATTTGTAACTGCATAAAGATGCTTGTTTCATGTCAAGCTGTTATGCACCATACCTACACTGAATTCTAAGTTAGGCCTACTGATTAAATCTAACCTAATGTCAATAAAGATAATAAAAACACTTGGACATTCAACACACGAAATTTAGAAAGTAGTAATTAATCAGTCTGATATATTCTGCATTATAAAATTTGAACACACATTTGTTTCTTATATAGGCTTATTCATATTATTTCATTGTTTCATATTTCTTAAGAATGTGAACATGCACATTTCACCTGTTTGGCAATAGCCCTTTCATGATAATGTGATGTAGCTTGTTAACATTGATGTGTCATGTTTTTTACATTTAAGCATGCTTCGGAGTAATCCTTTTGTTTGGCACAACAGTGTCAGAGTATGTCAAAGTTTTCCATGATCTGAGTTCATCCACGGTCACTCTACCTATCCGGTGACACTCAACAAGATAGTGCATCCTTACCCCCAGCATAGTGTGCTTGCACAAAGCAGGCCTTGGGTGCTCTCACAGATTCATTTGTGGTGGTTTGTAGTGAGAGTAGATCCTATTTATGTTGTTCTGCTTGGTCTCTCGGGTGACGGGGATGAGAACCACACCCACTGCGAACACCACCAGTCCGATAGAGAGGAGCGCCGTGCCCAAGTACTTGTCCGAGGTGAATCTTGCAAAGTGGAGGCCGGTCAGTACACAGCCCGCCAGCAGCACGCTTCCTCCGGTGGACATGAGGAGTATTGCGTGGCGATAGAACTCCCAGGCTGTGGGTGGGGATGTGGTGGTCCAGAGGGACTCGGTGTGAGCGAGGCTGAAAACGGTGCTCTCTGTGCGGAGGGTGAGGTGGTCGCGGGACTGGGTGTGGGAATGCTCCCCCATCGAGATGGCTTCTGGTGCCACCGGCGTAGTGGGCTCCTTGGGCGTTTCAGTTTTTTCTGTCATTTTTGGAACTCAAAAGTTGGGAGGATGCACAGAAGAAGAGGAGGATGAGGAGGATGATGTAGAGTATAAGGAGTGTCTGACAGTGTGAGGACCTCACCCAGTCTCCTCAATGGTCTAGCACAGATTATCTGTGGGGCACACTGATTAAATTAGTCTATGGTAATTAAACATAATTCAATTCCATTTTGTTTTCTTCTGTGACTTTGGAAAAAGCCATTGGAAGTACATCAAAACATCTGAAAAAGGGCATTTGCCGTGTATAGGCTAATACATATAAAAGATTTCGATCTTGTTAGATGTTTGGAAAGTAAACATTTGAAGTTAGGACAAAGACAAAAGACCAGGAGCTATTGTTGACCATTTAGTAAAAAATGCTTTCCTAATGAATGGACTTTTAACATCATTGCTTTAAAGCACAGTCTAATTTCTACATTGATCTATTTACCCATATATATGTACATCTTCGCAGGCACTTGAGTGGATCTTGTCTTATCGTAATGCATTTGATTGAAAGAAATTGGGAAATGAGCACTTTTTTTTGTTCTCTTTTTTCAGTAATGGCAATCTGAGCCATCGAAACATTTTGACAGTAATCAGGAGCAAATAAATTATTTAAGACTTACCTTACAGTTGATGTCTTAATTTTCCTTATGTCTTGATAGGAATGTATGTGTCAATGGCATTTTTTCTGAATTTCTATTCTGTGCGAGGCAACCTCTATCAACAGATCTTCAGTCCGGAGATCCAGTGCATTGCTGGAAATGGAGCTAAAGGGAGGACCCTTCCTGAAGCACTACCCTCTGTCCCAGACACACATGCCCAGACACACACACACACACACACACACACACACACACACACACACACACACACACACACACACACACACACACACACACCACGGACGGATGGACGCACGCGCACATACACACATACACACACACATGCACACACACACACACGGACGCACGCACGCACGCACGCATGCACGCACACACACACACACACACATATACACACACACACGCACACTCACCTAGGCGTCATATTGTTTGCATCACTTCTCTTCCACATCCACAGCTCCTCTGAACACATTAGCTTGAGCTGAGTGTTCCATTGAGAAAAATGGAGGGAGTGAGTAAGTGAAAGCAGAAGAAAAGAAATGGAGCGGATTCGTTTGTCTGTGCAGAGGTGTGCATGTGTCTAAAGGTTCATGTGTTTGTCTACTGTCTGTGCCTTTAAAAATAGCCCTAAAAACAGCTGACTATTATTTGATCAGAATAATTGTCACTATGAAAAAATAGCTCACTATTATTTCATTAAAACTCATTTTGGCCAACAACAAGAAAAATAATAATAATTATATAGCTCTTTTCCTGCATTGGGTGTAAAGTGTAAGACAGCTTCCCAAGCATAAAGGGTTTAAATCAGCATTTTCTTCCCACTTCCTGGCTATTACCCCCCAGCCAACAGAACATGGGTGTAAGCTACATGTCATACTTCACTGTATCTGTTGTTGTTCTCTAGTCTAAGTAGAGAGGAAATGAGTTGGTGGAAAGTGGCTTGGGAATAGCCCTCCTCCATTACGCTCAATTAAGGCCATGAAAGGGCTCTCATGATGCAAGATGGCTCCATAAAGCCTGTAATGTGTTTGTTGTGGTGGAAGCCTCATGGAAATATGTATTTTACTGCACAAACACTCTTCAGCCCTAATTTATCTTTTTTTTTTCCAGTCGCTCCTGGTGGAGAGGCTTTATAGTCCTAATGCATTGGAGGGGTAGCATTCCAAAGTCACTTGTTTCTGTTCCATTTATTTTGTCCTTTACGTCATTATGAACCTCTTGTCGGAACATACAAGACTATACCATACAAGACTATACCACTATACCATATGGAAATACTTGTTAGGCTATATCTCCTTCAGGCCTTAGATGTCTGTAGAAAGACAGCTTTCTATACCTTATTTCAAACTTGATCATCACTTCATTTGGCAAATGTAATATTATGGCGTTTTCTTGAGAAGTTGTTTTCAGCAAGTTCAGAATAGGCCACCACCACAAATGAAAGGGTTGGAGTATGGAGCAGGAACACTAGAGGGCACTGTTTGTCTTCTCAGCACCACAGGCGCAAGCTCCACCAGAGCTTTTGTAGTCTAGCACTCACCTCGTCTTATCTGCAGTTTCAGGTGTTCTGTTTCTGAGCGACAAGTAGGAATGACAAAGTGTCTGCTCACTTCATTGTCACATGATAATATTTCTCCCAGCTCTGGGCGCAAGGCATGAATGCCTTCCGTGTGAGCGAAATGTCAATTGTCACACCACACAACTAACTGAATTTTTAGCAGTTGCCTGCCAGGAGAATCAAATTTCAAAACGTGAACTGAAACTTCCCCAACCATGAAACAGCATCCATATCTATGTCTGTGGACTGTGCTTATATAGACGGGCAGCGGTGGAAATCCACCAGCAAATGCAGCAGAAAGAAGTCTGCCTCTGAATGCCAGGGAGTTCAAAGAAGGAGTCACATTTTCCAGACAGCATGGTGCTGAGCAGAGTGAATTAATAATGCAAGTGCTTGAGCATCTCAATCGCTTATTATTTAAGTTGACAGGAAGTCTTTTGTTTAAGAGCAGAGGAGTCAGGCAGCTAAACTAGGTTTAGCCAGTTTTCACGAGTCCAACTTATTCATTCTCACAGAGAAACACCATACTTATCGAGGCCAGCGAACGCTTTTACAACATCAACAAGCACACATAGATAGATATAGGTAGCAAAAGGCATAATTTATCGAGTGTTAAGAAATGAAGGCATAAGTGCCCTGAAAAGTCAATCCATGTTTGGAATTTTTAGCAGTAAGTGCAATCATTGTTTTATAATATGACTTCCTACGGTAGTTTACATCTAGGCAGTTAGTCATAGTAATTACACTGTAATGACATTATAATGAGGCAGTAATGACAAGTGCAGGATACTGACAGATGCATTATGGGGGGCCTTGATAGAAGGCTACACACATGCTGCACTGTGGCGATCAGAGGACTATCTCCTCATTATGCACAGTTGTCTCAGGTGGACCAGAGCTTTGACTGTCCAACATGTCTGCAGTAATAACACCACTGTACCCCCTGTGCAACCATGAGGATTGTGTTTGTTATTCTTTATTCTGAAGTGTCTCTCTCTCTGCTCCTTGGTGTGTGTGTGTGTGTGTGTGTGTGTTTGTCTGTGTGTGTGTGTCTCTGTGTGTGTGTGTGTGTGTGTGTGTGTGTGTGTGTGTGTGTGTGTGTGTGTGTGTGTGTGTGTGTGCATAAGCACGCATACATGTGCAGTCTGTGTCATCTCTCCACTGTCACCAGTGAAAACAAAAGCATCAGTGCTCAACTACTGTGTGTTTGAGCAATGTATTCTTGAAAAAAAGTACAATGTTGACAAAAAATGCAAGAAGCTCTGAGCAACGTCTTTCATCTCACATTGACTGACTACATGTTACACAACACGTTCAACAATGCATAAATGCAATGTTCCTAACCCAGTCTTGAGACGGCACATCAACATGGGGCAAGAAATGTGCGCAGTGCTTGTACGCCTGTGTTGAAATTCATGTTTCAATGTCCAGCTTTCCCGTGTGTCTAAATGGCACCATTCATTGTTCAATTTGAAAGGCAGCAGCCATTATGCACCCTCTCTCTGTGACTGAATAGCCAGTATTTGACAGGCAGACCACCGCAAGCAGAGCACATGCAGGTGGATGAGGTTGCTGGACAGACCAGGTTAAGAGGGGAGAGTGGGGCAGGGTAAATATGTGTGGACCAGTTCCTGACATGCTTGACCAATGGGGAAAAAAAGATGGCCAATCTGATAAAAAATCATACTGGGCTCTGCAAGAACACACATATACACATGTACGCACACACACACAGACACACTCACATGCACACACACACACACACACACACACACACACACACACACAGTGCCGTAGCTCCGCACACGCACATTACGCACAGTGCGTAGGGCACCAAGTGCTTGGGGGGCACCACCAAAAAATCAGGCTCGTGAAAAAATCATCACAATAAGCTACGCACGATATATTAAATATGTGTAAAACATGTTCATATTTATAAGTAATACAAAAGCAACATAGGCCAATTTGCTCCAGAAAAGGCGAATCTCCTTTGCCGCCCTCTCCATTCTTTTCCTGGTGCCCCCCTCCCCTCCCAGTGGCCTGTTCGATTATGGCTCAGTTTTAATTTAAGTTTGGCAGACACCTGTTTAGACATGGCCTCGAAAAGCCATCAAGAGTCGGGAGCAGAAAAAAGAAAAAAGAAGAGACAGCAAAATGAAGCTCAGGTAAGACAGTATTTTAAATTAATAAAAAAATTGTTACCCTTGCCAGGCAATAAACTTACAGTCAACAAACTTTGTAACGTTAGCTCAGGCTACTAGCCATGTTCAGACTGTTAATTACAAGTGAATCAGTTAACACAGTTAACAATTCAGACTGTGTTAACAAATGATTAAAGTTGTAAATGACTGATGCTATGTAGCTAGTTTACATTGTGGATATGAACATGAATTATGAATTACTGAAAGCAAATCATCATGGTCACTTGATGTTTTCAGTTAACGTTCGGGTAAGACTAGCGCTTCCCTTCCTGAGGTTGCTAGCTAGCTATGCTATTTCTAATTAAGCTTAATTTTCTAGTGTTCATTTTGTCATCCTGTTTTAAATTTCGTCCTTGTCTTTGTCTAGTGACGAATGCTATATTAGTTTTTGTTATTAGGCCTATATTATAGTCATTCACAAACCATTTTTGTTAGTCAAGTTCAGTGTAAACAAAGATTCTGCCCTATAGAAACGTTAAATGTAACTGTTTTAAATTAAATTTTCAAGGCGTGACCGGTTATGGTCAAAAATGAAGATAGATTTTATCTCTATTTCGCATGATACTGCATTTCAGGATATCTATAAAGATGTATTTTTATTCAAGTAAATGGTTCACGTCTATTGACTGTATATATACAGGCAATGTTCTCGTCGGTTTTCAGGTTTATAGGCCAAGGGCGAGATCTGTTGGTGAAATTGTAATATGAAAAGAATCAATCTTACAGTTATGTAGATTTTCCCCCTTCGTATTCATATCAAATTATGTACAGAATTTTCTGTTGTCCCATATGACACCTCTATAAATTTAAAATAGAGTTTTGAATTTTGAAATGTACCAGTGATTTACACGTAGGCCTACATAAACCTAATTTATATGCATTTTTGGAACTGTGGTTAAAAACTGTATTTCAGAATCCCTGAATATTTTGTCTTTTAATTCTGAATGCAGGGTCAATGCTTAAATATATGCAAGGAGGACCTCAAGGTCAGGAGGAGGAGGATGAACCATCCACCAGTAGTTCAACCAATTTAGATCAACCATCCACCAGCAGTTCAAGCCCTGGACATCAAACATCAACCAGTGTAGACTCTGCAACACTTCCCAGCCCTGACCAGCTACAACCATCAACGTCCAGTTCAGGTACATTTGCAACTCCACACACAACCACCGCGACAGTGACGAACTCTGTCACTGAGAGGCCATCAGCAAGGGATACTGGAGACATGTGTGCCCCCTCTATATGATCCTGCTTTATTTGCTCTATTAACTTTAATGTTTGGTGTGTTTGTTTCAAAAATAAAGTGAATGGCACTGATAAATTCTGAAGTATTGTTCATTTTGGGGGGGGGCACCACAAAGCATTTGTGCTTGGGGCACCCAAATGGCTAGCAACAGCCCTGCACACACACACACACACACACACACACAGGTGTTCACAAAGATACATTTTTATACTTCTATTTCCTATTTTATTGTTATATGTATTTTTTCTCAGACTGTGAGTTGCACATCCGAAAAGTGTTTAGTAAATTTTGGCCAAATTGTCAAGTAGTTCAATCCAACATTATTGGCTTGAAAACCAGCCTAATAGCAGTCTAACTGTGTGGCCCTGGTTGATGGTCCTATTTTCTGCCTGTGTGTAAAAGAAAAGTCCGCTTCAGTTTTGCTCGCAATGTTTTCTTTATTCACCGTGACGTTTCGGGCCTTCCAACCCTTCCTCAGACGTCACGTCGATTGTTCCTTTAGTCCTGCTCCCAGTTTTAAAATCCTGGATGTGCGTGCTTTGGTTGCACTCTCTATTTTCTGCCTGTGCACAGGACGCTCCCAGATTGAGTGGTATTCACACAAGGACACAGCGACATGGGTCACAGATGCGGGTGACCATTACCATATACTGTGTACACACAGCACCCTGATTTCCCACAACAACAACAACAACAGCACGTGCCCCCCAGTGACTTGTGTAGGTGACTTAGAGACTAATTACTGTGCCCCTGGTGCTAGCGACCCGCCACACACACACTGCACAATCTCTCTCTCTCTCTCTCTCTCTCTCTCACACACACACACACACACACACGCACACGCACACACTGCACAACTGCACAATCTCTGTCTTTCACACACACACACACACAAACAAACATAAGCACACAGACACACACACAGACACACACACACTGCTCTAGCTCTCTCTCACACACACACACTGCACAATCTCTCTTTCTCTCTCTCACACACACACACAAACAAACATAAGCACCCCCCCCCACACACACACACATTGCTCTAGCTCTCTCTCACACACACACACACACACACACGCACACACACACACATACAAACATAAGCACCCAAACACACACACACACACACACACACACACACACACATTGACATAGCCACAAGAGGCTTGGTGGATTCTAGCATGAAGAAAGGAGAGGGAGAAGGACTTACGATGCATCCTCTGCCCTCAGGTGTGGAGGGTATGCAAATGCTTTTACGACTGAATCTTTTGCTCCTCGCCCAGTCAGAGTAGCATCTTTTCATTAGGAGGCCCGTCAACAGAGAATGAGTCTGAAGAACACAAGAGGAATGTTGACTCCGGTGGAAGTGTGAGAGACCGTGGGTGGAGAGGCTATGTGTGTGCAGAGAGTATACATACAGTACAGCAACCGAGGACTCTGTAAACAGCGTTGCTAAGAGACAGGGCCACAAAATGTGACAATTCAAGAGTCAAGGCGGTGAAGAAAGAAAGAAAGAATCCTCCTCCCATTTACTTTTTTATTTTGATTCATTAAATTACATACACATCTACACCCTTTAAATAGAGCCAGCGTTTAAGCTCACCACACCTCTCACATGTGGGATACAGGAAAGTGGAAAGGGGGTTGTGCTGGAAAATTGATTCACCTCGATGCATATAGTGCGGCGTTTGCCAGGACCATCCATTTTGCTAGAAATGCCGTTGCCATGCTGCCTGACTGGCCCCTTGTTACACCCCCCCCCCCCCCCCCCCCCGCCAACTCCCCCACCCATATCTGTAACCCCACCCCACCACACACCCCTTATGACGTCAGTGGCTGAAGCAACCCCCCCCCACACTGCTCCCTGTCAGGTGGAGATGGGTCAACGTGCAGGAGGGAAGGTGTGCGGCTTGTATAAGCAGATCAATAGCACAGCCGGGCCTCCTCTCTGACAGATTGCTTTCCCCAGTCTCGTAATTGGCCAGAATTGGAGATTGGAGCTTCTGCTTCAGCTGGGTAGTGAGTCTGACTCTGTTTGCTCTCCCTGGGTGGCATTCGTGTGTGTATGTGTGCGTGTGCGTGTGTGTGTGTGTGTGTGTGTGTGTGTGCGTGTGTGTGTGTGTGTGTGTGTGTGTGTGTGTGTATAAATGACACAGGCATGTAATGGGGATATAGGGCATAGGCTATGAGTGTGTGTATGTGTGTGTGTGTGTGTGTGTATGTGTCTGTCAGTGTGTATTTGTTAAAATGTTCTGTGTTACTAAATTGCAGTAAAGCTTAAAAACGAACATCGTTGTTATTTTTCAAATTTACAAAATGTTTTTCCTCGCACCCAGGGGATTGCTGTAGAGCCCACCATGCAATCTGAACTACCTCAGAGATACAAATAGCTGTGTGTGTCAGAGAGATCAGCTTGCTTTAGATTCTTTAGGTTTCGTCCAGTGGTTAATTAAAAAACATACATATACATACATGTACATATAGATACTTTCAGCTCTAAATCATGTAAAGTGCAATATACATAACATGTATTATTATTATCATTATCATTATTATTATTATTATTATTATTATTATTATTATTATTATTATTATTATTATTATTAGTAGTAGTAGTAGTAGTAGTAGTAGTATTAGTATTATTAGTACTATTATTATTAGATGTAAAACATATATCTATACAGATAATATCGAGACAGATATGCATATAAAGACAAGGAGAACACCTCAGCCCATAGCTGAGGTCAATACAATTATCAAAGTTTTCACAAAACTTGCAGTGTCCACTCACTCCTGTGTCACGGTCTCCCCTTATCACCTCAAATTCTATTCATGAGCCCCTCAGTGGGAATCTGTGTTTTCTGAATAACAAATTATAGAGTCAAAGTTCACTGAAACAAAACAACACATAATTTCTGTCCATTATCAGTCTGTTTAAATTAAGATACTGCTTGCCATTCAGACCTGCAGACTGCCACTACCTTATGCCAGATAAGGATACAGATTAAATTTTAGTATGCGTGTTTATAGAAAGCTTTCGTCCGGTCGGATATAGAGGTGACAACCGAGGGCTTCCCCCAACTGTGTGACCTCTGGGCGTTTTTGCTGAATGCTTTTGCTGAATGGATGCGATTGCAGTGTGTCCTTTAGAAGAATGGGTGAGAGTGAAATAGTGTGCAGGGGGTAAAAAGAGCCAAAAAAAAGAGGTTTGTTGAGGTCATAACTGAGTTTTATCTCTCCGACAAAAATTTAATAGGTTTTCTGATGAAGAGAAATTTCTAGTCAATTTCTCTCTTTCTTTTGGTGTGTGTGCACACGCGTGTGTGCGTTTGTGTGTGTGTGTGTGTGTGTGTGTATGTGTGTGTGTCTGTGAGTGTGGTCAAAAAAAACTGTGCTATGGATGCCAGTGACACCAAAGTTTTCTCTGAAGTTCTCTGTCTGGCTCTGTGTGCACAAAATCCAGTGGAGCTAAAAGGGGCAACACACTTCTACTGAAACAGAATGCGAAATGTGAGCTCTGGGTGATGAAAGACACCAAAGAGGTGCATCTCTGTCATCACCCTGCACTCTCTTTACACACTGTGATACTGTGATACAGATATCAAATTCTATGTCACCAGCCATTTTGGGATCTATGGGATGAGGAGTTTTGAGTCAGGCTACAGAGTGTAAGAAATATCCCGAAAATATGGCACGTAAGGCTTAAGCTCTGCATGTAGCTGATCAAAGAAAGAAACAGTAGAAGTAGTGGCATCAAATGATTGTTTCTGACAGTCTGTTCTTGCTTTTATAGTGTAGTAATAAACGGGGGACATTCCCAGTTCTGCAATCAATATCATGACAATAAATTACATTTTAGTTATAAAAACTGGGGACAAAGTTTTTTATTTTATTTTAATTTTTTAACAGGGGACAGACATCTAAAAATGAGGACTGTCCCTGCACAACAGGAATGTCTGGTCACCCTCACATATTAACGGCTTGTGCCGTATGGTTTTCAGGGCTGTGGTAAACCTTTGTTCCCACAGTTTAGTTAAACACCTGGTGATTGTCCCTGGCTTCAGGTTTACCGTATAAAAAGGAATAGTATGTTGTGTGATGTCATGAAAATAATTTAGCACTGTCATGTTTATTAAGAAAGGTTTACATTTCTCATATAAGAGACAGTGTGTTTTCCTCCTAAAACCTAACATGGTCTGCAAGCCAAACATCACTTATAGAGAGTGATTTGTGCAACACTTCAGAGTGATAAGCTATATGTTATGAACAGCAGTGATGTGATGCTGAATGTGCTGCTGAGTGTTTTAACAGCTGAGTCTTTAGTTTTAATGCTATATTTTAAACCCATTTCAAAACAAATTTCAATCAAAAACTAAAAGAAGGTCACCGAAAGTCATCCAAAAAGAAATTCTACAAGCCTAGAATCCAACACCTCACTACTAGAAGAATTCTAATCAGCTTGGACAAGGGAAACAACCTTTCATATTTAGAAGACAGAGAAAAATGCTCTTCAAAACAAAACAAAACATTTCATTAACAGTCAAAAAATTGGTCTCTGTCATGTTTCAAGCTGTAAGTGGGGGAAAAGCAATAAAAGGGAGTTATGATTAAATGTCTGGCTAGGGCAAGATCTCTTCTGCCTTCTCTTCAAATCTGAGTATTGAGAATCAGGGTGAATAAAGACATAAAATTGTTTGCACCTCACAGGTCTTGGGTAATGGCTCCAATCTGGAAGGTGTCAAACAGTGTCCGATTGACCCATGATGGCACCTGTAAATGTCTATTCAAATATAGATCGATATGCTGTTCTGTCCAGGCTTTTTTTTAAAAAGAGTAGGGAGCTGTCTATCTGAACTGAGAGTTATTTGCCTTGCACACATAGAGTCAATGGCTATGTCACTGACCACTGAGCCACAAAGATCAGCTTAGCATGAACCAATAAGATTTGTACATTACACTGACATGTAGCTGTTGGCAACAGGATCTGCAATATACAGTCATATCAGTGCTGCATGTCCTCTGATACAAATAACCCATATGGTTTCAGAAATGCTAATTTTCCCTGAGCAGTCGAAGGTATTGATTAATCCTGCCCATATAAGCAAAGATTTTTCCAGCACAGTCATCTCTGTCCATCCTCTGTGAGCCCCCACCAACTGCTTTTTACGTAACACAAGAAAGGATTACTGCAGGGGCTGTTTTTTTCCTCCAAAATATGTTTGTAAAAGCTTTATGCCCAGATAAATAATGATGTGCCTCATACAAATGCTTCCCCTACTCCTGGTTTTATTATGCAGACACACCACATCGTCAGTTATCTCAAACGGCCCTTTGGCATTTGAAGTTTGAGAGGTACTTTTGCCGAGGGTGAAGTTTGCATTGATCCAGACATGGTCATTAGAATGCATCTTAGTATGTCTGTGATGCTGGCAATTTCCCAGGTGAGTCTACAGCCTGGGCCCAGAGTAAAGTGGAAAGTAATCATGGCTGTCTAATCTATAAGAACATGATCTTTGGTTTGGTTGCAGAGGAGTGTGTTGCACATTTCAGCTGTGTTCCCTAAAGTGATGGATCATGGGGCAATTTTTTGAGAAGTGTTGCTGAGCAACAACATGATAGGCTCCTGATATTTTGATCGGATGATCATAACAAGTTGCATGCTGAAGGGTTGCTCAGAGGTTCCTCTGATAAAAATGTATTGCCTAATATCAATGTATCAGTGAATGTGCTCAAACAGCATGTGTTACTGCCGTTGCCGAGCAACATCGCTCAGTAGGTTGCCCTGTGCATCATCATCTTTCGAAGTAGTTAGGTGTTAGTTAGGTGTGTATTTAACTGCAAATGCATTTTAGATGTTTTAAACAAACGTTGTAATCTTATTTCTGAGTTTAAATCTAAATGTAGAATGGCCAGATACATTTTCTTGATATCCCTGAGTGACTGTTCTGTTCTTTGTGTCTCATAGACTGCTTCAGTTGTGCTAGAACTGTATTGTTGTCAACAATAGCTTTTAAATGTCAGTCAATGGAAATGGTGCCACAGCATGACACAAGTTCCCTGCCCCTCAGTTTTGAAGTGTGAGGCAACATGGCCGCCACTTATTACAACAGTGAAACAGCAGCCCCAAGGCTGACCTTTCCAGAACAGTGGGAGGTAGAGTGCTACTCCAGCTCTGCCTTTAGTAGTAGTGCTGTGCCTTCACAAAGTCAGCTCATCAAAATGGAAGTCAGACTTCAGCTCCCCTGATACCTTGAAAGAAGTACTGTATTACAAACTTTGAAAGCCTCCCCTGATGTTGCTGCCGCTCTCCCACTGGCACTCCATTTAAAGCATGAGAAATGGCCATATATTAACATTTGGACCCGAACAGGCATCTATTGTAATTGGCAGGTGACTGCAAGGCAAAGCTGTAATATTCAGTAATAATACCCAGCTCATTTTAAGGATACAGCTCCCTCTGACTCCCTGACTAAACTGATAAACTTGTGTGCGAGGCACTTGAGTCAGTATTGCACCAGGTCTAAATCCCTGAACAATTCAGACTTGGCTATGTGTTTCCATAATGTAGTTAGGACTTAATGGATTTGAGTTCATGAAGACTTTAGATTTGGTTAGGTTTATGGGTTATTTAATAGATCTGGATGATTCACCCTAGTAAGTCGACTCACATAGTTCTACTGCAAGACCAAGCAATCTGCAGGGTAAAAATGATTTTCCATGCTAAGCATGGTAAGATTCATATATTTATGAATTTGGGTAGACAATCCATAAAAGGGCAAATATGTCTCATTAACAAATCTCTGTATGAGCATATTAAATAACAAGACGTGATTTATGAAAAATGAATGCTTTGGAGTATGCTTTGTCTAAAAGGTTTGGGCTTAACTACGTAGATCTGGAAACAGTAGAGAAGTGAAAAGATTCACATATAATGTGCAGTGAACGTCAGACTACAGGAAGGCCATCTTATTGGCTCACTTAGAAAAGCCCACAACAGTGTGGGCCAAAATGTGGTAGAGAGAGTCTCGGTTAGGCAAGGGTCATTTGGTTCTTCCAAAACTAAAGGTAAAATCCAATTAATCGTGACAGCCCTCTGATATTCTCTTTTGTCTGGTGGAATATTGCCTTCATTTGGCCGTGACAGTCTTATTGAAAGCACAGCACACAAAAAAATCTACCCTACCTAAGGCCATTTCAAACAACATTTTCCAAAATCAGCCCTGGTGTCTCTTTTCTGCGTAAAATGGGGAGCAATTTAAATGATCCCCCTGAATCAGCTCAATAGAATTGATTCTTCAGTCCCATTTGGAAAGAATATTGAGTTTTATCTGCCACCCATAACAGAGCTAAAAAGATAATACAGAAATGTAATTTCAGCTAATGCTGTCCTTTTCTCGTATGGCCTATTGCAACGTGATCATCAGGATCGTATTTTTTGTTCTCTTTTACAGCTGAGAAAAACCTGAGTAAGCTTTGAAACAGATTAAACATTTTAGATGACTACTGAGACGGAGCTGAGGTTTGTACACAGACATCAGTTCTGCACTTCGTACATTACATTACATCTAGCAGATGCTTTTATACAAAGCGACTTGCAAAAGGAGAACACAACAAGCTAACAAAAGTATAGAGAACCACAAAGTAAACAAAGGCATGGCAAAGTCAGTCTAGCCTAGGGTGCACCCAAAGAGAGACCACACAAGGACATACAAGTGCAAGCAAGTTTCCCGGAGCAGGGACAGTTCAGACTTTAACTAAGGCACGGTCTCTTCTTGGTGGTGATAATGGTGGATAGATAATGATAACTGAAAATACAGTGTGCTACCGAATGACCCCAGTTTAATTCAATGCCAGTTCCAAAACAGGATGTTGTAAGCAGTTATTATTTCAACAAGACATTGACTTAATTTTAGGCCAAAGATAAGACGCTATTAGCTATATAAACTACTATAAGCTACTTATAATAAGGACTAAGAGAAGAGTCTGTGTTCTTGAGCCATCTCAAGTCTGTATGAAGCACATTACAGAAATAGTCATTTAAATAGTCATTTAAGCTGCTGATCACATAACAGGTTGTGGGAATATTACTTCCTATTATTCCGAATCTCACTATTCAGCCTTGACCTCACAGTATAGCACTGTAGCGGTCTGCCTCTCCTGCTTCCATAAATCGTAGAGCAGCAGCAGTGATACCTGGCTCATTGTACCATTGCACCACTGCTTTCAATTACCCAGCTAATCACAAACGTCACATCATTCACACCTAACTTTCACCTGCCTTGTTTACAACTGTGATGTACTGTATGTACGTATACGTGTACAAGAGTGTGTACATGTGCGTGTGTAGTTGTGTGTGAACAGGCACGTGTGTGTGAGTGTGAGTGTGTGTGTGTGTGTGTGAGTGAATTTGTGTAGACCCTCAATAGTGTATGTAGGCACTATTACGTATCTGTCTTGTCCATACTGTGTTTCAACAGTTGAGTGTATCACCAATTGTTCCCGGTGAAACGTTGTCTCATCTCACTATGTACTGTGTATATGGCTGAAACGGCAATAACAACCTACTTGACTTGATTACTTGACACCTCTCCGTGGAGTGGTCTGTCTTAAATATAGGAAGTAGAGACATTCAGAAACACTCACCTGAAGGAGATTAGAGTGCGAGCCTTGAAGACAGCTTTTCATTTTCATTTCTTACAATTGTTCTAAAGTTATGCATATAGCTGCTTTTCAGTTTGCCCACCAACAACTGTGCTGTGGATGTGGATTACGGGAAGAACTGTTTTGATTGGCTGTAGAGTGCTCTTCAAGGAAAAAAACTGACATTTTGCATCTGAGGCTATCACCTGTGCCACCAGCTTTCCCTTCTTACTTTTTTTTATCTTTCATAGTCACCTGAGATCTAGTTCTTCCAGCATTATGTAATGTCATGCATGCACAATACATTATATTGCACACAATGGTGTGTCAAAATGTCAGTGTTATGCATACCGAATAGACATCAAAGCATTGCGGTATAAACTGTACAAATGGATCAGTGTGTGTTGGAGCCACTTATGATGTGCATTGATATGGCATTTATTTTTGTGATTGTATATTGTATATTTTATGATATGTATACTTATATATATATTGGGAATTTTAATGGGTTATGTATGTGGGTATAGGGTATCAATGGGTGCTTGGTGACGGAATGTAAGGTCACAGAACTCCGCCTTCTTAGATGCGCACCTATGTACGTAATTACAGGTAACAGGTGGCAAGTTTGACTGAGCTGGCGGGAGTAGGGACACAGTTTTTTGACCGTAGTCCGTAGTAGTGCTGTAGCATTGAATGAATTATGATACGTACCTTTTCCTCCGAACGTAATAAATATCGTCAGTTTTATGTAATCTACGCGTCCGAAAACCTTTTTGCTCCTGCCATAGTGGCTCCGCGCAGGATTGCGGTGGAAACCACAACAGTGTGAATTGCACGTCAGGGCCTCAGACATTACGCCACTGTGCTGGAACAACAGTAAACACCCGTGTTTGAAAGCTTTAGGTGACACTTCCAATAACTGGCTTTCAACTTTTTAACCAGTAAAAGGTAAAAAAAGTGACATTCTGTCCTGGATAGTGTACGGAGCCATACTGTGTATACACCCAATCACAGGCCGAGGCAGGGCGACACAGAAGCAGGTGCAAGATGAATGCCCTTGTGTCTGGGCAAGGCTCCCACCTCTACATTCCACTTGCTCCTCTCACCAGCCGACCCTATCGATCAGCAACACTTTGCACTCCTTTAAGATGACAGTGGGGTAATAGGGAAAACAGAAGCCAACTCCAGAGCAGCCAGAGCTGTGAACCGTCTGAGACCTGTAGAGAGAGAAAATGAGGCTGAGGCAGTGCTACTTCTCATGGAATTTGTTCAAATTTTAGTGATACCAGCCAGGTATCCTGGTGACAGGGAAGAGAGACAGAGAGAAAGAGAGAGAGAGAGAGAGAGAGAGAGAGAGAGAGAGAGCAGGAGCAAAGACCAGACGGGGAGTGCTAGCAGGCCCTGTGGTGAAAGCCTCTGCTTTGATCACAGGGAGGCTATTTTTGGAGCTTCTCTGTGACCACTACACGCTACTTTAGCCAGGCAGTGATTTGTGACGGTGGTGCCATCAGTGCGACTCATTACAGGGACCAATCTAGTGTGACTGACGACTGCCCGCGTCCCACAACCCCACCTCTTCTCTCTCCTCTCCTTCCCAAAAGCTCCACCGGTTGAACCTGGGACCCAGTGTTGACCGGACAGGGCATCCACCCAGCAAATGATGATGGTAATTACTATAATAGCTGTAATTGAGATTATTTGCCCTTGCTTGGAGGAAATCACATTGTTGCAGTGCATCACCATTTTTATTTTTCAGGGAGGGCCGATGACTTTGCGTTTTGGTCGCGTCTGGGAGGATTTTTACCTCTGCCTCCCTGTGCTCAGCCCCTTATCCAATACAGTGGTCCCTCGTTATTCGCGGGAGTTACATTCTAAAAATAACCCGCAATAGGCGAAATCCGCGAAGTAGTCAGCTTTATTTTTTTACAATTATTATAGATGTTTTAAGGCTGTAAAACCCCTCACTACACTTATACACTTTTCTCAGACAGGCAAAGTTCACACTTGCAAACATACAGCACTTCACACAGCTAGCGGTGGAAGATTTATGTCAATTTTACAAGCTGAGCGCATTCTGTACTGTACAGGAGATTGCATGCAATAAAAAAATCCGCGAAACAGCGAGGCCGCGAAAGGTAAACCGCGATATAGCGAGGGATCACTGTACCCTGCGGGCAGCTTTAGCCCTTTAGCAAGGCATCTAACCCCACACTGCTCCAGGGTACTGTAACTGAAACCCTGTAAATAACTGTAAGTCGCTCTGGATAAGATATAAGTTAATAATAATAATAATAATAATAATAATAATAATAAATAGCCTGCCGGCCAATGGTCAAATGGCCTTGGCCTGTCTTGGAAGGAGCTGGGCAGAGATACGAATTGTGCCCTTTTTTGTGTACAGCTAAGGGAGCGGCACGCAGGGGAAATAATTGTATCTTAGCTGTTTTGTGGGAAAAACCCTGGGGATGATGTGCTTCCACTGCTGTTATGCTGTATGTGCTTCGAAGCAGTCGTGTGCTGTGGAGAAGCAATTAAAATCCATAGTGCAGCTCCCGACGAAATGTGATCCCACCCTCCGAAACATTCATCACCGAACACCTTTCATCTGCCCCGCTTTGGCCCCCAAGATAATGATCAGCCACATATGCGTTATTCTCTCTTTTCCACGTTATTCATTTGCTCCTCTTTGTATTGTCCCTTTACCCAGAGATTAAATTGGGGCTGGAGGCCTCTGGATAGTAATACAATAGAAGGAGATATTGACCACTGGGATTAAAGAAGGGCTTCTCCTTCTTACAAAAGCAAATTTAACCATGGCCTTTACCCCTACCTTTATATTTCAACACCATCTCATTTGGCTCCTCTTTCTGTTGCTTGCTCTCTTTTTCATAAAACTGTAAAAGGGTCTGCTTAAAAAAAAAAAAAGAAAGAAACATACACTATTAAACAAGCTTAAAATAAAAATAAAATGAACCAGCAGCTCCCCCCTATAGAGAGCAACATGGAACATGTTTAGGTCTCCAGTTATCTGCTTTGGATTGCGTGAACACAGATGTTCAAACTGAAGGGCAGTGGCTGTATCTCTGTACTTGCAGTAACCCTTCTCTCCAGAGACTCTGAAGCTGAACATGTTTGGAGAGTTGGTTACGTATTTACTCCACATTAGAGATTTTTTTTAAGGGTAAGAGACCTGTTTATCGCTAATCTCCAGCTCGGAGGAGCCCCACTCCCCCCCCCCCCCCCCCCCCCCCCTTCCCTTCCCTCCATTTCTTCTCTTCTAACACATCTTAGGCTATGAGATTTAATCTGGGCAACTAGGCTGAAACCTCTCTGTGGAATTCATTGTAAGTGCTAGCCCCATCAGCGTTTAAGAAAAAAGAAAAAAAAAAAGGCACCCCAACTTTCATCAGGCTCAGCCTCCTTCCCCACCCCCTTCTGCAGAGTAATTGTGTGAAGGTCCAACAGTCCCATTAATCCCGGTGGCAGAGAAGAAACAACAGCGATGGCAGCCTGCTCCATTAATGACACACTTGCACCATCGCATCAGCCTAGCCCAGCCCAGCCCAGCCCAGCCCAGCCCAGCCCAGCCCAGCCCAGCCTGGGCCTGCTTGACATGGAGATAGAGCAGTGGCCTCAGAATGAGAAAAATACCCTGTAGAAGACATGCTGGTACTTTTTGATAATTGTTTTGGCAGCAATGTAAGATGTGCAAAAAGGCACATCCATTCACCTATTTACAGATATTTACACTCATACACAGATGCTGATATAAGGAAAATGTGCTGTTTTTAGTGTCATTATAGAAGGATAACTGAAAGATAATATAACTGGGCCTTCCAGTCATACCAGTAGACTTGTGGTTGAAATGTGGTTTACATGACTGGTAAACAGAAGAAATGAAATGGTTGTTAAAAATCAAACAGAAGTTGAGGGGAAATTGGTGAAAGAAGCTGCTATCATACTGACTGGATAGGAGAATACGCGTACACACCCACGCGGTGCAATGACATCAGATATGACCACGCATAGTAATCTGCATTACTTGCAGTAGCAATGTAAGGCAGTGAAATCACTCTGTTACAATTGTAAACCTCGGGGGAACAGTGGGTAGCCTGTTTTCTGACCTTGTCTGTATTCTTTTCCTCTGTGTGTTTCTGATGTTGAACAGTAATCAGTGTTTTTGTTGGATGTTAGGTTTAAAGCCTCGTGTTGAAATTATTTGTATACTTAACCTCATAGTGAAGTGGAAAATTCCAGCACCTTAAAAATGCTGACATAAAAACTTCTGAAAATACCCAAATACCCTGGGGCCAGTTTGTGTCCTATTTGTAACCACAACTGCCCTAATAAACTGTTATTTGACCATGCAAAAATGTAAGAATGATGTAAACTAGGGGAAAGCAAAGTTATAAGACCAGAACTTTAAGGTGACACTTGGTAAGATTGTAAGAATTTATCAGTGTGTAGGCCTCAGCCTTCTTGTGTAACTGGATGTTACTGATAAGCTTGATAGTTTTAGATAAACTATGGCACAAGTTCATCATGGGTAAACAAAATGTTTCCTACATTAAAGCTGCTTAAATTATCTGCTGTTTGCCACAAAAATATAGTGGGCATTATTACAAGACTTGCTTACACAATCTATTTACATTATTGCCATATCATATATTTTTCATAACGCTAGGTAATGAGTAGGATTTTCCAGCAGATGTACATACCCTGCATTGTTGTTAAAATCTGCCAAAAACACATGCAGTAAAAATGTATCTTTTTTTCTTTTATAAAGCTAAATTTTTGTCAAATTTTTAAACCTTCTTCCAAATTTCCACAACAGTGCCTTGAAAGTCACATTCAGAGCCTAATATCCATATTTAAGTATCCATAACACGGCAGAGTGAGCAGTGTGCTCTCATTTGCAGTGATGGAGAAAGAGGCTTGCTCTCCTTCTGCAGTCGAACCTGTTAAAGTACACCAAAGTGGTATTTCATTATGCTAATTGATGGCATACTAACAGCAGGTGTTGGGCACAGCGAGGCGTTTTAACAGAAGTAATTGTTTGCTTTACTGTGATACAGAAGGACTATTATTCACCCTGTGAAAGCACACACATTTTCTGTGCCCAACATATCTGCAACATATCTTGTTAGAGAGTAAGGACAGCTATACACATGCTATACACATGCATTGCCCTATCCACTCTCTCTTACACACACAAACACACACACACAAGTGTGTGTACACACACACACACACACACACACACACACACACACACACACACACACACACACACACACACACACACACACACACACACACACCATGCACAGTGGGTGCCCTTGCTAGTGACCCATGCCCTGGCGTGTTTCATCTCACCTTGCACAGCCTCGTGTTTTTTTCCATTTAAATGCAAATAGATGCAGTATGACGACAAAAAAAAAGAAAAAGAAAAAGAAAAAGCAAAAAAAAACAGACCACTGCTTACATTTTCTCCTACTGCAGGTTTCTAAAGTGCCGTGTCTGGAAGACTTGAGTTTCCATGCTATGGTGAGTGTCAGACCCGCACCGCTGTGAAAGAATAGGGCACTGCACTTCTCCTCCCCGCAGACCTCTGGCAGGACACAGTGGGTATTAATATCTACGCCATCAAACTAAATGCTTTCCGTTGTGTTTTTCTTTTTCCTGTCAGGTAGTTTTTTTTTTTTACCAGTGGGCCCACACGTTGGACACGAGCCCCTATCACTGTTGTGTTCAGCTTCTGCTGGGAGAGAAAAACAACAAAGAGGCTTTTAGAAACTCAGCCGAAACGGTGCCCCGAGGAGTTGGGGTTATTAAAGCCATTGGTATTGTCCTCCACTTGCTAGGCACCTAATGAATCGGTCACTGAATGGGGTTATATTTGATGAAGAACGCAGCTTGAATAGGGAGACAAATTGAACGGTGCAGAAAAACAATAACAACCTCAGCAGAATAAATGAATAAATAACGGAGGCAACACGCTATTCACACTAATGCTCTCTTCTAAAAAGTTGTGTGTGACTTGCCAGCCAGCTAAGCACCAACAAAGACCAACAAGGGAGTTCTGTAACAAAACTTGGTCAATTAATTTTTGTACCCAATATGAGCTGGTGATATTTTGAATCAGTTTGGGATTTTACACTGTATCCACTGCCAGAAGAAAAAGTTAACTTTAAGTTCAAACTTATCAACCTGCTTATGAATTAAATTACAATAGTGAATTTAGTTTAAGAGTAAACCTATAAAGAAGTCCTGTCCTTGACTCTACTGCTAACGATTTGATTTGATTTAAGTTCTATTCATTTGACCATTACCATATTCAAAGAATAATATGAAGATATTGGTGGAAGAAAAATATGACAATGTGGAAAGGATCACCGGTGTCAGTTCAGGATGTGGTTCTGACTCACTCGCTGAAATTGTCAGGACCTCCATCTGCTTCTGCATCTGGTCCCTACATTAGTGTTTCAGAATCACACAGACATTCACACAGAAATGGCTCAATGTTTTAAATTATTTCAGATGCTAATTTTTTGCTGCCATTGCCGCTTCCATGTTCAGACAGTAACACAAACCAAGCTCATCAGAGGTTTTGACAAATTATCCTGAAGCAGAGCCAGAAGGTATCACTCCTGACTTGGCTAAATTCCCTTTATTTGTAATCAACAGAGACAGTATGCTTGGGAAACACGTTAAAAAAAACAACCTCAGAATTTACCACCATAATGATAACAGTTTGAGACCAGACACACAAAATGTGCTTTGATAAACAAGGAAGCCAAAAAACATTACAGAGAGTCAATAAGCTGCTGGAAGCTTGTTCTCAGAGCCAGCTTCTGTTCCGGTCGGCATGGCTACTGACTCTGTGTGACATCCGGCCCGTGTCTGGCCCACCTCTCCAGAGTCAACGGCAGTCGAGGATAGAGCCTACTCTCTTGGGGTGAGGCAGGATTAATGTCCCAGTCAGGGGAAACAAATTTAGGAAGGTTAAAAAGATTAAACACTGAACAGGAAACAAACTGACTTGTTTCTTACCATCCTGCAAAAATGTCTTCCTTCTGCAGTACTGTGAGGTAACGTCTCTACGCTTGCGCTGAACACCACAGGTGCTAATGCACTGTATATCATGTTCTCTAAGTCAAAGGACAGGGGTTGATCATAGTTTACCAAGGACTAATAATCAGGATGGCCAAAAATAAAAATAGTGTGATATATGTTAAGGCATTGCTTTAATTAAAACTACAGGACAAACAAGTCACAGTCCTAATCCTTACTGCTGTTTTAGAGTGGCATTCAGAGCAATGTCTTCTTCTCTGGTCATTTCAGTCACATACAAACTGCTGGGACAATGTAACCATTACAGAACGCATATTACTTTAATTCTGACGAACGCATGTCATTATTACACAAGACCACACTGGTTTATTAGTATGCTGGGATGTAAGGAGACATCTGAAAATACAGTCAGAGAGATGAGCTACTGGTTGGTTAAAAATGTAAACAATAAGAACTGATAAGTTCTTAATGACATTGATCTGTAGCATACGAGAGTGATGTGAGTGAGAAGCTGCCTGCAGACAGGGGCTTGTAGTTGGATTTGAACATATTAATTCACAATCACTCTACTTTTTCAAGATTTTAAAAAAAGGAAAAAAGAAAGGGAAATAAATGAGTGTAGGACTAGAAGCTGCACACGCTATCGTACAATTCTGTAGCGTCAATGACTTGCTCAGTCTGCTAATCTGTCGGGTCCGTAAGGACACTAAGGACATCCTTGACCCTTGTGCTCAAACAGATGATGACAGTTTAAACCCCAGGCCTGCTGCACCTTACCATAATACTGCTGCTGAAATAGGCTATTTACAGTCATCTAAAGCAAAGGAAATTGCCACTGATTTTTTACTAAGAAGCGGATATGCACTGGCCATATTTCGAAAGAGAACAGAGGAACAAAATGAAGCAGGAAAGGGGAGAAAATCAACTTGATTGTGCTTTTTAACCCACATTTCCATTTCGTTACCGAAATGGGACATATTTTTAGAGAGGCACTGCCAGAAGTGCTATCAACAGTTTATATAATCAAGAGAAAACTCTAAAGCTATAACAAGGACTGGAAATACAAATATTAAATCTATTAATGTATTTATAAAGTTAATACAGTCTCTTTGCCAGGTCCACCATAATATTTTTTAAAAATATTCATTGGGTTCGGCCAACCGCTTCCACCAAAGTCTCCTATGTCCGCGTGCAGAGCCCTTATGTTTGCCCGAATAGTGGGAACAAGTGAGAGTTTTTGGTGAAGAGAAACTGCAGATCCTACTCATGGTAACCCAACTGGGGATGGCAGACAGAGGAAAAGCATGAGCTGAAAGCAAAGGATGGTGTTCAGATGGAACTGCTTAAAAAGAAGACCTCTTTGCCAAGTAGGACAACTCCCAAACCAAATCAAGCTGTCAAGTGAGGAGAGTTGGGGGTTGGGGTGGTCCACTGCTATCACGTTGCTGTCGTAGCTACTGTTTGCGAAATCTCTCTGTTCGTCTTACTGTGTCTCTCATGAACTAATTTCTCCTTCCTGGCCCCTTTCCTCTCGCTGTGTTAGACAGTTACTTCGGTCTTGCTGGCCGTGCGGTACTGGTGGTGGTGGTGGCCAGGTATGTACTGGAGGTGGTCCACGGTGTGGGTCCGCCGCGAGGCGAAGGCCTGCCGCTTGTTGGCGGTGGCGTTGACGGTCAGCGTGTTGTGGTGGTCGCTGTTGGAGGCACTGGGATGCGAGTGCATCTTAGTCATCTTGTAGTGGCGGTCCATGACGGGCGTGGTGGGTATGAACATGTCCGCATGCGACAGCGCCCGCGACATGGCGCCCTTCTCCCGGAAGTGGTTGCGCCGCAACGAAAGCATCTCGTCCGGCGACAGCAGGGGGTCTTGGGAGTGCAGCCGCTCGGCCGACAGCAGCTGCTCCTCGGAGAGGATGCGGCCGTGGTACGGCGAGAGGTGCACCGCTCCTCCGCCACCCCCCACCCCGCCGCCACCACTGTACGAGGACAGGCTGTACTCCTGGCGGAGCGGCGCTCGAGCTGGGGACAGCACGTGGTCTTGGGACATGGCCCTCTGCACGCGCTTCTTCTGCCTTGGCGCCTGCTGCCCGCCCTGGCCGGGCCCCTCGCTGCTCAGCTTAACCAGGTGCGTGGGCAGGCCCCCCCGTGGCGTCACGTCGGGCAGGTGACTGCGCTTTCGGCTGTAGTACTCGTCCATGTCATCGGCTGCACATGGAAGGGGAAGCAGAAGAGAGAGAAAAGCTTTATCTGCAGCTCAAATACATTTTTTTCTCGCACATCTTCTTTTATCTTTTTTCTTGTTCTCAGTTAGGCTTAAAGGTGACGTAGAATGGTTGAACGGGACTTTTATTCTTCCGTGATGTGACAGATACACAATAAAATTTTGCTTGGATCCTCAGAAGCTTCCTAAAAACCTGCTCTCAGAAAGCTATGTTAGGGTGGAGGATTTTAGGGTGAGGGATGCGTGGTTTTGCACCTATTTGGCAACCTTTCGGCTTAACTGGCAACCTCATTCTGAAATGCAAGCACTTGACACTGATTGGGTGTCAGCACTTGACACTGGATGCCTTCACTGCTAGTTTGTAGTGGTTGTTGAGGTTGATGTGGTAGCATCAACTGCTGCGAGAAGCAGCTTGATATTGTTCGAGGTTTGTAAAACTGTCAGAGATGAAATAGGCTAAGCAAAGTTACATTTAATGTTCAGATTGCACATTTTCTGTCTGACATCTCTAAAAGAGAAATATATATGAAATGCAGATGTTCAGAATGTCTAGCACTTTTTGTATGTTCTTGAATGCAGGTAGACTACAATTCTTCAACAAACACCATATAAAAACAGTTTTTGATTTTCTGTCACCTTTAAACTTTGTCATGACAGCAGATCTTTTAAAATAACTACAACCTTTCTGGAGAATTACAACCAGAATTGAAAATATAATTGAATTACTTAATAGAACTGAATGGAATTGAACAATTATAATTTATTATATACTCTTTCTTTGGACATGTGGTATTATTAATTATAATTAATGTACCACATTTCCAAAGAATTGCAGCAGTTACTTGGCCTTTTGTTTTACAATGTTATAACCACACCAACCAGACCTAGTAGGTATCTAAAACTAAAAAAGTAACTACTGAAAATTATAGTCTATAGTCAATGCTTTGCCTATGTCATATGACATATGAAGGCATTGTATAATCAGTCAGGGAACTAAGCTCACTGCAGCAAGGAGAAGAAAAAAAAGGGGTGATACGGAGGGTGCGCTTGGCGTTGGAGTGTCAGCTCCGTGAGGCTCGACCACTCTACGAGCACCCATTAGGAGTCTGTGTCAGCGAACTCTGTGCCTTAAAGAGGCCGGGTGTCTCACCCTGCATGCACACCCTCGATAAGGCTGTGGCGAGGAGCTGACTGCTTGACCCTGTCCACTGCCCACCGAGAGTGTTCATTCTGCCCCGATCCCACAATCTTAATTGGCCTGCTCGACTCTGCATGACTGCTTTTCTTTAAAAACCGGCTCGCCTAAATTCTCTGGTTTCCTGGGGACGACGCTCACACCAAGGCCCTCATTAACCGAGTTCCTCACAGGAAAAAGGTTGCTTTCATTCCATCTCGTTCCTTCAGTGGCTGCTCTATGAATTTATAAACCGATCTGGTCTTTGTGCAATTGACACGTGGGTAGACCAAGGGAATGAGGTCTCCAATTATGTGAAAAAGACAGGAAATCATGAGAATCTGATGTGAGAACAGTGAAATGTGACTGAATGGCTCTCAGGCTGTGGTCTTAATAGCAGTTCTATCTGTCAAGGACTCCAAATAAAAAAAAAAACATAAACTTCAGATTAACGAAAGAAAAACTTCATCTAGAGTCAAAGTTGGATTCTATGTTTGTTTGGTGTTGAAGGCCTCGACATGAATGAAAATCCACTTTAAGCTGTTAAGACGACCAAAGATAAAGCCCATTAATAATGCCATAATTTTGATGACGTTCATTCATTTTACTGAACCGATGCTATATCTAACTAATCACATTTAATTTTCCATTGTTCCGTACAATTACCGCTGATTCAGGCCATGGTATCTTACATTATTGCAGAGACAAAACGAACCTTGATTAAAGATAACGCAATCCCAGACAATCAGGCAGTTTTAAGGGAAGATAATTAGGACAGCCGGTGGCTTGTGTCCAGACCCTGTGCTCATTAAGGCGAACCCTTATTCTTCCGCTGTGCAGGCAGCTATTGATTCCCCAGTCTGGAGTGCAGTGAGGCCAAAACAGCCCTCCTGTGAAACTTTGCTTCCCAAAGTGATCTTTTACAGGGGGATTTACATCAGGCTAGCATGAAAGATAGCGTTAGCAGAAATACAAGATGACCTTTGTTATTAAACATAAGTAGGAGGGATTAGACGAGGTGTTGTTGTTTGGAACAGTCTTTTAATCCTTTTTAAGGTGATTAGATGAAAGGAGAACGCTAAAGAGGATACTGGTGTGATGAGATGCCCCCCCTCAACCCCATCCCAAATCAGCACCTAGCCCCTCAATCATGCGACTGCTGACAATGTAGTTTTTTTCTCTCCTTAGGTGACATTTACACGATAACGCTCAGGGGTGAAAAACACAAAATATTTAACCAAATGTCCATGTAGACGTCCGTTTAGACGGCAGTGGTGTTTTTGGAGGTTAAAAACGAAAAAAAAAAAAATTAAACCACCTTCCAAAATGGAAGTCTTAAAAACGCTCCACTCTCACATCACCACCTACACAGTTAAAAATGTAAAACGGATTTTTTTCGTCGCAAAGACGTTGATGAACCTCCAACTTGCCCTAGCCGCTCTAATTAACATCCAAGATTCCTCAGATAGTAGCGCAGAACAGAGAAAAAGACCCAACTATATTCAACGAAATTTGATGCAGTGAAGATAAAGACAGCTGTGGACAAGACCGGGAAGAACTACTCAGTGGTGGGACAACTTTTGATGGAGTGGTGTGCACACTGCATTGATAAATTAGCCTGGTAAACCAGCCCCTCACACTTCATTTAATTTTGGTCTGGAGTCACTGCATTGAGAAACGATTTCTTCCTGGAGGTGTGGACTCTGCTGAAGTTTAAAACAAGTGGCTCTGCCTTTACCCAATCGCTAATGTCATCACGTATGCAATTAGCCTACCTACACACTACAATTCAAATGTAGCACAGAAAGTCAACGTCATGGCTCACAAGCACTCCCTCTGTTCGCTGATTGGCTAGGAGTTGCTTGGTCCTCATACATAAATTTCAATGGCAGAGACTCCAGATCCTCAGTAGAAAATGAAATAAAGTACGAGGGGCTGATTTACCAGGCTATCGATAAATAGGAAATCACACACTTTTGCATGTCCATCTGCATGCAGATGTCTCCCCAAAACGCTCGTCTAAACGTGGAACTGAAAGTGAGAAAAAAACGCCACTTTTGCGTTTTCGGTTCCTTTCACCCTATTACAAGTTGATGAACCACTGAAATGATTTTGGAAACATTATTTTAAGGCTGAAAAACCTACTTAGTGTTCCTTTAATTTGTGAGACTACCTATTCCCCACAGACTGAATCTCTGTGGGTTGGCCCCACAGCTAAAGTATCGTACCTAATATGACGTAAAGGTGCTTTTGCACCATTCCCTTGTTTGCGTGATTGCCTTGGTACTACAACAATCAGGCAGGGGTGCATTTCCCAAACAACGACAGAGGTTAGCATTAAACCACCGTTGTACAACGTAGGTTCAACCTACCCAGCAACCCACGTCCGTCTGTTTCCCGAAAATCTCTAACCACCAAAGTACGATGGAAGTCTGAACTATGTTAGTTTGGACTTCCGTGGTTCAAACTGCAAAGTACCCAGATGTTTCGGAAGCGCTCTGAGAGTATTCGGATTCATTTGTTGCGGATAATGACAAAAAAGATTTAACTACATAAGGACAGAAACATAGTCTCATTTTATTTAAGCCAGTATGACAGCTGTAGAAACTCCGGGATATCTCTGTTAACACAACCAGTGTTTTACTCATTAAAAGCAACAACTGAATGTCAGTTTGTATCATATGTCTGTGTATTTCATTTATACTACATAGAGCAAATATAACCACTCTCTCCATGTAGGTAAATGGTGTGGTGGATGAGGGGTTAGCTTGTCAGCCTGTCAAAGGAAGTGTGCTATCTTTTTCGGTGAGATATTGGTTCGAATCCTGCTTTAATAGGAATCAATTTGTAACAGGTGGAAATTATTTATAGTACAATAGAATAACCATGCTTGTGGGTCAGTAATCAGTGCTGATACATCACAGTATTACAAAAGCGCTGATTAACATCACTGACGTACATTAACTTTGATCCAACCACATTTTGCAACAGTCTTTTGTGTGTTATCGGCTTTTTACATGATCTGGCAATGCCACACCAAAAATTTAGTGAATTGGGAGTAACATCATTCATGCAGATGGTGGCAGTAACGCATAGACGGCTGCCTAATTCACCCCAAAAAGGCCAAAGGTGACGAGCAAGACGTCACGTGAACAAACACGATGGTCTAACGACAGGTCCATAGTAATCGTTCCAACTGGGGGGGGGGGGGGGGTGGACATCTCCCGGAACTGAGTTTGTGGAGGTTGGGATGTCTGAGTAAGACTATTGTTCAAACCACCGAAGTTGCTAAGGAAGTTAGCAACGACGCTTTTGGGAAACTCACCCCAGAATGGTAAGGTTTATGGGACATTCTCTTTGTTGTTTTTCCCAAAATGGCTAAAACGGCTAGGTGTGCCCCAGTGACACATCACGTGTGTCATACTGAAGTGATTTTGTTTTTATTTCTGAAGTATTTGCTTTGTAGTTTTTGGTGGTCTGTCTGTAGTCAAACCCTGTTGAACACTACAGCAAAATGATAAAACAATCCAGGCATAAAAAAATATACAAAAATCAGAATGCCAACATGCAGTGACAAAATTGTTTTAATGCTTTCAAAGTCAGAGATGATGCATAGATTTCTCTCCGGCTAAATGATCTGGCATGTCACAGTTGTGTGATATTGACCATGTGCAGAGAACACAGGTGTGAGTTACACAGACAAGGCTCAATCATATGAGAATTAGTAGACATTCAACAGGGACGCGGCCAAAAACCAATTTCAGCCCATATCTGGCAACCACCATGAAAATGCTTTTAATGGAACCAAGTTGCATATGTCCACTTCATTGGACTGTTTGTCTCCACATATTAGAGTGGGGTTGGAAGGAGGGGTGTTGTTATTGGTGCATACGTTCTCGTGCATTTGTGCAGGTTTCGATTGCTTGCATGTGTGCATGCATACATACTCACGTTCCACAAGCCAGCTGGCGAGTGCCATGTACATGAACATGGTAGGAAAAGGGGTGGGGTGGGGTGGGGTGGGGGGTGTTGAGGGGTTCCGGATCATCCATTCAGTCAAGGTAAGAGCAACAGAGATGCAGGGAGTGGGGTTGCAGGGAGGGAGGAAAGAGGGAAGGTGGGGATGGAAGTGGAGTTGCGGCACGCCGGTAACGCAAAATTAGAACCACCTACTTAATTTCTTGAGAGAGGAGTATTTACTTAAGTCAGACTTGATAGCCAGCTCGTAGGAGGGGGGCAGGTGGGTGAGGTTCTGGAAGGAGCGGGAGAAGGACAGGTCGTACGGCTCCGTCTGGGAGGTCAGGATGTTGTTCATCCGTGGCTTCTCTGCAGAGGCACAGACAGGAGAAAAGAGGGAGGAGAGGGGGAGAGGAAGAGGAAAAGGAAGAGGAGAGGAGCAAAAGGTGAGGGCCACATTTTGCAGGGAACTGCTACCAGTACAATCAAGGGGTGGGGGAAGGGGGGCTGTTATATATAGCAGCCTTAAAATGCTCCAACTGACTAGATTGAACACATCAGATTCACAACTGAGGCAGACTCACGACTGAAATGACACAGAGCTTTTAAGTATGGCTGCACAATTATGTGAGGACATGTTAAAAAATGAGGGTGGTTGCAATGTTGACAGTGGGTAGAACTCTGGCCGTGGTCCAGTGGAACATGGGAGTTGAGGTTCTGTTTGATGTGATGCAATGTTGGTAAAACCGAGTCTGGGTGGTGGCAACAACAGTGCACAGAATTCAAAAGCAGCTAACTGCCAGCATCCCTGCTGTATCTCTGCTGTGGTTCTTTAGCTGCTTGTCTCTTTGTTTACTCGCGTCGCCAATTCTTTCACCCCGACCACTCAACCACGTAGCTGTTTGTCTCTCTGCCACTCACCCATTTCCATCACAAACACACTCTCAGCAATGCTCTCTCTGCAACCCAGCTCCTTGTCCCCTTTCTTTCTCTCCTTCTTTCTTTCTCTCCTTCTTTCTTTCTCTCCCTCTTTCTTTCTCTCCTTCTTTCTTTCTCTCCTTCTTTCTTTCTCTCCCTCTTTCTTTCTCTCCTTCTTTCCATCCCAGTCTTTCCCTTTGCTCCCATCCTATCTTCTCTGTTTTTTTTCTCAGTCTCTCTCTCTCTCTCTCTCTCTCTCTCTCTCTCTCTTTCTCTCTCACTCTCTCTCCCTATTCTACTTTTGTCTTTCTTTCTCTCTCTCTCTTTCTCTCTTTCTCATATCATATTTTTATGTCTGCCTTTATACGTTAGTGTCACACTCTAGCAATCCCTTTCTCTCTGTCTCCCCATCTCTCTCTCTCTCTCTCTCTCTCTCCTCCCCCTGTGCCTTTTCTCCTCCTGAGTGTGCTGGTGTGAATGTGGAGCATGAGCCTATAGCCCCGCAGCAGTGGCAGCAGTGGCAGGAGGAAGAGGAGGAGGAGGAGGAAGAGGAGGAGGAGGAAGAGGAGGCGAAGGAGGAGAAGGAGGAGCGAAGGCACCAGAGCGCTGACGAGGACCAGGCCACTAGTGGCCTGCTCTGGCAAAAATAGGACTGGGTGACAACTGCGGCAAAGAGGACAGAGAGCAGGGACACACGTAACACCATGTGGCACTGACTACAAGCACTCAAACAGATGGAGGGGGCAGCGCGGAGGAAAGACAGAGAGAGAGAGAGAGGGAGAGAGAGAGAGAGAGAGAGAAGTTAGAAGAGGAGTGTGAAAAAGAGTGCAAAGGACAAGGAAAACATGTGGTGAAATTTGAAAAAAAAAAAAATGCTGCTATAAACACAATCCCACTGAAGGTGAGCATAACTAGCCTGGTAAACCCGCCCCTTGTACTTCATTTAATTTCGTGCAGAACGAATGAAGTACGAGGGGCGGGTTTACCAGGCTAGAGCATAACAGGCCCACAGAAGAAACACAGGGAAGGAGCATAAAATCATGCCGGGCTGCTACTGCCGTCAAACCTGGTGCATTCAGTCTGAGCATAAAGGAGAGGTGGCCTCTCCCCCTGCCTTGACCCCAGTCGCCTACTGTGGAACACCACCACTGAACTCTTACAGATAGCGAGGCCGAGACAGAGAGAGAGAGAGAGAGAGAGAAAAGAGAATACACATGTACAACGAGTGCATATGTGTATTACTTACCGTATCGCTCAACTCTGTGGGCTAACAAATCCAAGTGAGAAAAGAAAGTATCAATGACAGGACTGTTTTTTTTTATTTTTGAAACATAAATTGAGGTTGCCCTTCAGCATGTTCTCAAAAATAAATCATAAAAATGACAAATAAATATATAATTATGTATTCACCCAGCAAGGGCATTACATCAGAATACTGAACGTTAACACACTAGAAGTTATTTAGCTTTTCAAAATGGGGACAGCAACATAGTTCACTTTGTACCTGGTTGATCTCACATTATGCACTGTAAACAGAAACAGTGTGAGAACATCGACTTCACTAAGACCAATTATAGCATGTGCTGTCAGAGAAGATAGCAACAGTAAAAAGTAAGTTTAGCAGCTAATCATTTGGTGTATGATTTCTTCACAAGAAATTGGCTCAATATTTAATTCCCTGCAGTAGACTTTTTTCCACACGAAATCCCATTTAACCTCCCAAACCTGATAGGGTGCAATAAAAAGTAATTGAGGTTTTTCAATAACCAGAATGAGCAGTATAAATCACATTATTGTACATGTCTGCTTTTCATTCGTCTTCTCTGGCCTCAAAGCTTTTATTGCATTTACTTATCAGAGATTTTTATTTCCTGTGGGGAGAGCGGTTTAGGCAAATCTCCTGCAAAACATCTATAATCATTTCTAAATAACAACGAGAGTATCATATCACTTAGTGACTCCTCTGTGGGATAGTCAAATGCACACTTTAGAAATGGCTCTGCCTTCCCTAAACACAACTGGATTTCTGTGAAAACAACCTGCTTTTGCCGGTTTTCAACTGGCTTGAAGCTTGATTGTTTTTAACAGTGACATCTAACGGGGAACAAAGAACACAGTGGACCTGCGAATATACCTGGCACTTTTGAAGCAACACTAAGTAGTTTTTTCAACCCTAAAATAATGTTTCCAAAATCGTTCCAGTGGTTCATCAACTTGTAACAGGGTGAAAGGCACTTCTGAATTCGCTTTGCTGCTCTCCATGGCTATTCTAAGTAGGTTTGGAGGTGCAGACCATCTCTCTGTAGTTCAAATGAGAGACAATTCTGAAGACAAAAATGTAAGTGTTGCTTTAACAGCTGGCTAGACACTGGAGGACCTTTCAAGTTATGACTTTCCTGGTATGTAAGGCTTAGGAATGCATTGTCAATAGTTAGACGACTATCTAATTTCCAACCAACACCTCTTAGGGATATTAGGAAAAGTGAAAAAATACGACCAAAACATGGCATACATTCCAAATGCAAGCACTCCTCACATATACTTTAATGTAGAGAGGGTGTGTAATACCGCTTACCAATTTTGGGAGTATGGGCTGTGAGATCCAGGTGGCTCCCAAAGTCGTGTTGGTGGCTACCTGGTGAAGAGAAAAGAGATACAGTTGACATCAAACTCCAGGCTTTCGTATGGATGCCCAGGGACAGACACATTGCACAGAAATCCTGGAAAGTAATGACTGGTATGAAGCAGTCACCCTGACGTTGGATCATGCTTGCATATTAGACAGAATCATAAGGTGCAGGTTTGCCCATAAGTGCATGAATCCAGAGCCCTTACACTTCAAAGGGAACAAGAGCAGCAGCAAAATGACAGCTGTACAGGTGGAAGAGAAACTGTGGTGAAACATATGCAGGCTTTCAGAGTCATTAAATCACACATCTCTGTAGTCTTCCACAATCTGAGAAGATGCCTCCAGTGGTCAGTGAAGAAGAAACATTGATCACCCTTTTCATGAAAACGCCTTGAGGTTAGCTCTGAAATGAGGACATATGTCACTAATTAGCGTGCCCCTGAGCCTGATAGCATGTGGCAAGGAACAGCTATTACAATGTGTAATGTACATGTGAGCAAATTGTATGACTCTTTTGAGATGCCACCTCCCATTGGGCCATCATGGCCATTACCTTGGGCCCTTTGATGATGCGCTCTGAGGAGAGAAAAAAACAAAGGCCGGAAAAAAAAAGATGTGAATACGCAAGTAGACGCTCATTACGATGCTTTCATCATGCACTCATGGCACATCCTGAGTGTCAGGTGTCAGCGGAGAATGGCGTGGGTGTCTGTGTGTGTGTGTGTGTGTGTGTGTGTGTGTGTGTGTGGTGTGGGTGTGGGTGTACCTTTGTGTGTTCACTAAATGCATTCTCATGTGTGTGTGTGTGTGTGTGTGTGTGTGTGTGTGTGTGTGTGTGCGTCTGCACAATTCACATCCCTGTATGTATTGTATGGTTCCAGGTTCTCCCTTTTGTTCCCAAGCGCTGAAATAGCTCTGTTCATTTAATTACATCAAAATAGGCAGCACGACAGCAATAGAACAAACACACGCTGAATGAATATTTGATACTTCTCATTTGCATTTAAACAAGTAAATGAACGATTTGATTAAGACAATAAATGCGTACGAGGGCAAATAAGTGGCGGTATGAACTATCTGGAGCTCTTAATGTTGAGTGACACGAGACAGGCTTCTTGCATGCCAGCAGCTTCATAATTGAATCACAAAAGAGACTTGGAAGACAGAGCAAGCCACAGGGCTACAGCAAGACACACACACACACACACACACACACACACACACACATATGCACGCACACACACATGCACAAACACACACACACAGCTTTACTACAGACAAAAAAACAACACAATTTCGTATCAACCCAATCAGGACAAAGATGCAGAGCAGCAGCAGGGTGAAAAGAGACATGATTCATTCACAGCAAGTATTGTCAAGGCCCCCTTTTTACTAGCCGCTGAGTCAAAAGATGAAACCGCCTCGAAAGACAAACGCCTCTGATTAGAACCACAGATGACTGAAAAAGGCGTCCCAATTAGACAGTCTTGAAATGGCAACGTACGCTACAACCACAAAACTTCCGGACCCACAGAGGATAAACAGGAATGCCTGAATCGTCAGTTTCGATGCTGTTTGTATTGCCCTGCTTAATCAGCCCGCTTTGATGGAGGGACCAATTATCTGTTCCCTGGATGGCGAGGATAAATGAACCTGCTTTTGAGCAAGGGATGAGAAACAGCTTGACACATTCTTGTCTCCCACTGAGCTGCATGTAACATCTTAAATTGTTTTGGGCAAAGCAAGCAATATCTTGTGGGGTTGTTTTGGGGAAAGCAAGCAATATCTTGTGGGGATGAGCTTATTGGATTTGAAAACACGTCTGTGTAGGATGTAAGTGATAAATCGCTGAAAGCATTTCTTTTGCCAACAGTTTGTCAAAACGAGCAAACCAATTTGGTTTCCAATAATATCAAGCACATGAACAGCAAATCACATTAAAAAAATACTGCTTTACTTTAATTGCAACTTAAATGGAAAAAAGTAAATCTGTCTACAAGTGAGGTGTCTGAGGTGGTTTGCTGAATGTAGTGGCCTTGATTAGTATCTCACGACTTCAAGACTATTTTTGCTGTGTTATTTCCATTGGCATTTAGGTCATTAATATAGCTGCCAGTGTCCGTCCTGACCCTGGGACAGGCACTCTCTAGAAAGACATAAGAAATACTGAACTCCTGAATTTATCTTATTACTGAGACATCGTGAGCCATTTTACTGTCCCCAAACTAACTGTGCTCAATGATCCTCTATGCATATTCTCACTCTAAAAATCATTCATTTTCCTTCTTTGTAGTTATTGATACCTTTATGACTTGTGATTAGAGTTATGATGGAAATCTGCATAAATTGTATGAGTTCATTAAGCAGTGACTATCATCTCAGTTTCATAAATAACTTTGTAAGCCGTTGAAGTTAATGTAGTTACTAATGCAAAAGCAAGAGATATACAGTATCAGTTGTTCGACCCTCACTTTCCCAGAGCAATCCCCTCAGTAGGATGTGATTTGTGTAAAAAGCCCCTGCATTTTTCATAATATAACAGCTTTGACCATTTCAATAATGCAGCTAGAATTATTAACAAAAAAGGAATATGTTTTCGCATATGTTGCAGTGTTCCACTTACAAAGCTGATAACGACAGAAAGATAAAACAATAGTTTTAAAACATTGACAATAAAGTATAAACAACATTTATCTTTAGAGTTACTTTACAAATACAGATCTCCTTCAACATAGCATTCTTATATGGGCATGCAACTGGCTGGTCTTCACTGCTGGAGTGTTCTTCATCTTCCACAACATGGCCTTGCTAGCAAGGATGAACACAGATTTAACTGATGTCTCCTTCAATTCCAAAGAAGTAACATCACTCAAAGCTGTGTTTATCCTCGCCCATTAGGGCTTCTTCACGATGGTAGATCTCACGCAGGTGTTTGGAGGGCGCAGGTTGGGTGGCGTCCATGGGGCAGTCCTGTAGTGCAGTTTATTCTCCAACATAACAACGTATATCACATACTGACAACATGCATATAACAACATTGTTTCTTATGCTGCAGTCTTTCATCTTCACAACTCTAGGCCATTGCATCTCAGAGCTCAGCAGTGAGGGCTAAAGTGTTACAGCTTTCACTTATGTACACGCATTGTACAAAATCACTTCATAATTTTACAAGTATCTACACAACTTTTATTAAATACATTTCCTCATGATCTCTCCAACACGCACTGTATGTGCACACGCATGCTATCAGGAAAATGAGACTAGGCCAGCTTTTGACACTTCATGTCCAAATCTCACATCTCTGATTTAATAAATAAGTGTTAATGAAACAGAGAATGAGGTAGGTATTAATGAAAAACATCAAAGGTATAACAGTGGGGTAATTATTATGTATATTTCACTGTCTAATTACTCCGTATGTTTGGTGTGGTGTGAATAATTACATTAACAGAAAATTATATTTGCAAAAAGAAAGGGTGTGGTTAAATGGTTTAACGAAGGAGAAATGTCAGCCTTTATGCAGACGCGATAAAGGGGGAAATTACAGTTCAGACGTGCTAATGAGTTTGCCATTATGGATTTAGGGCTTGATTGACATTTGGTTGCAAGTCTGGGAAGCTACATCTAAACTTTCCCCGCCATTTGTTCTTTGTTCAGTGTCAGAAGGCAATTTTGCGCATAATTATTTATTAAAAACAAATAAAATGTTTTTGACATCAGCCAACTACACCCCACTTCCCAGACCTTAATAGACCCATATTTTCATAAGACTGTTTATTACGTATGTGGCTGAAGAAAGTGTTCTGGTCTTTGCTGTCAAATGTAGTAATAATACTTGTGTGTTAGTATTATGCGTGATAAAAAGTAAACAATAGAACTGATATACTCCTAATGCTCACACGCCTTTGAGAACATTCTGTAAATACTGTACATGACTCGCAATTACTGTTTTCAAACCCAGTGAATGCTGCATTCTGGATTAAACTTAACCATGCTGCTCTAACTGGAAACAGAAGCATGAACAAATTCTTCCCAACTAAACAGACTCATCCCCTTCCATGTCCTTTGTTTCATTTAGTGACCAATGCTGTTAATGTTGCTACAGTAATTTATCTGATACCTTAGGAGTGCAGTCCTTAGGACTGTGCTGGTAAGTGTGTGAACCCATCCCTATGGATTATGGCTTGAGTTACATGCAGCTCAACCAGAGAGTGAGTCAGACCTCTTAGGTCACCCAAATCCCACTCTTGAGATGCAGGGGACATCCATTCAGTGACTCGATTTTGGGAAATCTACAGGCTGGGAATATGACTCATAGTTATCAAAAGAATGATTAATTCAAAATGGGAAAATTTATATTTTCCAGGTAATACAACAAGTGTATCTTTCCATGAAAGCCAGATCAGTGTATGCTTACACTTGTTTTAACACTTGTCTTGACACGTACAGTAAAGGATGTGTATAAATTGTTGTGATTTTAAAATATAACAATGCAGAGTCTGTAGAATCTTACAAAGCAAAGCATAGATGCATGAGATCTCAACTCAGAAGATTTAACCTACTTAGCAGCATTAACTTTGCTTCACCTTGAGTTGCCATGTCGAAGAAGTTAAGTAATAATTATCCATCCGTTCCTTGTAAGTCTAATAATTACTGGGTGTTATTTTTGTGATGTGTTCACAAAGAGCATCATTACTCTGATGGTAATGCTCCTTTTCTGCCTTGCAGTACACAGGCTTTGTCAAACACTGGCACTGTGCAGTCAATGACACTGGATAACGACTGGGGACAGATAATGGCTCTTTGTCTCCATGGGGTAAAAACCTTGGAGTTGTGAACAGAGAACAGCTATAACTGCACACAGTTGATTAAAAATGCCATTTCACAAAAACTTCACTCTTCTCACTGTCTGCCATAAACTACAACTTGCCTTCTGAGTTCTTGTATCTGAAAAATGATTCCAGTTAAATGCCAAAGCATCGTTATTATCAACCAGCGCCCAGTTCCTGAAGGCTGAGATGAGCTACTGCATTTGAGTTTGACACCTTGTCATTGTTAACAGGAAGTGAATCATTGGCCAACACAATTTTGTCTTGATTAATTACTGTAGTTCCTTTCTTCATTAGAGAAGGTATATCACAGATGTGTCAATAATACAGCATCACTCTCTGATTCTGTTCATGTTTGTCTGTCTGGTATGTTTAATCACTAATGATTTACTCTTCCAATCACGTCCTGCAGCTGCAGGGCACGTCAGGCATCCAGAGCCCAAGCCAGAGCCCAAGCCTGAGAGGAGTGATGGAGGGGGCAGCTACTTCTACCCCTAGTCCCTCCACCACTGCAGCCGCTGCCTGGGAGAGCGGAGGGTGGGTGCTGCTATTGATTAGCTGTCTAAGCCGGCGGCTTTACCCATAATGACAAGCATCTCTATGAGCACCTCAAACAAACATGCCTGGACACGGCAGCACACACTCAAGGCTCGGAGAAAGGCAGACAGTTATTAGGCGAAAGGGGGTCTATTGTGTGTGTGTGTGTGTGTGTGTGTGTGTGTGTGTGTGTGTGTGTGTGTGTGTGTGTGTGTGTGTGTGTGTGTGTGTGTGTGTGTGTGTGTGGAGAGGGTGGGCAAAGAGATTAAATGAGCAGTGAGCTTGACTTTCATTAGCATACTGAGGGAAATAATTGGCCTGGTATGTTGTTCTTCTTGCTGGATGTGGCACTTCATGTGCACAGGAGTGATTCTCCATGGTTCTGGTTCTCAGAGAGGCATCTCCCAGCAGCATGGCCATGTTCCACTGCAGCCTGCTCCATTCACAGCTCCCTATGCCCACGCACGTGCCTGCGCCACGCAGCCACTGTGGCGGGTGTGTATCGCAATAACTAGAGAGCAATTACGGTAACACCAACACATGTGCCTGTAAAATGAATATTTCCTGTGGGAATCCTTTGCGTGGGGGACCAGCTTCTTCTGCTCCAGCCCTGCACAGCAGCCTTAATTCCTCCACCCCACACCACCCCAACCTCTCCACTCCCCAGCCCCCCCATAGGAGGATTATGCAGAAGAGGGAGAACTAATTAAACACAACAAGCTGAGCAGAGGAAAGCAAACACGGCTTTCGGATTTGCTGCGTTTACATTACTCCCAACTGTTTTCAATACATCAATATTTGTAAAAATGTACACAACCTCATTGTAGGAGTACAAAAAACACTAGGAATACAAGGCCTAAACAATTATGGCCACGCCGTAAACATGAATCAAACTGCACAGTCTACTGGACCCTCTTCCAATTCTTATCTAGGCATGCACATTATCACAGCCACAAGGATGAAGACAAACACCGCTAGCCAGACACGGGCTGCCAGATTCATGAGATAGCACTGGCATCATGATGACCTTTCCAGAATGGGCTTCAGTGCTTTGCCAGGGCTAGATGACTGTAGCACCTATGACAAATTGGTGGACCAAAGGTTAAGGAAATATCTTTTCACGGTTATTTTCTTACAGATTCTTTCTTCTTTTTTCCCCCACCTTTGGGTCTTTACATCCTCTTTCCCTCTCCTTCTCTCTCTCTCTCTGTCTCTCCCTCTCTCTCTCTGGCGCTCTCTCTCTCTCTATATTTGTCAATTCAATGCATTGTTAATGGCATGACAAAACACACCATTACCCTTCAATCCATCAATTGCTGTTTAAACATTGATTTTACAGTATGATAGCATTTGCTTTAGGTTTTGGTGTCATCTTTGCTGTTCCACATACTCCCCTTCTGTCTCTACCCTTGATCTTCAGATTTTCATTTTTTTTCCTCTCCCTCTTTCTTTATGTCCTGTGTCAGTCCTTCCCTCTCTGCTCTTTTAATTAGTCACAGGGTGAGGTCACTCTACCCTTCCCTGGAGGGCCCTTTACAAGTTGGGGAGGTGTCCTGAGCAAAAGTCTAGGGGACAGACACCAAAGAGGGATAACTGCAGGATTTGATTTGCACCGTAAATAGAGTAGTGTGCAGTCACAGACAATACATCGACATACAGTACGTTTTCATAAATAAAAACTTGTGACACTGTAAACAAACAGATGCCTTTGAGAGATGGGATGTGCGGAGGTTAATGGAGAGGCATTAGCTTGACACTGCTTATCTAAACTACACCAACAAATACATGGGTAGTTCATAACCAAAATCAACACGTTTACTCAAAGCCAGCTTTTGGGTGGTGGTGAGTGGAAAGTTTCTTAGAAGTGCATTTCAAGAGTGATAAAATTCAATATGCAACCAGGTTCTCTATAGCTTCCCTGAAACTTGAGATTTAGTGATAATGAAGTTTTTTGCTGTGTATTCAAGCGAGCGCAATCTCATAAATTAGGCCAGCAGCATCAACTGAAGATTAAGCTATAAAGAAAATGAACTAGGAACTTACATTCACCGTCTGAAGGGAAAGTCCGCTGGCCAGGGGCATTATTCGTAAAGCAATTTCAAATAATGCAGCATGATTATACGCAGCTGAAGAGGGACTTTATACACTGCCCTATTAGTAGATGGTAGAGCAAAATACATGCTAGAAAGCCATTGGATCAAACTTCACTATTATACAGTCAGCCATGGTGTTACTATTAGGCTATGAGGTAGGAGTCTGCCAGACAATGTGCTGACAAACGGCCCCATACAAAACGCCCAGGACAATTCATCTGAGTCACGGAGGACAAGTCATTTTTTTTGCAGTGCGACTCAATGTATTGTGTAGCAATAACAATGTATTGTTTCAGCCACACAGATGACACATCTGCAAGCTAGATGACAAGGACAAACACACACAAAAAAAGGCAATTACGAAAGGCCATCAGAAAGTATTGTATTTGTGTAGGAGCTATCACCCCCTGTTATTTGCTTGAGAGATAATAGGCTCCTTTATAAGAATGCCAAGGCTATCATCCTCTCTGGCTCCATTTAAAAAGCATTATCACATTAGCAGATTAACGAGAAACTTGGCCCGAAAACATTATGGGTGCATCATTCATTGCCCAATGGCACTGAAGGAAAAATATAATTAGAGGACCCTTCAAGGAGACATTTTAAGAAGGAAAACTGAAGTGACTACACATCCAAGCTCCAAGTACACCAAGAGGCACAAATATTTAAGAACAGAGAAGAGAGTGTACTATTCCAACAAAAAAATATATACCTATACCTATATACCTATAAAGAACAAATGGGAATGATATTAAGATCTGTTTTTGTTCTGCAAAGTAACTAAAATAAATGTGGCAATAATGCTAAAACTTATTCTCAAAGATGTCACCACAATATGAGATAAAATATCTTACTTTGGCAAGGCATGGCTTCAGGTAATGTTAGTACATGTTCTTGCTGTTGGAAAAGTACTTAATTGTTGCAATTCATAATTTAACAAATGCTCATTCAGTAAATTCACTGTTTAAAAAGCTCAAAAATTGTGATGATTGTGACACAAAATATGTATTTGTTTTCGCATTCTCAGTGGGTTTTCATAAAACGTCCCTATAACCTATGTGACAGAAAAAAGATGGAACCTAGGAAAGGTCTTTCGTAGAGTCAGTTTAAAACTCTACCTCAGGGCTTCGCTGTGTTTCTGTAGTTTTGTATTTCCAAAAGGCAGTTTGCCATCACCACTGGAATATAATGTTTCAAACACAATGGCACCCGAACAGGGCACAGCTGAAATGTCTTACACTCCTTTTTCTTCAGTTCGGAGGTAAAAAGGCTGCTCTTGAGAATGACACTGACTGCAGTTTAGAGGGCACATTAACCCGTCTGGGAAGTCTTAAAATACTCCCTTAACTAGGGCAGACTTTGGGTCGGTTAGCACCGCGCAGACTTAACAGCGAGGAAGAACGTGAGAGAGAGCGATGGGAGGAATGTGCAAAATGAGATAGAGAGAGAGAGAGAGAGAGAGAGAGAGAGAGAGAGAGAGAGAGAGAGAGAGAGAGAGAAGGAGAGAGAGAAGTGAAGAAGGGGCCAAGACAGAAAAGATGAGAGAAGGAAGACAGAAATAAATGACAGCAAGAGGCTTGGGGAAAATAGAAGACAAATGACACAGGAGGGAGAAATTGAGTTGTGAATGAAAGAAACAGATGAGACTGAAAGAGAAAATGAGACCAGAGAGAGAGCGAGAGAGAGAGAGAGGCAAAGAGCTTCATGGAACAGCACTTGTATAACTAAAGGTGTCTGAGGACGTTGGAGGGTCAAACGTGAAGGACACATTTCAGCCGTTCCCCATTAGAGCTCTGAAGCACCGGGTCCAGTGGGACTCCTTCTCAGACAAAACCCGCCACCCAACAGCATTTACATGCAACGCAGCCCGTACCCTAGTGAAATAACAGCCCATTTTATGACGCCTGGAGCGCAAACTCCATAAACCGTCAATTTCAATTGACAATCTTTGAGAAAGTATCTGTTAAAACGATGGCCTCTCATTTAACATCAGTAGCTATTAAGCAGTGTATTCAGGAGATGGCTCTGTGGCTCGCTACATTGCAAGCTGCTTATCTGGACTTTTCCTGAAGATTAAAACATAAACTCACTAATGACCAACATCCCATGGCCAAAAAAATAGCATAAAGTCCAAGACACGGACTCCAGTAATCCAATCTGTTGTCTTAAAATCCTCACTCTGGGGAGAAATATTTGACAATCTCAATTGAGGATTAAACATGCACTGTTTACAGAGCAGAAAAATGGATACCATTTTATTGAGGTTTTTTTTTTTTTTCAACACAATCTGCATGGTCTCCTTTTATCTGTCCACACCTTCTAATGAACCCTCACAATGAGTGGCGTGTCAATAGAAAGGGGCTAACGTGCAAATTGCGTGATAGGCCACACAGCCAGCATTTGTCACCATTATGTGATATTTTGTGACTGCCACAAGACAAATGGGCCCCTGGGGGTAAATGAAAGAAGTCTATTCCAATATAATGGGAGCCATGATGCCGTGGCTCTGCGACCTGCAGCCCACGGTAATAGCCTGCATTACACATCGCAGTGTGCTTTAGTCTTGTTCCCTCGACAATGAGCTCTCCTTCTCACTCTCATTCATTAACCCCTCGGAGGGCCCTCGGAGGGAGAGAGTTGACAGACGGTCATTCGTTACCTTTGCCACCAGTGTCGATGTTATTGTGCAGCACTATATGCGTGTATGTGTGGGACCAATTGTGCTTATAGAATAGGTATGATGGGAGTGTATTTTGGGCACGACAATGAGGCAAGGTAGAGGAATTCATTCTGGGTTGACACTACGGCCTATATGGCCAGTATTACAGTAAACTGGGCATGCGGAAATAGAAACTGGAGCAACTACAAACTGTTTTCGATAAGAAACAACAGACTAACAGTAAGTAGTTTCCTGAATAAATGTCTGATAATGTCTTTTTACATTACACTTAGCTGACGCTCTTATCCAGAGCGACTTACAGATATTTACAGGGTTTCGGTTACAGTCTCTGGAGCAGTGTGGAGTTAGATGTCTTGCTCAAGGGCATCTCAACCATGGGTAGGTCGGGATTCTGATTGCAAGACCAACTCCCTAACCATTAGGCTTCAGCTGCCCCCCAGCCTTAATGGCAAAGGAAAATTCAGAGAAGTAATTCAGAATTAAAAAGCTTTTATAAACATGGACCAACATTAGGGAATACATTTCCATGTTTCCCTTTAAACAACCTGCACATTCTCACTGAAGAATGAAATGACTCAAAAAGAGATCCACAGATGCTGGGCTTGGTGTTTTTCCAAAAACATGAAAAACACCAAAAAGCCCATTATCATAATACAAAAAAAAATAAATAAACATATCCGTCAAATGCCAAACCTATTGTGCATTTTCATCACCCCTCCACTGCTGACTAAATGTCAGCTTCCTCAACCATTCCAAGCTTTTCCCAGCTGACAGACAGATGGGCGAAAAAGGTCCCTTGCAAAAGTAGCGCCCTTCCGAAGAGCTTTATTTATCCAGGGCAAGTTTCTATGGAAACCTCATATAGGACTTAACCTGAGATCAGAGCAGAGATATTGAAACCAGTGGTGCACGGATGGCCTGTGATCCACGCCCCCTCCTAATGCATATCATCCAGAGTGTCACAAGGCTGTACACTGCAGACTTCCCTTTCATGCTCAACACCACTCATCTCTCTTGATCATACAGACTATTGGGGTTCCCAGTCTTACTGGAATCTTTCCTATCATGCACCACACTCATAGCCCGGTAAACCAGCCCCTCCTACTTCATTTCATTTTGTACAGAGGGTCTGGAACAGAGACGGTCAGAAACAATTTGTTGGAGGTGTGGACTCTGCTGAAGTTAAAAAAAAAGTCCATCTGCCTTTACCCAATCGCTAACGCCTCGTCGTCACGGATGCAATTAGCTTACCTACGCAAATGTAGCACATAAGGTCAACGTCATGGCTAACGAACACACCCTCTGTTCGCTGATTGGATCGGTCTTGCTTCGACTTGCTAAATGACCCTCAAGAGATTCCGGTCCAGACCCTCTGTACAAAATGAAATGAAGTACGAGGGGCGGGTTTACCAGGCTACCACACTCAGGCACTATGTCCAAATGTTATTGTGGGTTGATGTTTATTTCATTTCAAAAGAACAACTTGTTTTTTTTCCCTCAAGCTTGGCAGAAACTAATTCGAATGAGTGGCAAAGTCGAAAGGTCAGAGAGTGCAAAAGCAAAGTCCACGAAGGCTTGATTCACATGTATTTAAATTAAAGCCAGAATGACAGTTTCTATTTGAGGATATGGCTGGCACTCGAAGAGAGCGGTGGGTGGCAGACGCGCTTCATCCGGATGCCAAACACAGATTTGTCAATTTAACTTCGCCTGCCACGTCGCTCGCAGATGAACTTTGCTACTGGACGGATGGAGAGAAACTCTGGAAAGGCATATCATGGAGACACTATGTCTATATTTACACCAGTATCGTCTATGCTGCTCCATTAGCACCCATTCAATATCCGTTAGCCAATAGGGGGAAAAAGGTTGTTAACATCTTAAAATTCATTTTATTTGCCAAAAGTGGATTCCAGTCAAGGACTAGACCTTCAGCCCCCTAAAACTAAGACATCGTCTTGCACACAGCTTTCTTTGCCAAGTAAAATCAAACTCAGACAGACAGACTCCCCTCATTTGAGTGGGTGGTGTGAAAAAAAGGCCCAAAGCAGATCAAGAGGGAGGCTCAAGAGGTAAGGGAGCTCAGCGTCTGTTTGTTTGTTTGTTTGTTTGTTTGTTTGTTTGTTTGTTACCTTGCTTGCTTGTCATGGGTAAATAAAAACACCCACAAGTGCTTAAGAGCTGCAATAGAGCTGAGAGAAGACTGTTATCTGAGAGAGAAAGTATCTGTTAAAGCGATAGCCTCTCATTTAACATCAGTAGCTGTTAAGCAGTGTATTCAGGAGATGGCTCTATGGCTCGCTACATTGCAAGCAGCTTATCTAGACTTTTCCTGAAGATTAAAACATAAACTCACTAACGAGCAACATCCCATGGCCAAAAAAATACCATAAAGTCCAAGACACGGACTCCAGTAATCCAATCTGTTGTCTTAAAATCCTCACTCTGGGGAGAAATATTCTGCATATTCAACCACTCTTTACCACTAATGAGCGCGTGTAAGAATGGCCCTTCCAGGTCTAATGACTGTGACCAAAGCTGCCGGTGACAATAAAGGCCATTGGGGATACGCTGTCACAATCACCGATGGTGGTGGAATAAGCGCAGCGGGAGGCTATGAAGTGATGCCACACCTGTCTGTGAAGACTGGGGCAGGTGTTAAGTAAACCACCTCAGAGTAAATCTCATTTCCTCTCTGTCACACAGTCTTCTCCCTCTCTCTCTCTCTCTCTGTCTCTCTCTCTCTCTTCCTCCCTCTCACACACTCTCTCACTCTCTGTTTCACTCACTCTTGTTATTATATTTCGCAGTGGCAGACTGTGTTTCTTTCCGTTTGTTATTTCTCTTTTCCGCTGACATTTTTATTGTCGCCACACAGCAATTAGTGGCTAGAAGGAGTTAGAAGTCAAGAAAACAATGCGGCGCTGACAGCGATGCGTCTACAAACACCATCTGCTTGTTGATGTGTGATATTATTTCCTTTTTCTCATTTTCTCCCCCAATAACTGCCTTTGATTTGACAAATATTAACAGCTGACCCCGCTGTGTGTGTGTGTGTGTGTGTGTGTGTGTGTGTGTGTGTGTGTGTGTGTGTGTGTGTGTGTGTGTGTGTGTGTGTGTCTGTGTGTGTCTGTGTGTGTGTGTCACTAAGGTGGAATCTGAAATATGTGTGTGCTAGCACTTGAACAGCGCGCACACACACACACACATACACACACACACACAGAGGCAGGCTGAGGACATCCATTACAGAGTGAGAAGAATTCAACAACTGTATTAATTGTGTCTGCTATTTTTGAAGTTGACCAGAGCGACAAGGGGACAATCTTCACCAAAGCTCTTGAAATGTGGAAAATTACATATGACATGTTAGGGTTCCATGGGGCGTATTTATCAGTGAAGTATGCCCTAATTCCATTATTAGCCCCCACAAAACCTCCCTCCAAATTAGCTACGTTGACATCATCAGTGCCACTGGCCCTCCCATTGGCTATATGAGGACAATAAACCTAGCCTGAGCGCACAAAGTCAACCCTAATGAAATTCCCTTCGCTCTAGCAACTTTAGCACGAGTGTGAAATGATCGGCATAAGTCAGATTCACAGGATTTTTTTAGCATGATAAAAAGGCCAAAGAGGCCTTTAGCAAGACAAAGAATTATGCCATATGACAATGGCAAGGCACACACTGGACACTGGACATTTTGGGTCATGAAAAGATGTTTTTATTGACAAGTTCTGTTCACTCGTCCTTCCCTATCTTCTTTGTGGTACACTGCAAAAGTGCTGACCATCTAGCACTTTAGCTAAACCCCTGTGGCTACACAGTGGCAACTGACACAAATTACAAAACACAGGGGGAAGCAGAGGGAGCCTGAATCACTGGAAGAAATGTAGTTAAGTCCATTCAGTCATGATTCATCGCCAGTGTTTGCTTTCTCTCTCTCTCTCTTCTCTCTCTCTCTCTCTCTCTCTCTGTCCCCTCTCCCACTCTTTCTCCATTCCCTCTCACTCTCTTTCTCTCCTTCATTTTGTCTCTCACTCTCCCTTTTTACTTTCTTTTTCTGTCTCTCTCTCTCTCTATCTTACTCTCTCTCTCTCTCTGTCCCTCTAACACACAGAGACACACACACTCACTCACTCACACACACACACACACGCACACACACACACATACACATACACACACACACACACACACACACACACACACACACACACACACACACACACACACGCACACACTTGCGACTAATTGCACTGTGCGGCTATGAGAAGTTTTTCCCTTTGAGCGCAGTTTCTCACAACAATTGAGATTAATCACCTGGGCATAAGTGCGCTTAGCTTTGCCTGGAATGTGCAGCTCGGGACCCCCCCCCCCCCCCCATTCTCCTTCTCCTTCTCCTTCCCCCCGTCATTTTCCCCACGAGCCTTTACAATTATCTGTGCTTAAGATCCAGCGTACAGGCGACCAGCTGCACCATCAGCAGAGCGAGGACCCCAGGGGGCAGCCAGTTACACCAGGTGGGGAGGGTAGTGGTAGTGGTGTTTGTGTGTGTGTGTGTGTGTGCGTGTGTGTGTGTGTATTGTGTGTGTGCGTGTGTGTGTGTGTGTGTGTGTGTGTGTGTGTGTGTGTGTGTGTGTGTGTGTGTGTGTGTGTGTGTGTCTGTGTCTGTGTGTGTGTCTGTGTGTGTCTGTGTGTGTGCGTGTGTGTGTGTGTGTGTATTGTGTGCGTGCGTGTGCGTGTGTGTGTGTGTGTGTGTGTGTGTGTCTGTGTGTGTGTGTGTGTGTGTGTGTCTGTGTGTGTGCGTGTGTGTGCGTGCCAGCGGCAGTGCTGAGAAGCCGTGTGGAAGCAGGTGGGTGTTTATGGATATATGACTGTTTATGTTGTTGTTGGATGTAAAATGATCTCGTTTTCTTTTCAGGAGGCGGTAGCCTGGTATTACCCAGGGCCCTGTGCACAGCCTCATGGCTCTCGGGAAAGGTGACCTGTGGTGAGGATAATGGCCGATCAGCCACTTTTTCTGCATTGCTGCTTTAGTAATTGCACACATATACTCATGCCGTGTTCTCATGGCCATGTTCACACCCACATATAGGCCTCAGAGGGAAACAGGAAATAAAGCAATCACCCACATAATATCATTCTCTCTCTCTCTATCTCTATTGCTCTCTTTCTCTCCCTCTCTCTCTCTCATTCATTCTCTCACTCCCCCCCCCCTGTCTTTCTTGTTCATTTTCTCACTCCTTTTACTCAATCCCCTTTCTCTCTTTCTCTCTCTCTCACACACACACATATTCTTTCTGTTTCCCTGTCCCTGCTTTCACTCTGTCTCTCTCTCTCTCTCTCTCTCTCTCACACACACACACTCACACACAGACAAACACACACACACAAACACAAACACTACACAGTGAACTGATCATAAAGAGCCAATATTGCCAATCAGATTAGAGGCGGTGTTTTGGATGACTGAGTGTTGTAATATAAGTCCAGCAGGCCCAGGGCGCTCCAGATGCCTGCCTGCCCGCCTGGCTTCCTGCCTGCCTGACTCCCTGCCTGGCTGGCTGGCATCAGGGGCAGCCGTAATGAGGAAGCGAGGGTGTGGAGGTGTGCAGTGCACTACCGTGGTGCTCCGGGAGGGAAGGCTAAAAGGCTCAGGGAGGAGTGGGTGAGATTCGATTACCTGCCACGAGGGAAAGTGCCGAGTGCCTAAAACGCTGGCCGTGTCTTTCTACGGCCGGGTATTTCTCACATTTTTCATCTTCCCTCAATGAGAGACACCGCTACATGATTTCATTTTGATACCTGGGTCAGTCACTGTGGAGCGGGAAAGGCTCTGAAGAAAAAGAAAAAAAAACAGTATTGACATACGGTAAAGAGATCTAAAGTTGGAAGGTGAGAGAAGGATACTGAAAGAAAGAGTCTAGGAAAGAAAATAAAATGAAAAAAAGAAAATAAGTTGACAGAAGGAGGGAAATGTAAGAAATGAAAATAAATACATTTTCAGTATCTGGCAAATAATATGTGCTTTTCCCCACTTGTGTCTTTGTTTTGTTCCATCATCTAATGACCTTTTCACAGCTCACTGAGGCAGTGGGCAACAGTCCGACTGTGTGTCTGGGTCTGTCTGCCCCAGCCAAGAGTTGTCACATTAGATAGTGTAATAGCACACACTATAACAGACACACACACAAACAAACATACACACACACACATGCACCCATGCATGCACGCACACACACACACACAAACAAACACGCACACACATGCACCCAGGCATGCACACACACACACACATGCACACACGTCTACACACACACAAACATGGATGCACGCACACACATGCAAGTACACGCACACGTCTACGCACACACACACACACACACACACACACACACACACACATACCACATGTCGCAAGAGAGGTGGGCCTGCTCTGTCTAGTGATTGTCGGCCCTTAAACACCAGCCATTGCTTTCTTTATGCCAGCTGCTCTGTGGGGTGACATTATCACCATGCCCTTTCACTCGCTCTCCGACAGCAGTGCAGTGCAGAAAAAGACAGAGTGAGTCCTGAACCACACCACCACAGGAGTCAAGCTCAGCAGTCACACGAAGAGGACTATACCTAAGGCTGCACAGTGTACCACAAATATCGCAATATTGCTGCACAGTGTACCACAAATATCGCAATATTGCTGCACAGTGTACCACAAATATCGCAATATTGCAATATACATATTGCGATATACATATTGCGATATACATATTACGATATACATATTGCAAAACATGATTTAGCTGCAATGAATAGTACCATTCTTGTAGCAATGCTTCGGTGCTCCACATTAAAATTTTTGGCAAAGCCGATGAGATCTATCTATCTATCCTTCCATCCATCCGTCCATTCATTAATCCATCACATGTGCTCTCTGATGTTGAGTGATAAAGGCAGTGTCCAATCTGAGTCCTGATACAGGCTGCTGGGTTGGGAGTAATGAGGTTATTACTATGCATATCCAGGAGGTGGCAAGGAACACAGCTTAAAGGCTTACATGTTTTAACTGATTGCGGAGGGCCGCTGCCATGATCATGCCCATAACCACACGACTGGCTGTGTTAGTGTTTGTGCATTTTATTATATTATGTATATTTTATGTTATTGCACCTTACATATTGCACATTTCCCTTTTTCACCTTCACCAGCTACCAAGAAGAGCTACCTCAGACTTCCTTCTTGTTGGAGGCGTATATGTCTACCTGTATGTCTTATGTCTATTTATTGTTGATGTCTGTATACACTTCATGTCCATGAGTGTGGCTGTGTGTGTTTGTGTGCGTGTGTGCGTCTGTGCGTGTTTTAGTTTAAATTGCACATTTGATGTCTGGTGAAACGCAATGTCAATCCTCTGTGTTATGCTTGTTACATAGTGAATTGACAATAAAGTACACTTTGACTCTGACTTTGTGAGTGTTGCGGTGTTTGTGAATCGCGTCACAGTCAAACTGTTTATATTAAAATACTGTTGCACTCCAGCACAGATGAATGAATGAGTCTTTTATCTGATGCTCACAGTGCTCAGCTAAATTG
>CM050216.1:26951242-26981242 GCA_027475355.1 Coilia nasus
AGAGAAAGCAGCACGGTCTTTCAGTAGTCACACAATGCGAAGCATTGGCACACTGTCACAAACCGAGTTTCAGGAGAAAGCAAAAAAGGCTGTCAGTGGTGTGCTTGTAAAAAGACTTTCGAGTCTTGATGCAATAACCCCATCTCAGCGTTCACAATCTTCTGGTGAGTTGGCCAACCTAAGTGATGTCTGTGGCTAAGAAAGAGGAACCCCATTTTTTGTTATGGCTGATTTGGCAGCATCTACTCTCACAGAAACCTTTGTAGATGAGTTGATGTATCTGGTGCAGTCTGAGGAAGAGGGTGTTGAAACTGAGCTTGACGGGGATGATACTGATACCCATAGGAAAGAATCTAAGTTTGCAGCTCTTGGTCTTTTCAACAAGCTTAAAAGCAGAGTTAAAGATATTTTTACAAAACCAAAGCTGCAATATCCTGGGCAGCCACCAAAAGACGTAGCTGAAGCTCCTACCATAGACCAAGAGCGTAAAACATCCCAGGAGGATTTGGACTCATGCACTAAAGAAGTTGTCAGTCAGATTGTAGTGGTGTACAAGTCCATGAATGAATACGAAGATGACAAATTAAATAAGGATGGACGAACCTCCAGGGAGTCTTTGGTGAATGTGGACTTTGTTGACAATGTCTTAGCACAACTTGAAGACTTGGCAGATGGCTCTAATGACACTCAAATGGGTTTAACTACTGACATACAGTCACCTCTCCATCATCAGGAGAGTGTTATCAACAAAAGTCCTTGTGGGTCAAAAGGCACCAGATCCAGTGCTGCCTCTATGCTACTCCCAACTGACACTCCACAGAATCTCTCCAGTGAGAAGGTTGTTCATGACATAATCGAGCAAGTCAGTGAAGGTTTAATTAGGCCTGTAAAGACTTATAGAGATTCAGAGGCATCAATTACCTCAGACAGCCTAACAAGACATGCAAAACCTTCTAACTTGACTGTCCAGTCCAAGACACGTAAAAGGTTTAAACATTTGCAGGTGAAAGTGAAAAATGTGTTCTCCAAAAATCTTGGTTCAGATGAGATTAAGCAGCAAAGAAATGCAGAAAAAGCTGTGACTAAAATGGATGCTTTGGTTGACAATGGACAATCAGGCATGGGTGAACCAATGAAGGAAGATGGGCAGCAATTAAAAGAGGAGCCCCTCGCCTCTCTGATGATGCAGCAAGGGATATTTCCCTGCCGTTTTTGGGAACAGACGAGTATTGCTGCTTGGTCACAATGCTGATCCCGAGGTTAACTGCCAAGATTACAGATCAGCAAGTTGTTTCTGCAGATCTCATGGAAGGCACCAGAGAGCAAGTTGAGAAGGTCATCTTACAGCTTATTGGTGTTTCAAGACTTCCAAATTCACCATCTCACCCAAAGAATGCTGAACCTCAGAGGGTCTATGAAAGTGTTCACGAGTACCTAACAAAGGAGTTTGGCACTGCAGCTGCCCTTAAAGCTGTTGACACACAAGATCTGTCCTTTGACTAACTCCTCATTGAGAACTTGACAAAAAAACTACTGCACACATGTGACATGAAGGATCCAGAGACCTTGACTGCTCCACGACCTGGAAAGCTTTCAAAATTGAGGTTCAGTCTCAAGGTAAATGTCTTACTGTAACATTGCTTGTTTCAATGAATTATATAAAGTTTAAACCTAAAGTCACCTTATTATTTGTTTATTGTTGAAGTTACCATAGAATGCATGCTTCCACTAACATACCTTCCTTAATACTATGTTTGTCTGCAGAGACGCATATTTGGCAAAGCCAAAGTGGGCCCTGTAGATGAGAATCGGGACACAAGTAAGTTTCCTTAATCTCGCTCTCATGAACTCAGGCTTGGCTGGACTTGGTCTTACCCTTCATCTTGCTTTGAGCATTGACCATCAGCCACAAAAATAATAGTAAAAATAATAATATAATAATCACCTTTGAAATTTGCCCTTTATTAACAGACCAACATCAGGACGCCTCAGCCTCTCTTTCTCCCAAGGACAGCTCCTCATCAAAACCTAAGAAATACTCTGACTTGTCGAAGCTGTTCTTGTGCTGCATTAAGCCGAACTGAACCTTTGACACTCTAGTGAAAATCCTAAAATATGAGAACAATCTCAATAAATAAACACTGCATGCACTTATTGTGTGAATATAACTCTGCACTGATACACATGCACACAAGCTATCTGCATCACACTGTATTGATCACATGTTCTGTAGTAGTCTCTTCCTTGTGTACACACAGACATATACAGTTGCACTCACCCTCACTCTTTCTCTTTCTCTCTCTCTCTGTCTCTCTCTCTCACACACACACACACACACACACATACAGAGAGTGCTAGAGAGAGAGAGAGAGAGAGTGAGAGAGTGAAAGAGAGAGAGAGAAAAGAACACAGCATACACTCATATTCACTCCTTGTACTTCAGTCTCTGGTAATGATCAGCTCGGAGGAACACTTTTAGATGCAGACTGTGTGTCTAACTCACTGCTGCTTGACTGCATATGAGAGTTAGGAGTTTGTGTGTGTGTGCACGTGTATGTATGTGTGTGCGTGCATGTGTGTGTGCAATGGTTTCTGTGTGTCTGTGTGTGCATACATTAGTGCCACCCTACCTAATGTACCATACTCTGCTAGTGTCATCTATAAACACAAGAGCAGTAACTGTCCCCATCACAATCACCATCATCATCATCATCATCATCATCATCATCTCACAGATCAGCTGTGACTCGTCGCCTCTGACGCCATTTTGGAGGCGGTACAATTACGGGCCATTTGGGGCAGGGCGCTTACGAGAGCCGTTTTGTGGGCGCTGGGTATGCATCAGTGGGCTACAGAAAAGGGGCAAGAGGGTTTTCAGAACAAAAACCCAAAAATGATAGTCTACCTACACACTGACAGGAGCCTATCCATGTTAAACACACATCTGTACTTGTCCCCATTCCAACGACAAACACACACGTACAAGCATGCACGAACACATTCACACATACACATATACATACAAAAAGCCTGGCCCCCATCCCAAACGCTCTCTCTCTCTGTCACACACACACACACCACACACACCACACACATATACACTACTACGCACTTCTCTAATAAAATATATTGTCATGCAGGGTGCAGCTAAGGCTAATTGACACCTTCACTGGTCTAACCTTTTCAAGGCGAGAGCGCCCGTCCTTATTACTTTCAGTTTGTCAGAATCAGAATCAGTTTCATTGGCCAAGTGTACTTACATATACAAGGAATTTCACTCCGGTAGATATAGGCTCTATACATTTAAAAAGCAGACATATAGTAGTATACATTCAATAGACGAATAGAAATATATATACACATGCTGTACAATGGAGGCAGCAATATACATATACTGTAGGCCTCTATGTACATTGTGTGCGCAGACCCACGACTGCTACCCAGGGCTGGTGACTGGTGAATGACAGACAGGAGAGGTGACTGCTACCTGACTCGTCTCCTCTGTGATTCTGACAAGCTCCGCCATGTCTGTCTTTTTGTCAGACAGAGAGAATACCGTGTGCTTGTCAAACACAGGCGAGACAGAGAAATTACTCTGAGCGTGTCCAACACAGGCGAGACCACATAAGCATTCCGTACCGAGTTCCAGCCCAGTGGGATTCTGGGTAAAATAATATTTCTGGACTCAAACGCCTAGACTTTGCTTTCAGATCACCACTTTAAATGCTAAAGCAAGAAATTAAATAATGAAACAGACTGTTTTGATTCCGCTGTCACAATATTAAAACAATGAATAATTCATGCATGTTATTAATGAACTTCTGGAGCATTCTAAAGTGATGCAGACACTGACAGAGCCCGGTGAAATAAATAATGCAAAAGATATGCTGTGGATTAGGGGTTCTGTGAGTGTTTAGTTGGCGTATTTGTGTGTGTTAGTGTATGTTCGGGTCTTTATTTGTTCACTATATGTGTGTGTCAAATATATCCCTGAATGATCTTTCCAGTATAAATGTTGTACACACACATGTACGCTTAGCATTGGATATGATTTGCATTTCCTACATGGAAACTACCACACAACCAAAAACACATACAACCAAAAACATACTCTCATTCTCTCTCTTTGTCTCTCTCTCTCTTTGTCTCTCTCTCTCTCTCTCTCTCTCTCTCTCACACACACACACACAGACACAGACACACCTCTTAGGCCTCATGCACACCCACCACATTGCACGTGAGCATTGCGGGATGAAAGCTGTGCGGTAAGCGACAGTTTCGCGTGTGTGTACCAACACCAGGCATGTCTGCGGCACAGTACGTCCGCGACACATTAGCTGCCAGCCCCGTCTTTAAATACACATGGCCCTATTGTAGCCCCCTCTTTAAGTGCGCATAGCTTGTACCTGTTGTCATCACTTTAATAAATGTCTTTTTCTTTTTTTCTTTTCTCATTTTAAATGATGATTAGAAAGTATAACTGCGCATAGTACCAATTGATCACTTTGACAAGGCCGACTGAATTTTTCACATAGTTCTAAAACATGTAATTGTTGTCAAATTAGCCTTTATTCTCTCCCAGTTCAAAATAGAGTTTGTAAAGTTGTAAAGTTTGAAGGGGAGGGAAGAGAAAGGTGGAAAAATACAGGTCACAATGCCACAACACCTGGTATGACAAGCTCAGTATTGATAGCTGCCCAGCTTTTGCTTCATGCAATTGTAGGTGAGTGGTCATATTTTTCACAGTCGGGAGGTTTTTGAGGTATCCCTGCCAATACATAGGATAGCAACACATTGATAGCATAGTTGACATGAAATGTATAGTTTTGCTATAGCTTTTAATAGGATTCTGGCTGTAAATGCTCATACCGCTTGCCTCCTGTGCAGAAAAATAGACTTAATAGATCTTCATATTTGTAGAATTAAGTTAGATTTTCTAGTTGCAGCGCGGTAGCTGTGCGGTCGAGCTGTTTTAACACGTGCATGTACCACGTGTGGTGTGCATGGTCTAATCTGTTAACACGCATTGAAAGCGAATACGGACACAAACCATGCACGCACCGCAAACGCAAAGGTTTTGGTGTGAATGAGGCCTTAGCAGTCGAAACAGTCACACTGCTACCAAGTCTGACCCATTTTGTTCCATCTAAGTGTTTAAGCGCAGCGCAAACTGAGAGGAGTTGAGAAAGAGAGCGACAGCTAAGGGCAAAATGGACCACCACCACCCTCCCACCTGTCACCCCCCACCCCCTTGCCCCCCTCCACCTACAACACATTTCCAGTGCTGCCGTCAATGAGGAGCTTTCACCCACTGTCGATGAATCACATCCGGATGTGGATGTGGTTGTGAGGGAGGCCCTCAGAAACAGGAGGAGGGAATAAAAAATGAACGCAAACAGACAGAGAGGGGGAGAGAGAGGAGTGTGCGCATTATCATTCAAGGTATATACCGCGCAGTAGAGGTATGCGGACCACGTCACCTACTCCAGATGTTAATGCGATGGGTGCGATATGCAGATAAGGAGAGGGGAGAGAGAAGCATATTTTCTATTGGAGATAAAGGCTTGTTGGGATTAGAAGGCCATGCATTAATGCATATGCCCCCTTCTCCTTCTCATTTTCGCCCCCTCACGCATACACACATATACGTGCCTACACATACACACCCACATACACACGCACCCGAACATGAACACACACACACACGCACACACACAGACACATTCACACCATCTGATTCATAATGCAGCACACAATCGAAATTCAGACAGGGTTGAGGAGTCACACACGTGTGCTTGCCTGCATCTTTGAAAAAAACAAATACACACAGAACGCACACACACACACACACATATACACACACACACACAAAAGTACACTCAGAAAGGGATTTCCTATCGGTCTTTTACTCACACATAAAGATACACTAAACACACACACACACATACACGTAAAACAAACAAACAAACAGCTCATCTGAGGCTGTGCCATGAAATATGTAAATAAACACACCACAAACACGGGTAATGTGAATTATTCAGAGAATAAGTGTAAGTGTTGGCCAACACAGAGCAATCTTGGCTAATGTGCATGAGAGACACACAGTGTTTTAGGGTGGTTGTGGGGTTGGGGCCCATTTATTTGTCGCTAAAACAGAACAAAAAAAGAGAGAGAAATATGGGACGTCTATATAGGACATCATACATGATGAGAATTAAATTAGGATACACAGGCCCACTAGCTATCGTCTTATGTTCTCTCGTGTCCGTGAAGGGCTTTCCATGTCGATGCAAGTGTCTCATTAGGGGATTTGGGGGTTGACTGTGGGAGTCAGGTGAAAAGAGTGTAAATATTTTAGGAATCATGTCATGGATTAGAAGGGGCTTGTCAAAGGAATCAAAGGCATCTTCAAAAAGGAAGGTTTTATGCTGTTCACCTCTCTCACGCATTCACACACAGCAAACTGGGGATAACCTTCAAACTCCTCAAACGCTCTTTTCTCTATCTCTGTCTCTCTCACACACACACACACACTCTCTCTCTGTCTTTCTATCTCCCTTCCTTGCACACACACACACACACACCAACATGCACACACCTACACACACTCAAAATCAAACACAAAAGCAGGTCAGGAGTTCTGGGGAAGAAAATCTTCCCAACCATTTTGTCTTATTCTTTCAAAAGAGTGCCCCATGCCATTGCAGTGAGATTTGAAAAGGGCAACTTTTAGACGGGAGACCTACACACCTCGACATTATCCAGGCAGTGCAGGATAGAAGCAAAGAGATCAAGGTCTCTCCTTAGAACCTCTTCTCTTCTCACGCTGTGCAAATACCCATCTGGCACAACCCCCCTTCAGAAGGCAGCCTTGGGTTTGGAGATGTGTGGAGAGGGGATTTTGCACTGGCTGCCCATAGTGACTTCTGACCGGAGGGCCAGTCTTTCAGGCAGACTGCTAGGCTGTCTCTTCAGGCACACTGCCTCATCTTTACAACTGGCAGTTGTTTTTTCCCAAGCAGCCGCACAGGTAGCCTGGGTGTGCCCATACTGCCTATGATGCTGCATTTTCATTTCGCAAGCAAGTCAGTCTGGCCAAGCTGCCTGTCTACACCGTTTCTGCTTCGGCAAGAATATGGGGCCAATGAAAATCGAGCATTTCAAAATGGCAATGACGCGGTAGTTTGGCGACCGGAAATCTATCTCAGTCACTGTCAACATGGCGAATGTGGAGCAAACGCAAGATTTCAATGCAGCTGTAGCTGCTGTTTTGGACGAATTCAAAGGGAAGTTCTCTCTGAAAATACAGCAAAGGGTAGCCCTTAAAGCATTTGTTGCGGAAAAGGACGTTTTCGCAATGCTACCGACCGGCTTCGGTAAAAGTTTAATTTATCAGTTAGCCCCGCTGGTAGCCAAGTCGATTGGACTTTGCGAGAACGCTGTTGTTGTGGTCATTTCGCCTTTGATCGCACTGATTCATTTTTCGAATATCAATATTAAATGACCAACACCAGCCACTCTCATGTTTACCTCACAAGTCCGACAAAAATAATTTAACGCCATTTCTATATGACTACAGGCTACTACTACTTTTTGTTTGGATCAAGTAGTTTCTTTCACTGGGTATACGTCAGAGGGCAGAGGGGTGTGATTGGTTGAAGCTTCATCCAGTAGCAAACAGAGGCATTTGAAAGAGGCGGGTTAAGCCCGCCTTCTGAGAAATGGGTTTACAACACAGCTTGGCCAGACCAATGCTCACAGAGCATTGACAAGTCGCGATAGCCAGGCTACCGCACAGGCATTAAGAGTCATGGTCAAAGCAAAACTGAGCCGTGACTGTGGTTGAAGCAATAATGGATATCAGTGAAAGTCATCTTTTCTCTGTTACTCACACACACACACACACACACACACACAAACACACAGACCCTTGGGGCTTTGTCATGCTGGCTCACAGCAGAGACGTCCTGTAATGCTAGACTGCGTCTGTAAAGAGCCCATGAAGATGAAGAGGGAGGGGTGACAAGGTCAGCCTGCCCTTGCGCAAGAGCCGAGGGGTGCCGAGGAGCAGAGGGTGAGGAATCCCATTTCCACAGGAAACAAACAGAGGGCAAACGACACAAAGGGAAAGAGAGACGGAGAGCAATTCATGAAATAGTCATTGAGGAAAAGCATTTTAGTAGGTGCCACAGGGTGTGTGGGTGTTGGTAAAATAAAAGAGGGAAAGACGAGAGACAATGACTCCACTTGTAATGTCTTTGGGTAAAATGCACTGCTGGTCTGTTAAGATAAGTGCACAATACACTTCATCTAATGGCAAATGAATGTAGAAGTGATCTCGTAAGTGCCATGAAATGAAAGTACATTTTGAATGTGTTCCGCAGCCACTGCAGTCCCTTGATGGGACAATGACGAGGCACAGAGCTGAGGATGTCAGCTAAATTGAAATCCTCCATTTTATGCATAGACAGTTTAAAGTTCTCAAAGTAGTGGCCATTATATCTTGAAACTCCTCCTCAAAACACAGCCTCCCAAATCAACATACTTTCCATCCTGGGCTGCCATACAAAGGCAAAGTGTAGTAACTACTGTATGTGAATATTATAACTGGCTTCGAAGTTGTCACACTGCCCAGTCAAACGTGTTGTACGCATAATAGTGATGACACTTTTATGTACTTTCTTAATAGGAAGAAGCAAGAGATTTAGTCACATGACAATTAAGGTGTTTTGATGAAGTAAATTTCCAGTCTAAACTCAGTTCTGACAAAATATGTAGCTACTGCCTTTTGGCTTTGTAGGGCAGTGGGGAAGGTTCAGGTCGCTTCTTTGATGCTAAATAATCCTTTCCTATGGAGGTAAACCAGCTGACAGATAAATCCCAGAGGGCTGCCAAAAAAAGCCTGCGTCCTCCTAGATCAATGCCATGCTTGTCGGCGAGATTAATGGATGGGATTCTCCCCACCCCCCCTTACACACACACACACACACACACACACACCGCACCCCCCCCCCCCCCACCCACATATAACTGGGTGGCAGCGGCCCGCTCTGCCTGTCAAATAAATCTGTGGCAGCCCAACGTCGCTAAATCTCCACATCCAACCTGCCCAATTCTATCGCTACGCCGATAGATGGACAGAGAGGTTTGCCGGCCAGCAAGGTTTGGATAAGCGCTTTATTTTTATTATGGAGGTGTAGCCTCCACTGTTGTTGTGTCATTCTGTCTAAAAAAATATATCAATGAACATATAAAAAGAACTGGTGGAAATGTATGTGTGATGGGTTGAAATTTCAGTAACATACTGGGGGTCAACATGACATGATGCATGCGAAGCAACGCACATGTGTGTTTCTGTAAACTGTCACTAGTGTCGGATTATTAATGACAAACATGGCGTCGCGTGCCTGAGGCGTGTTTTAATTTAAGGCACCCTGGCCCTCTGAGCCTCGTGCGGTAGCATGTCAGTGAAGAGTGGCGTGGCGAGCCAGAGCTTGATCTGACACCATCAATTAACGTCGTGCTGCGGAGCGACTTCATCTCCTCAAAGCCTGCCCGCCAGCACCATCAGTCACTGCTGAAATATAAACGCTTTTTTTCTTTTGCTTTTTTTCTAGCCTTGTTTTCTGGTTGTGGACTGAAATGAGATAGGAGCATGATTGATGTCTGCGTCTTTTTTGCAGACGGAGGGTTTCTGTAATTTGTGAATGTGAGGTGTACCGTCTGAAAGACAATGTTTGGGGTGTGTGTGTGTGTGTGTGTGTGTGTGTGTGTGTGTGTGTGTGTGCTCTTCTCAAAGTAGCAGCCATTTTTAATATGTGGTTCTTAGGGTGAGTTGGATTTCACCCGTGCCTCTGGTCTCATAATCAGCTGTTTGTTCACGAGGCACGTACTTCTCAGCGGTGGCAATTTGGGCCTTTTGGATTAAATTAGGCTAATGACAGAACGATAGCTAGGACTCATTCATCACAGGTGGTTCACTTGGCAGAGCCTGCTAAAAAGATGAAGCCACAGAGTGCATCTTCAGGAAAAAAGGAACAGACGCAGCAGTTTGTCACTCATGAAATAAAATGCCACTTACCTTGTAGATGCAGAGATGGCTGTTTGTTATTGATATAAACATAACATTATACATGCTACTGTATCATGTCTTTATCACAAAATAACACACAAAAAGGCAGACACAGATTCACATACACTGTACATGGACGAACAAACAGCAGGCACAAATAGCGAGCGATTCCTGAGTGAGTGTGCAGCGCCTTATTTTTCTTCCTCTGTAAATCTCATGAATCCTTGCCGGCAATTTAATTTCGCACGAGAGCTGTGCTTGACGACCATATCCAACTTTGCTGAGCCTTATACATCACACCAGTGCATTCGCTTATGGAAACATAAAGTGGTTCAAGTCTTGCCTACAGGAAATGACAGTGATTATTCATGGGTCTGTGCCGCCTTGCTAGGCTACGCGTTGGCCTGGGAACTGTACATGTTTGTTGTTTGTGTCTTCCAGGCTGGTGACATGCATCTATGCAACACACAGAAGCAGTAAGCAGGGAGCACAGTGGACAACAGCAGCACAGGGACACACACACACACACACACACACACACAAACACACACACACACACACGTTTGCTGTACGTACTGTAGGAGAGAGGGACATCCAGGCTATCTCTCCAGGACATCCCCAGCTCGTCAACCGAGTGCTGGGCTGCAAGGACACAAGAGTAGCCAGTAGCCTCAGATCAGCCACAGATAACGCAGTGCTACCTTAGCGGCAAGCAGCCTGTAGCAAGAGACTTCTGGTAGCTGGCACTGCCACTTTTTACACTGCTTCCCCACCATGAAGTCAGCTTAAAGGGCTTACACTACGCAGCTGAATTAATTATACATCATACATGCACATAGTATACAAAGGTAGCACTTTGTAATAACTACTCCTTATAATATGTTTATTATGCATTTGTTAACACTTTCTTTAATCATTTTTTGAATATTATTTCTCAAACATATCTACACACACACACATGCACACACAAACACATATGCACACACATACACACATACTGTGCTCTCTACACACACACACACACACACACACACACACACACACACACACACACACACACACACACACACACACACACATTCTTATCTTACGTGTTAATGACAGTGCAAAAATGGAGAGATGATTATGTTGTGCATCATCCACTGTGTGCTGTGCCATTATTCAAATCCTCCATGAATTGGCCACGGCAGACAATGCACACAATAGGGCCGAATCACTCCCACATTCAGCGCTCCACAAAGGCACTAGACTCAGGAGCAGCGTGTCTTTGGCAATTAGCGATGAGGAAACACCATTGTTGCCGTGCACTAGCAAACCCCCCCCCCCCCCCATTTACAGACAGCCCCCCCGTCCCATTCACTGCAGTCCACATTGGAGCTGAAGGAAAGAGGCGAGTCCCAAATATCAGACACACACACACGCACACATACACACAAATGTACACACATCTCTCACACACTCTCTCTCTCTGTCAATCTGTCTCTATCTTTCTCTTTTATATGCACACAAACACATGAACACACACACACACAAACACACACACATGGAGACACACACACACACACACATGTAGGCACACACAAGCACACACACGCATACATGCAGGCACACACACGCACACACACGCACACACGCACACACACACAGTATGTCATTGTCAACTGTCGACTCTTGGAGCAAAGAGCCCCTATGGTGCCTTACGTCTGAGCTATAGTGCCCTGCTGAGGACAGGCAATCATTCACCTGTGCCTAGTGTACAAACACAACCCAATGATGGGAAGCTCGGCAGCACTGAGAACTATTTAAAAAGCGAAGGGAACTTTCAACATGCTTGAGGAGCTTAGTAAAAAAGGTCAGAAGAAACTTGGTGTTTTGTTGTTTTTATTTGTTTTAAAAAAAAAGGTATTTTATTCTCAGGAGACAACGTGTGACAAGTCTCCACTGTGGTGTTGTGGTGTACAGGTCTGCCTGACAACCACCGTGAGCCACTGGCTCCACCAGGGTACCCTGTGGCATTTTACATTTGCGCAGACAGCTGGACAGCGATAGTCCAGATGTTCACGCTAGCCACGGGGACCTAGAGCTGTCAGCAGGCAAGCAGATGCTGAGCGTAGGGGTGGGATAGGTGTGGGCTGGGGTGGTGGGAGTGGCGTACCTTTGAGATGCCCTCGGCCGAGCGTCACAAACCCAGAGGAGATGAAGTTGTGGGGATCTTGGCTGGCACTGCGGAAGTTCTCTTTCCCATAATGGCCTGTGTGGAAAGAATAGATTCTGAGTTGTGAACTCCAAATGAAAGGAGTAGTTTTTGTGCATAATTCCTGTCAATACTTTCATCAAGATTAGCAAAAAAAATATGTCTAGAAAGACATGGTTAGGTGCAGGAAGGCTAAATTTAAGATGTGTGTAAACGTGCACACAACACACCACAGTCCATGCTTGGCATCAGTCAAAGTGTTTTTGTGTGCTTAGCAAACAGTACCAGTGGGTATTGACTCAACATTCTGCCTAACCCTTCCCCCAAAGCCCTGATCAACATCTGTCTTTAACTTGTCTACCCCCTCTGAGCGGGTACAGATAAAACAATCAAAATAAACCGCTAGCAAAGAAAAATCCCATGCGGTGAATCATAATGGTTCTTGATTCGTGCCACAGCAAGTTTGTCACATCGTCATCCTCCTCCCAACCCCCTGTTCACTCTCAGAACATTTTTCTTCATGCTGCATTGGCTTTCATCTTTTTGGGTGAGGCTGTGTGCGTGCCTCTGCCTCCCCTTGCATGGATCCGGCTGGTGGGGGTGTTGGGTTGGATTGGATTGCACCACGATCTCTGCTTTCCAGCCCCTCTGGGGATCCAAGGCGGAGGGGCTGTGTGTGTGTGTGTTTGTGTGTGTGTGATTGTGTGAGGGGTGTGTGGGTGGATGGGGGAGTAGTTTGTAGTGTTAGTCAGGGCACAGAGAGTTTTACAGGAAGAATTTATACACTGGAGAAAGAATTTGCACAAAAGTCACTTGTTTTAAAGACTAGCTTGTGTGTGTGTGTGTGTGTGTGTGTGTGTGTGTGTGTGTGTGTGTGTGTGTGTGTAGATGCATGTGTGTGTGATGCATGTAAGTGTGTGTGGTGATGGTTGGGGGATTGAGGCTTTTTTTCACTTCTCATTTTGCAGGGTTTAAAGCCAAAGCATTTCTCAGCCTTGCAACAAAAAAATTAATTGGCCAGTTATACTTCTCTTGGAGGAGACCAATTGACCCTAAAGGCCAATGTACAAGTTTTATCTTTAAAGCTCAGATGGGTGAAACCTTTTTATGTGAAGCCTTGTTCCTTGTTCACTTTCATTCTCCTTTGAACGAGTCTTGACTTTTCCCCACAGACACACACCCACAAAGGCATAAAGGCACTCAGTTTTAAGTCACTTTCAATAGAAGTGTCTCCCCTGCGAACAAATGAATAAAAACGCACCCATATGTCACATTTGTCAGTGTTGATGTTGCTCCGTACATAGCGGAGCTGATGGATCTGCTCTGTGTTAGGTGCCGCTGTCAAAACGTAAGCCATGACTTCAATTACGGCTGCTGTATTAGGATGAATGTGCTGCAAAGTCTCATTCATATTTTCAGCGAGGAGATGAAATGCCTTTCTGCAATCTGTAGGCTGGTAAAGTAACGTGGCGTGAGGGCGACGTGAGGGCGGCATGGCATGGCACGGCACGGCACGGCACAGCGGCACAGTTAGCAAGACTGCTGCCATGCGCTGCCTGTCACAGCGAATAAAAAGGAGGTGCGCTATATAGCCGCTCACGCTGTTGGCCCCCACCGTCTGACATCCACTCTGCACCCTGCTAATCACACTGCGACCCACCAGGCTCCAGCCAGAACAGCACAGAAGCCTGCAGAGTGACAGACAGGCAGGCAGGCTGCTGCAGAAAGAATGAATGAATGAATGAGAGAGGGAGAGGGAGAGGGAGAGGGAGAGGGGAGGAGAGCGATTGAGTGAGTATATGAAGTAGAAAGAAAGAGAAACAGGGAGAGAGAAGGAGAGAGAGAGAGAGGGGGACAAAGACACAGAAAGAAAAGAGAGAGAGAGACTGACAAAGAGAGAAAGAGAGAGAGAATCAGCGAGAGGGAGAGAAAGATAGTTTCTGCAGGGCGGTCTTTCAGTAGTAGATTTTGATAATATATTATTTATTTGTAAAATATTTCTGTGACAAAATTGTCTTTGAACTTCGACATTGTCAAGCGCTTGCATCACTAAGCCTGAGGCAGTTTCTGCACCGCATGTGGAACGTATAGGAACACATGGGCATATGGAGCATGACACATTTTCTAGAAACCTGGTGCTCGACCATATACTCTCTGCAGTCATTACTTACAAAATCCTGTTACAGTATATTTAGGTCCCTTCTCATCTCTCTCTCTCTCTCTCTCTCTCTCTCTCTCTCTCTCTCTCTCTCTCTCTTTCTCTCTCTGGTATGCTGTTATTGACCTGGTAATGTGTTTGTTCTTTTTTTGCTCATTTTTTTCTTTATTAAAGGACGGAGGGTTGGGGGTTATAGAGTCATGTAGGAGATGTGTTGACCATGTGATGGTTCAATAAAGGGATTTTAAATGGCACTTTAATGACTCTCTCTCTCTCTCTCTCTCTCTCTCTTTTTCTATACCCTTCTGTCTTTGTCCCTCTCTTTCTACCCTCTCTCATTTTCTACCCCCCCCCCCCCCCTCTCTGTTCATCCCTTCCTCTTTCCCTCTGTCCCCCTCTCTCTCCTCTTCTCCTTTTCAGCTCCTTCTCATCATCTCCATATCCCAGGCCTGGTCTGAATCTGTTCCGCTCATGAGCTGAAAACCTCCCAGCCGCGTCGCTCCCCTCACCCACACCCTTGGAGGCCACCAGCCTCTTCAAAGCGAGTCTCTCTCTCAGCCAGACCTTTGGGCCGCCCCTTCCAGAGATGGCAGCTCACTTCTAATTCTTATAATAAGAACGGGCACACGGGACCCGCACAGAGGTCTTCATTATGCCTTCATCCCGCCTGACGTGTACACAAAGACATCACAGACATGCTCAATGACTAACTCACTCTCTTACACACATGCACATACATAAATTCACACACATTTGCGTATGTGTGCTCACCCACACAGGCACACAAATGCACGCGCACACACACACACACACACACACACACACATATGCATGCACACACACAAAAACACACACAAAAACACACACACAAATGATGAATGAAGTGTTAATTAAGAGTTAACAAATACATTTATACATGATTTATAGGGAGTAGTTATTCTAAAGCGTTACCGAACAATGCAACAATAGACATTTTAAGAGCCATTTGCCTTTGATTGTGTTATAACAAATGTGTCATTGGAGTAACATATGAGGATTGTCTAGCGTTGCAGCTGGGGCTGAAGTAATCATTATGGGGTATGAGTAGGAGGACTAGGCTCCTGAGGATAGCCTTGTAGCTCTCGTGCTTCTGTCGATAGCCTACACTGTGTAGTGGTAACCTGCCCTCGGCACTGAGCGTGAAGAACTCTCTTTATTTGCCCGGGGTGGATTTTTTGGACAATATGACTTAATGAGGCTAGTAAAGTAGGTAGGGGCAGCTGTGGCCTAGTGGTTAGGGAGTTGGTCTTGCGATCGGAAGGTTGCATGTTCAAATCCCACCCTACCCATGGTTGAGATGCCCTTGAGCAAGGCATCTAACCCCACACTGCTCCAGGGACTGTAACTGAAACCCTGTAAATATCTGTAAGTCACTCTGGATAAGAGCGTCAGCTAAGTGTAATAATGTAATGTAAATATTTAATTGATTCAGAGGATTAGTCTGCGGCTTTGGAAAAGGCGTTATTTGATGGTGAACACACAGAAGCTTTTTAGGATAATTACATTAGTGAAGCTCATATTACAAACAGCCTGAGGAAGGATATTGTGTGTTCAGATGTTCTGTGTATCAGAAAATAGTACTTTTGAGATTTTCCATTTTGCATTTTAAAAATAAATGCATTTTCTGTCATGAAGATTAATGTCTGAATGCAGGCATCAAAACGCCTATAAGATGCCTGTTTCACTATGCACTGCTAACTTTAATAGATTTTACATATGAATGCACACATTAATATGCCCAAATCTAAATGACTTTGTCCAATTATATAATAAGACAGACCAAAGAGAATTAGACTAAGACCAGGGGACTCCAGAGCTACTACAGCACTAGACACAGCACCTCCTTAGGGGTCAGACGGGGGCGGCCGATGCTACCTAATAACCGATCGGAGTGGCAAAGTGAAGAGTCTTTGGAGCATGTGTACCCTGAGATGATGGATGTCAACAAAGACCCTCGCGGGATCGACTGCATCAGCAGGGCTACTACCGAGGCATGACCTCCTTGAGGCCTGCACGCCTGCCTCTCATCTTCTCCATAACTCTGAACAATGGAGCGAAACATTTTTTTCTGGGTCTCCCACTTGGAGCCACTTCTTTGTGTTTTTGAGGGGCCTGCACCCCCCTGGGCCCCAGTGAGGAGAGACACGATTCGATGAGATGCACAAAGTCAACGACCCACTGAGGGGGCAGATGAGGGGCCCTGCGGCTTCGACCGCGCCTTCGAGCGCGCGCCTTCTCCGTCTCCTCTGCTCAGGCCTGTCAATGGGAGCCAACAGCGCGCACCAGCGGCAGACGTCTTTCGCCCGTCTCGCATCGATTGGGATGGAGTGGTGGTGTGGATGGGAGGGTGGCTGCTGTTGTTAGTGGGGTGGAGGGGGGAGGATTGTGTGGCATAATATCACCCCCACCCCCACACCCCCACAGCCCTCCCACTCCGCTCCCCCATCACACACCCCCCCCCCCCCCACTTCACGGAGTGAGAGTACAGAAGTCTGGTGCTGCGACACGAGACTGAAACGTAATGCCAAGGAATCTGGGACAGCAGAGTAGGGCACTTAGCAGGCAGCGCTCGGATCATCCCCAGGAGCGGGGATCTGGAGGCCGGATAAAAAGCAGAGGGTGGGGTGGGTAAGGGGCGGGGTGGGGTGAGTAAGGGGTAGGTGGGTGGGTAAGGGGTGGGGTGGGTAAGGGGTGGGTGGGGTGGGTAAGGGGTGGGTAAGGGGTAGGGTGGGTAAGGAGTGGGGTGGGTAAGGGGTGGGTAAGGGGTGGGGGTGGGTAAGGGGTGGGTGGGGTGAGTAAGGGGTGGGGTGGGTAAGGAGTGGGGTGGGTAAGGGGTGGGGTGGGTAAGGAGTGGGGTGGGTAAGGGGTGGGGTGGGTAAGGGGTAGGTGGGTGGGTAAGGGGTGGGGTGGGTAAGGAGTGGGGTGGGTAAGGGGTGGGGTGGGTAAGGGGTAGGTGGGTGGGTAAGGGGTGGGGTGGGTAAGGGGTGGGGTGGGTGAGGGGTGGGTGAGGATGTGGGTAAGGAAGTGGGTAAGGGGTGGGGTGGGGTGGGGTGGGTAAGGAGTAGGGTGGGTAAGGGGTGGTGTGGGTAAGGGGTGGGTAAGGGGTGGGGTGGGTAAGGGGTAGGGTGGGTTAAGGGGTGGGTAAGGGGGTGGGGTGGGTAAGGGGTGGGTAAGGGGTGGGAGTGGGTAAGGGGTAGGGTGGGTAAGGGCGTGGGTAAGGGGTGGTCGTGGGTAAGGGGTGGGTGGGTGGATAAAAGACGGAGGGAATAATGACGCCGAACAGTGGAATTATCTCTCCCGGATGGGACAGGCGTGTGCCACTTGAGTGACTGCCACTCATATGAGTAATGAGCATGACATGATGTGTATGTGTGTGTGTGTGTGTGTGTGTGTGGTGAGAGTGTGGGTGTGTGTATGTATGTGTGGGGTGGGTGTGGGTGTGTGTATGTGTGTGTGGGTATGGGTGGTGGTATGTGTGTGTGGTGTGTGTGTGTTTGTGGTGCGTGTGTGTGTGTGTGTGTGGTGAGAGTGTGGGTGGTGATGTGTGTGTGTGGGGTGCGTGTGTATGTGTGTGTGGGTTGGGGGTGTGTGTCTGTGGGTGTGGGTGTGTGTATGTGTGTGGTGAGAGTGTGGGTGTGTGTATGTGTGTGTGGGGTGGGTGTGGGTGGCGGTGTATGTGTCTGTGTGTGTGTGTGTGTGTGTGGGGGGGGTGGGTGTGGGTGTGTGTCTGTGTGTGGGGTATGTGTGTGTGTTATAAAACAGCACAAGCTGTGCTGGCTCCTGTGATCCTTACAAATGACCCGTGATATCGAATAAAACATCAGATCTGGCTAACCCATGTATGAACCGAGATCAAAAATTGCCTTTATTTGATTTATTTGTGTCTTGGTTATCCCTTTTCCCCTTATCCCTTCATCAAACTCGCTCTGTCTCTCTCTCTCTCTTTCTTTCTCTCTCTATCAGTATCTCTTTCTCTCTCTTACTCATTTTCCCTATCCATTGGTCCCTCTCCATCTGTCTCTCTCTCTCCACCTTTGTATCTCTTTTTTTCTCTCACTGCGTCTCTCCACCTATCTCCATCTATCTCTCTCCCTCTCCCTCTGTGTATATCTATCTTTCTCTCATTTTCTCTGCCCATCTCTATCTCTCCATCTCTGTCTCCTTCCCCTAATAAATGAGGGCTCTGCTGGTGCTTAAGAAGAGTGGAGGATGATCAGAGGCCGCATCAGAGGCCACTCATCAGAGGCCCATCTGTAAAGTTTAAGAGAAAGCCGCTCGGGCCTCTGCTCCACTTTCGCCCGAACACACGGTATCTATTCCTGCCATCCAATCAGAGGCAGGCAGCTAAGCGAAGAGAGACAGAGACATACATTTTTATTTATTTATTTTGCAGGTCATCATGCTGAAACCATACAGTAAGAGAGCCCACAGAGCCGCTGAGCAGTGTGTTTTCATAATGACACGAAACCGAACTGCCATTTGCACATTTAGCAGACAAGCAGTTACAATGTGCTCAATCAGTGGTGCACTGGCAAAAAGAAAGGTGGGCAAACTACACACCCAGCAGTAAAAAAGTGGGTCCAACCATGTCATGCTCAAGATGGCCACTCAGACACTGACAACGCATACTTAGTGTGCTGACATGACAGACAGGTAGTTGGAGAAAGTTGAAAAGTGAAGTATCTGGTAGCATCTGAGCTGCAGGAGGCATATGGGGAAGTAACTGTCAAATGTAACCTGACCACTAAATGCTTCTGAAGCGCACACACAACCTTTTTGTGCACACACTGTTTCACGGATGGGCAGCAATACAGAGAACCTATCCTTCACAACAAAATCCAATGACTTGAAGACAGTCAAGCCCTTCCCATTCGTTCAAGAGCATAACGAGAGAGATTGACCTACCGTGGTTGGGTTTGCCGTGGACTGGGGTGTAATGATTCTTTAATGTCCGCACAGGTGTGTTCTCCTGGGGTGAGTTGTCGATCGCTGCGATGTTTTCGTTCTCATACTGTGTCATATTCACGGGGCCTTGCTGCCTCAAGATGTCTGCAAGCGCTCTGAAAACAAAAACAACAACACAAAAAAAAAGGCAAATAACAAGAAGTTAAGCAATTCAAAGCACGTGGTTTATGTTCCAGCCAAACCCCTCTGTTAATTGCAAGAACACACTGTCTTCGCCTTCAAGCCCCCAAAGGTTTACCTAATTTATTTAGTTACGCTGCCAATATCATTTATGTCTTCCTCGCTGGAGTGTGCCCCTTCCACACGAAGTGGTAATTACAGCCCTAAGTGCTAAGTGGTGGGCTAGAGTGTGCAGGCATGAGAGCTGCAGATGGATGCTAGCTTTGGGCAGAGAGGGTGCATGTGCTATTATTCCACCCTGCCCCTGCTACCCCTCTCTCTAATGGAAACTTAATGATGTATGCCTTTTTGAAAGCAAATAAATTTGCGTCCCTGGTACGATTCCCTACCCCCTACCCCATGTTTGACGACAAATGAAGAGTGACGTTGTTAACTCCGTCACTGAGAACAGAGGCATGGAGAGAGAGGCCACAGAGGAGGCCATGTACACCAAAAACAAAAGCAGTCAAGTGACACCTTAAATATGTCCAGTGTCAACCTGCTCAAGCAATCACGTGGTGTCCCCACCACCCTCCCCCCAATCACTCCAGAACTGCCTGTGACTTTGGGAAAATGTATTAATAGCCTCTCCCTTCCAGGATGAGGCCTTTTTTTAACGTATCAGCTTCACAGACAGAGGCGACCTGATTTTCGGCGCCCCAGTTGGCTGCTGTGTCGTGCATAGCGAGGGCTTAGAACATCCAGATCTCCGCAGCAAGAAAGCTGCAGGCCCATGGAAAAAGCCACGGCGTTTGAAGCCTGTTGATGTTGCATGGTCTTAAAAGTAGGCCACTCAGGACCGTGTTATGTGTTAGCCCATTGATAAGTGGCTGCTACGTAAGGGATAACGGCCGACGAGGTGACCAGTTTCCGTGGAAAAACGGCAAGGTGGAGGCAAAGAATGTGCCTGCGATGTGCATAAACTACTGAAACAAATGTTTGATTTGACATGGAATAGTCATTAAACTGTTTATTTGGCTATGAGAGTTGTCATAGTTACCATTAATAAGCACATTGCTATCTAATTCAAAGGTAGCCAGTTATACAAAGTTAATTCCCACTTCCCACTTCATCAGCCAAATCAGAAAAGAGAATTCATTGTTAAGGGAGATAAAGTACCCATATACCCCCCCCCCCCCCCCCCCCCCCCCCAAAAAGGAAAGGGAATATTTTCAGTTGGCCTCCCAGTCACAGAAGATGGAGGATCCATACATAGCATAGCATCCATGCATAGCATCCAGATGCAACAGGTTTTTTTGATTAGGTTCTATTCTATTAGAATGCTTGGAAGTGGCGCCAACTGTGTTGTCTATGATAAACCCACAGAAAGTAATAGTAACCTGCCAATCAAAAGGTGTTTGTAAAGCACGTCTTTGACAGGCCATAATGAATCTTAACTGCAATAACTTAATGATACAATTGTCAGCACGTAGCACAGAACAATAGGACATGGACAGGCAGTTCCTCAGCTACTGCTCAGGCGAATTTGGTTTATCTCGGCAGATACAAAACAAAATTTCACATTGTGTCTACATGCCTCCACAAAAGCAAGAACATAACAGTTATTTTTTGCATATAAACAAGACAGGAAACCCATTTCCAAAATATTCTGTCCATATTTTGGCATAATTAGCCTACTCCACATGTACAATCTCTCTGCTTTCAGCTAAATGAGTTTTGACCTAAAATATTCAAATTACGGTTTCATGTTCACTAAGTTACATTAAAATTGTGTTTTGACTCTAACTGGTTTCATTGCTGTTGCCCCCCTTCCCATATTCACTGTTAGTACAACCAGCATGTATTTAGACTGTCCTAAATGCCAGCTGTACTAGCAAACATTCCTAACTTACCTTGGGTTGCACTTCTCAGATGCAGTGACCAGGGTCATACAAATTCAACTCAAAATTTGTCTTTAGCTAGAAGCTAATCCCATATGATGGCTTTTTAACTACCTAGTCAGTGTTAATGCTAAACTAAACACATTACCTTTCACAGGACTAAAACACATCTTAAAATTCAGCCAGATAACACAATACTCAACAGCAGTCTTCACAGTCTGATGTAAGATTATGGTCAAAGCCATCTGTACTTATTTTAAAGTAATAATCGCTTCTTCTCCAGAACGATCTCCTTCTTCTTTGCCTTTCCAATGTACCTCTTACAATCCCTACCTCTTCACTTGTCTCATTTAGCTCCTAATTGGTTTACATGAGCACAATAACACACGAACACCTCCACACAACCATTTCATGCTGTCTGCTTCTGTAGGGTTAATTAACTTGTCAAAGTGCAGTTTAGAGTCAATTTACTACTCTAATCACTACCACTTGCGGAATCAAACCACCTATCCTCCTTAGAAGAAAAGTCTCTTTTTTCAGATCCACTCATGTGAAATTGTGCATGTGGAGTCAGACAGAAGATGAGGAATGTTCAAAATGGCTGCTGCTATTGTTTACAGCAATGTGCTGTGTTCTAACCATAGAAACGTGGCATATACTCACTCATAGAAACCTCATAAACAAATCCGTGGAAAAGTCAGTAAGTGATGGGACGTTTGCTACAGTATTTTGTACTATAATTTTAGTTGCTTGTATTATGTTGTATCTAAAATATATTAACTTAAGTTAAGTTTAGGTAATAAGTTAAAATATTAAGTTAAAAAATAAAAGTACTTATTTAAAAGTAATAGACACAACTTATTTTCAGAGTACAGAAAATAGAAGTAGGATAGAGAAACTTTATGTATCCTGAAGGAAATTAAGGAATTCATTTAGAAAATGAAGACAATGCTGATATCACATTTTCCTTTTACCTTCACAGCAAAAAATTTGCATTAAGCCTGTAAAATAATGACCTATTAATATGTAGCAACCCATGCACTACCACCATAGATGAATCAGCATCAAGGCTGCATTATATGGTTGATTTTGGTGCAGGAGATATATGAAAACTGGGTTGGGTGCAAACTCAGGTTTTGTTGTGGTTGGGAAGGGGACACTGTGCTTAAACACTAATGCAACTCGAGAGACCAAACACCCTGTCTTGCTCATCATATGTGCTTAAGTTGTAAGGAAATTGGATTTCCTTTCAAAGATTGACAATGTTTTTCCTCTTTTTTGAAAAGGCCTTCCTGAGTTCTAAGAACTGACATTGGAGCCCCAGGAAAATGCTGGTACTGCACTGGGAGTGCACTGTCTCAGTTGCGGAAACAAGGCTGTGTCTTTAGCCCTAGGCGATTACATTACTGTGGCTGCCTCCTTATGACACTGTTCACCTGTGCCCTGACCCTCTGTTACCCTCCAATGCAGATGCAGTCTGGAAAATTCACTTTTCTAGTGCTCCAAAAGGTGCCCTTTGTGCGTAGCAGCATTCTCAAATACAGCCAGCCTCAAATCCTCTTCGGGCCGCATGAGAAGCAGAGTGGAAGGAAATGGATCAATACAGACATCTCAAATCACAGACTGTGGCTTTGTACTCCTGAGGTTCCTTGAAGCGCCACTGAAGGTCAAAGTCGGCCAGGCAGCCAGCGTCAAGCACTAGCCTCCTTTATGCCCTCCTCTCTCCGCTGTGCAGCTGCTGCCATTTCATGGATGTGCAAAGACACCGCCCTCCCCTCCCCTCATCTGCCCCTTATTCTGTTTTGGTTGCACACTGTTGCCAAGTTTAACGCTAATCCAGTGTTCCACTGCAGCTTGCTTTGCATGGTTGTCAGTTCCAGTCTCAAAAAAGAGAGAACTTTAAGAAATATAAAGGAAGAGAACCAGTGCTCGAACGACAGACTTCTCCCAAGTTTTGCTTTGATAGAGCTGAACTGGAGACACCTGAAAGGAGCCCTGGTGCAGACTAGAAATGACAGGATGGCCAAGGATAGGCAGGCCTTTGTCCTGGGCTTGCTCTGAGCTTTCCTGTACCCTTGCCTCTCCCACGTCCACTGTTCCGTGGCCCTGCCGGCGAGACAGTGATGTGCTGGTATTAGGCAGCTGAGGTTCAAAGCGTTTTCCCTGGCGAGGATGTCGGGAAGCCATGGAGCCAACAGTGAGATAGCAAGACTGAAGCGCCAGGCTCAGGGGGAAGGGGGTGGTGGGGGGTCTTTGGGGAAGTTTAGAAAATAGCTTTTAATGTTTGGCTTGTGTGCATCTTTGGCTGTGGGCAAGAGGGAGATGAAGCTGCTCAAGGGCCTGCTGTTAGGCAGCTGTGGCCTAGCGGTTAAGGAGTTGGTCTTGCAATCGAAAGGTTGCCGGTTCGAATCCCCATCTACCCATGGTTGAGATGCCCTTGAGCAAGGCATCTAACCCAACACTGCTCCAGGGACTGTAACTGAAACTCTGTAAATATATGTACGTCACTCTGGATAAGAGCGTCAGCTAAGTGTAATGTAAAAAAAAAAAAACAATGCTGTTCCGTTTGTAAATCGCTTTGGATAAAATCGTCTGCTAAGTGTAATGTAATGTATGGTCATCATAAATGAGCGAGAGTGGCTCCAATTCTGTAGTACCAACAATTTATTATCAGTCTGATAAACAAACTATGACCTCAGTGCTATCTTGATTGTAGAGTTCTTTTGTGCAGATTAAATACAATCATTCTTCTCCTGTCATGTACTGGCCGACAGTCCAATGTCAAAACCTGGTGTGACTGCAATTATTGCACTGACACAATAAGCTGGTGTACACACAATAGTCTTTCATGTGAGACTGCTTGCTTTCTGGCTTGAGTGCTGTAAGGTGAAATAAAAATTGAAGGAGGTCATTTACATTAAAGTGAAATATGCAGTTCTTTTCAGAATTTGTGCATCTAAAGAAGAAGGGTATGTGTGTGTGTGTGTGTATGTGTGTGAATGAATGATAAAGAGAGAGAAGGGGGACAGAGAGAGAGTGGAAGGTGAGACAGAGGGACAGAGAGAAAGAGAGAGAGAGAGTGTGTTTGTGTGTGCATGGTGTGTGTGTGTGCGTGCACGCGTGCATACGTGCATAAGCGTGTGTGTAAAGGGGAGACTTTATGGTGCTGCTATTTGGAATGTAAAAGACTCCCCTGCCAGAATTAAAGGAGCGAGCCAGCCGAGCAGGAGCAGCTGTGTGGGATTACAGCTGGAGCTGTTCGCTGTGAGAGCGAGCGCCTGAGCCCGCAGCTGTAGCCCGGCCACACGCCAGACAGCCGGCGAGGGCGTCTCCTGATGTAGGCTGAGGGTACAGCGCTCGGACGCCCCTCTTCCACACCGCGCCACCACGGGGGCAGGGAAATCATCTCCCCTTGCACAGAGCGACAGATGGCTGGACCGCGCCCAGGTCGCCTGTGCCTGCATGCGGATATATCAATCAGCTGTCATAACAACGTTTCCAAATCCATGGACATGATGAACGGTCAATATTGGTGTTTGTTTCCCCCAGACCTCGGATCGTGACAGACTTTTTACTCACCTCTTCTGGCTCCATCTGGGTGTGTGAATGGTGGTGGATGGCCATCCAGTCTGGAGTGGAGTGGAGTGCATCAAAGCCCCCGTGTCTTGGCCATATCCCTCAACACTGCCACAGACTGCACTGTTGAGCTGCTGGCATGGGGCTGTGGCAGTGTCCACACACGGAGTGTGCTAGTTTGAGAACTGTGAAACTGAAAAACACTGTGCTTGACCCACCAAACATTCAGTCTAACCCAGACATCCAGTTGAGTTGAAACAATATCTGACTTTAATAAAAACATAATAATGATGTTGTCTAATGATAATAGCTTCATTTTATTATTGCAGAATAATTAAATTATTGAAATAGTGCTATGGGAGTAAGTAAACAAGAAGACAGAGCAGCAAAATCTCAATAATGTATCTGGTGAAACTTGTTTTGTGTGTAGGAATTACAAGCAGATATTACAGGATTAGTGGAATACACTATTTGCACTGATGCAAGGTAGGGTCTTGATAAGTAATAAATGATGCAGCGATCTTCAGTAGAGGATACATACCCCATTAACCAAGTCCCTTTCTCAGATGAAGTCCCTGGAAAATTCTGGAAGGGGCCTGTGGTGCAGATAAAAAGAAGGGGGGAGGGGTGGAGAGAGAGAGAGAGAGAGAGAGAGAGAGAGAGAGGGAGAGGGGGCGGTGATTGGCAGGAGGAGGCCTCTAAGGGGGAATCAAAAGTTTGGCATTCATCTATCGGATATAGATGGGACATATCAGTTTTTCTGGCCCTGGTGCCTGCTAATAATATGAGGCTGCTGCTTTCCTTGTATCCCAAATGATGTCCCATCCATATATCCATCCATCCATCTTTCCTTCTATCTGTCAGTCATCCATCCGTCTATCTATCTATCAGTCAGTTTTCCACCCACCCATCCATCCATCAATCAGTCAAGCAATCAATCCATCCACCCATCCATCCAGCCATAATTCTATATGTTTATCCCATGGTCTGTTTTCATTTTTATTTACAGTAATAATCGTCCACCTGCCGGCCAGATGTGACCTACCCATATCAGTGTCATCAGGGTGTCTGTGTCGCCTGTGTAGCAAATGTGCCTTCAGTGAAGCCACTTGGGTCATAAATAAGAGAGGAAGGCAGATGAAAGTCTCCGTTCTCATGCTCTCTCTCTCTCTCTCTCTCTCTCTCTCTCTCTCTCTCTCTCTCTCTCATCTCCCCAGCATTCTATCAATTCTTCCATCCCACATTCACCTCCTGCCACTGTGAATGACCCAATTCCAGTTTAACTGTTGAAAAACAAATTACACAGAGCTCTTTCCTCAGGTTTAGTTGCCGAGGGAAAAACTTGCCTATGTCTGTGTGTGAATGTTCACTGATCTCTCTCTTTCTCTTTCTCTCTCTCCATCACTCCCTCTCTCTCTCTCTCTCTGTTTTTTTTTATCTGTGTGAGAGAGAGTGTGTGTGAGAGTGTGTGAGTCCTGCTGTGGCTCAGAAGAGTTGGATTGCGAGGAGAATACCCCACAGAGAGCAAGGAGATTGGGCCCAGGAGAAGGGCCAGACAAAATGTGGAGGTGAGAGCTAAATTCACACAAGTGAAAGAGAAAACAGTGCAGCGAGCAGGGCGAGAGTTTGTGTGACTGTGGATGTGTGAGTGGGCCTTCTGATCCCTTCTGATGCTCATCCACATTGTATGTCAGCAGTGTATTGTACGTGCACAACCTTAATTTTTCATTTTGTATTTTTTGTGGTGCTATCAGTCACTCTTACTCTTTCGTCATATTTCACGTCGACATGTTATTTCCCAATTTACTTTAACCTTTGTTGCACTGAAATGACATATGGTCTTATAAAGTAATAAAACAATATCCCATCTGTGTCAAGAGAAACATCTGGGGAGTGCACGGGAAAAATGAGCAGTTTTGAGTTAGTTTTTTAAATTAGATTTTATGAGTAAATGCTGTTTTAAAATGCCTTTATTTTCAGGATTACTTATGAAAAAGCTGGGGTTTCAGTGTGACAAATGTCATTGAAAAATGTCATTTTTTGACTATGCCCGTTTATTCTGCTCCTCATTCGTGTTTGTGTATACCAGTACCTAAAGTTGCAGTTAATATGAAAGACTGCTCGTTATTCACAGAGGCGGAATGGAATGTGCTATGGTGCCCTGCTGTGGTGGGGCCAGTTTGATATTAATATCCAAATGCCCTTGAGAGTTAGCCTGTGTGGCCACTCACTCACAGTGCAGTGCATTCGCTCATCATCAGTCCATGTCTAACTCTGGCCTCAGTCGCGTTAGCCCCAAGTGCAGTGGAGTCGGTGCTGCCTTGGGAGCTTAGCATCAAAACATGTGCAAATAGATACATGGAAAAGGGATACACTCTGGCAGCAGTACTGGGAATAAAGTCTTTGCTCAAAGTTTTAACAACTGTATTAAGTACTTTTTTTCCTGCTTACGTTCCCCTACATGTGTCAGGGGGTAAAGCGATAAATTACTTCCTGCACTAAGTTCCTGCACAAACTGTGAGGCTAACCTACTGCCCTGTTTGAAGCCCTTGTGGCGAGAGGTTCACTGCAGCTCTGTTTGTCCTTCCAGCTGAGTAGAAAAGGATGTCCTAACCAGTAGGTGAAACAGAGATTAAACACTGCTCTCCCACTGGGACTAATCTAGCAAATCCAGAGGCATACTCTTACCCGTGAGCTCTCTCTCTTTCTTTCTCTCTCTCTTTCTCTCTCTCTCTTTCTCTCTCTCTCCCTCTTTCTCAACATAACAATGCAAAGGCCATAAGCCTATAAGCCTTTTACCATTTGCTGGCCTCTCTCTCTCTCTCTCTCTCTCTCTCTCTCTCTCTCTCTCTCTCTCTCTCTCTCTCTCTCTGTCTCTCTCTCTCCCTCTATTTCTCTCTCTCCCTCCTGCCAATCATAATCATCCAAAATGGCTCCATTTCATCAAAGGTGCTGGTATGCCCAGTTAGGTACTAATAACTTCAAGACTTCAAGAACCCCAAGAGACGTCCTTCATTAGATAGAGAATTCCTCTAATGCCCCCTGCTTCCAAACAAGGGCCTTCGTCCCATCCTACACCACCTCCCATGGTTCCTCTGTGCTGCGCACCTGCTTCCCACTCGTGCAGGTGATCTTACTAGTACGCCGGCCTGTTCCACTGTCACACTGCTCAGCCGGCCTTGTTGAGTTCTGCCACAGCCATCATTCAAAAGAGCAATTTCAGAGCTCACAGCACTCAATCACTCACAGCACAGGGTGGTTATTGATAGGCCTCTTCACTGGAAGAGATGCAAAACGGTGTTGGCCACCTAAAGCTGTAAACAAGCGCAGCATCGGAAGAAGCAGCATGTCAAGGTTTGTGTGTGTGTGTGTGTGTGTTTGTGTGTGTGTGTGTGTGTGTGTGTGTGTGTGTGTGTGTGTGTGTGTGTGTGTGTATGTGTATGCGTTTGTTTTGGGGGGGAAGAGGGTGTTTGGGTGTCTTAGTGACTAAAGAGTGACAAATATCTCATGCAGACATATTTGCATTTGTTTACAGAGTAGAGGGGAGGTGTGTGGGATTGACAAGGCTGTGCAGTGTCCCGGATATTTATGCTACTGTGAGTGGGTTGGCTTTTACTTCTGAATACAACACTTATACATTCATACGTATGTATTGACCAATGGTGCAGAATACATAACGATTGCATTTCAGGGTTGTTTATCTCACTATGCTTTCAACGTGGCCCTGTATAATGAATAATTAATATATTAATATTAAAATATTTAAAACATTTACGATCTCATGCATGTGTTTGCCTGTAGTTAGTGCTTAAATATGGTTTTAATACACTGATTTTTATCCTAATTTGCTCCTGAATTCATGCAAACCCCCCTTAACATTTATGGACTTTTAATTTCTCTTCCCTTTGCTTGAACAACTACCCCCATTAAATTAGTAAAAGATTAACCCAAGAAATACACAAAGTATATTAGCATTAATCAGGTCTATTATTTTGCAAGGATAATTGTTCAAGGGTAATGCTCGTGGTTAATTGGGTGAAATGAACACCCAATTAATGAACACACACAAAATGCAGTGTAGATTAGATGTAAAATCAAGGCTTTCTGTATCATGTAGACTACAGCTGTGGCAAAGACCTTTCTAATTTGCAAGTAAAATCTGTATAGCACAATATCCCGATCTTGTCTTAAACTGATGAACTGATGCCCTACCTGTAAAGTATTTCACCATTACCTTACCAAGACCTTGCAAACAGGGCAAAATGGCCAAAATAAGGCATAATCACACGTCATAAATCTAACAGAGGTCTAAGAATTTTAAGTAACTTAACTCAGCTGAGGCAGGCAAGTCTTTTAGATATTTAAAACCCTCTCAGATATTCTATTTCTGAAAATGGGGTTACTGAAATGTGAAACAGTGACTTGATATATCTCAACATGCAGCTCTCTCCTAGCTTATATAAATGTTGTCCTTGAGCACATATTTTTAATACAAAGTCACTTATAAGAAAAAATCATTCAGGATTCACATCCACTATAAGGACTGATAGTATGTCAGGAGTGGTATTCCCTGGATGTTACAGTAAATCCCTGACCTTGTTTAGTGTATCTTAAGGCTCCTGGTGTATGACCTACCTTTCCAAATGTATTGCATTTAACCGCCATATTACATCTATCACTTTAGGCCCCAATATTTACTATTATTAGTCATCCATCCATCCATCCATCCATCCATCCATCCATCCATCCATCCATCCATCCATCCATCCATCCATCCATGCGGAGAGCCAGGCAGACATCTATCTATCCACTGATCATACTCTGCTTGTGCCTCCTTGTACATTTCAGTTTAACTACTAATAGTGATCTGTAAAAAGCTTTGTGGTGTAATGTTTTTCTCTCATTTCTATTTCAACTCTAGCTCTACATATCCTTTGATATTTGTTTATCTAGTCTCTTCAAACTACTAAAAAGAATGGGAAAAAAAGTAAGTAAA
>CM050216.1:26988742-27008742 GCA_027475355.1 Coilia nasus
TGTCATGTATACAGTATGCATTGTAGGAAAATAAGGGCCAGTGCTGCTGACATGGTTTAAATAAAATACAATGTCAACAGATAGGGAATCACCTGGAGTTTTCTGGAGTTTTTGTATTATTTTTTTTGTGGGGGGAATTGGGGGGGTGGGGGTTGCCAGTGGTGGTTGTTAACCTCTACCAAACCACTGGGGGAAGTTCTCAGCAAGGCAGGAGAGAGAGAGAGAGTGAAATAGAGAGAAAAGAGGGTAAGGGAGAGAGGGAGAGAGAGAACGAGAGAGAGAGAGAGAGAGAGAATAGGTAAGAGGGACAGAAAAGCAGAAAGAGAAAGAGAAAAAGAGAGATAGAAAGAAGAAGCAAGAGGGAGAGAAACACAGAGAGAGGGGAGAGAGAGAGAGAGAGAGAGAGAGTGATGAAGGGATGAGAAACTGGGCCAGGGTATTCCTGAAGAGGGAGAAGTGCGTACTCTATTGCAGCAGTGGAGGGCTAAATTTGGTGAGGGGTGTTAATTTTGGCCTCTCCCCCCGTCTGCTGGACCGGCTTGATTAATGTGGCTCCTCGTCACTGGAAGCTGGCAGAACCAGGACAGACGCATTCAGTTCACGCACGCCATATTCTTTCACTTCTTTTCCTCTCTACACCCCCCACCCCCCCACCCCACACCACCACCACACCACCACCACCACCACCACCATAGTAATCTGCCTTTCTTCCTATTGCCCCTCCCTGGCATATAGCCTCTCGTCCACCCCCCCCCCCCCCCCTCGTCTTTCTCTCTCCAACCCCTCCCCACCATATTCTTCCTCCTCTCTTCCTCTCTCCACCCCCCCCCTCATCTTTCTTTCTCCAACCCCTCCCCACCATATTCTTCCTCGTCCACCCCCCCCCCCCCCCCCCCCCCCCAAACCACTCTGTTGGTTTCCTCAATGTGTCTGTGATCAGCACGTCAGCACAGAGGATGAGGATGACTCCTATGTAACCTGTAGCCAATGCTCACACACACACACACACACACACACACAGCCACATCACAGCCCTCCTATGTAACCTTTAGCCAGTGCTCACACACACACACACACACACACACACAGCCACATCACAGCCCTCCTATGTAACCTTTAGCCAGTGCTCACACACACACACACACACACACACACACAGCCACATCACAGCCCTCCTATGTAACCTTTAGCCAGTGCTCACACACACACACACACACACACACACACACACAGCCACATCACAGCCCTCCTATGTAACCTGGAGCCAGTGCTCACACACACACAGTCACATCACAGCCCTACTGTGTAACCTGTAGCCAATGCTCACACACACACACTCAGTCACATCATGCCGAGGACGTGTAACCTGTAGCCAATGCTCACACACACACACGCAGTCACATCATGCCGGGGACGTGTTTGCCTTCCACTGCAATTAGGCGGTGACAGGGCATGGTGGGAATGCTGCGAGGGCTTTGTGGGAGAGTGTCGGCAAACACATGATCACAGGGGTTAATTAGACCATCACAGCGACTCATAAAACACCCTTATCACGGCTCTGTGCTGTCCTCATGCCATAAAACATAACAGCGAGGTCACGGACTGCTCCGAGCCCCCCCTCAATACCACTGTTCTAACATGCACACACACACACACGCGCGCGCACACACACACAAATACACACACACACATGCACACACACATATACAAACACAAACGCACACATGCACACAAAAACACACACAAACACACACACACACACACAAGCATACACACACACATAACACACCCCTCCACACACACAAACAACAGCCTGCCGAGTTTAGCTCATCACACTCACATCCCTGCAAGCACCAGAGGCTGAAGTGTATTTATAAACATGAAATCTGCAGTGGGAGTCTGACTCTGTCAACCGCAACTGCATTTCTTTCATTCTGTGCCATTCATTTAATCTTGAACTAAGCACTGCTCTGCAGAATCCTACCGACAGGATAGGGCCTATAATAAATGTAACAGTGGGGAACACTTTTACGCATACTGTGTATTGGCAGAGAAGAAAGAAAGAAAGAAAGAAAGAAAGAAAGAAAGAAAGAAAGAAAGAAAGAAAGAAAGAAAGAAAGAAAGAAAGAAAGAAAGAAAGAAAGAAAGAAAGAAAGAAAGAGACAGACAGACAAACAAACAAGTAAGCACAGACTTTGCCTGGCGAATGGGCTGATACGAAAGCTTTTTCCAAATATGGTTGGTTTCCTACTCACTTACAGCATTCCTTTAGGTACGTTTTTTTTTCAGGCTGTTTGCCAACCGAAGACACTGAGTTAGACTGAGTGGGATTTTGAACTACGCCGCAACTTCCTTGGCTTCGGTCTCTGCGCTTATGTAATACAGTCCCCGTGTGAAGGGAATCTGCCTGTGGCATTCCCCACCCACAGCATGGGCTAACAGGTGACAGTCCTCATGGGCCTCTGTCTCCCCATGTCCCTTTGTGCATACACACATACTCTCTCTCTCTCACACAGACACACACACACACACACACACACACTCTCTCACTTTCTCTCTCTCTCACAGACACACACACACACACATACACATCCACACACACACTCTCTCTCACTCCCTCTCTCTCTCTCTCTCTCTCTCTCTCTCTCTCTCTCTCTCTCTCTCTCTCTCACACACACACACACACACATCCACACATCCAAACACACACTCTCCCTTCCTCTCTCTGTCTCTCTCTCTGTCTCTCTCTCTCTCTCTCACAGATACACACACACACACATACACATCCACACACACACTCTCTCTCACTCCCTCTCTCTCTCTCTCTCTCTCTCTCTCACACACACACACACACACATCCACACATCCAAACACACACTCTCCCTTCCTCTCTCTCTCTCTCTCTCTCTCTCTCTCTCTCTCACACACACACACACACACACACACACACACACACACACACACACACACACACACTCACACACAGGCATACACACACACATCTCGTATGTCTGTGTCTGCCTGATGTGTTACCTGGGCAGTGAGTGGACCCTGGACAGCACCGGTTATCTTTAGCACCTCAAAGATCAGGGACACAAGTAGAGAGAGAGACATACAGACAGAGAGAGCCCTAACCAGCACCCCTTTTTCCTGACTGGGTAGCCCCCTGAGTGCTGTGGTGTTTGGGCCAGACCCAGTGTTGTGGGCAGTCTGTCTGTCTGTCTGTCTGTCTGTCTGTCAGCTGAGTGTGGGAGATGGGATGGCAAAGGACCACATCTCTCCCCCAGAGCCTGGGATGAATATTTAAACACAGACGGTGGGGAGGCGAGAGAGACAGAAGAAGGTCTTCTGTCGAGACGAGGAGAAGACATGAGAGGAGCTGCCTGCTGCATGTGTGTGTGTGTGTGTGTGTGTGTGTGTGTGAGAGTGTGTGTGTGTAGTATGTGGGTGTGGGTGTACATTTGTTTGTTTCCTGAGTACATTCTTGTGTGTGTGTGTGTGTGTGTGTGGGTGTACCTTTGTGTTCACTGAATACATTCTCATGTGTATGTGTGTGTGTGTGTGTGTGTGTGGTGTGTGGGTATGTGTGTGCATTTATTTGTTTACTGATTACATTCTCTTGTGTGTCATAGTATTCCTGTTTTATATGCAGTGAGCACCAGTGTACATTGATCTTTGTAAACACAACACACACAAGCACAGCATTTACACACCAAACAGCTATCATTCTGCCTCTTGCTGGCCACTGCTATTAAACTGCGTAAAAACACGACAGGGACAAAACAGTAAAATGCCACAAAGACATGCCATTTAATTAGCCTTCGTCTTCTAGTGTGTGCGCTGTAGCACACTGTAGCTTGTGTGTTGGAGCGTGTGGCAATGGAAAGACAGGGCCAGTCTGAGAATACTTAGCCATTATTACTGTAACAGCAAACACAATCCTACAATAGCATCTTTAGGGTTGTACTGTACGCTGTGTAGGCTCACATTAAATATCTGATCGCTGACTTGCTTGTCATGAACCTTTGCTGGCCAGGTCACTTATGCTATAATTCCAGCCTCCTTGTTTTGCCGGTTTAAGCACAACACTAATCCCTTATTGGACACGCACACATACACACACATACACACACACACATAACACACACACACACACACAAACACAGTGTAATGCTTCAGTCATAAATATTCAGTGGCTTGCTGAGATGCCTTTTTTAGCTGAGTTATATGAGGTCTAGGTGAGATCCCCGAGGTGTAGGCGAGCTAGTCACCCAGGAGCGAGTCTGACCGCGGCGTTATTAAGCCAATAACTTCAGCCGTACAGTAATTGAAGCGAGAGCCGGGTCGCGTGGGTGCTGCTGCTTTAGCACCTGTGGGTGGCAGAGGGGGGGCGGTGAGAGGGCTGTGGCAGGTCTGCTGGCCGAGCCTGACTCCAGCTGATTCCATTTCTCACCGAGCTTCACGTTAAAAGAGCTTGCAGTCCATTCGTTTCACAGGGTAAAGTTGCCTGCGAAAATTGAATTATGAAGATTAATGCGAGCTGGCCAGGCACCTCAGTGCCCAGGGTCACTCCGCTCAGTGTGTGAAGACAGACAGGGGACAAGGCTGTGCGGTGGCAGGGTGATGGACAGGGGCCTGCCCCCAGGGTGCAGTTCATTAGCAGCATTGTCTGGCTGTTATGACCCTCTACATCCCTTCCAGGCTTTGCAGCGTTGGCTCTGTGCGGACTCCAGGCAGCATTGGAGAGGCAATTACTTGATTGCCAATGCCTGGGAGAGGTGGAGACGATACGAAAACTTGCATTTCTCTCACTCCAGAGATCGATCGTGACATTAGCCACATTTGTGACCAGGCAGCAGTGTGACGTGACGACTGAGTGTGTGAGTGTGATCCCTGATGGTTAGAAGTTTTGTCTAATATCAGCTGGAGGGGAGGGATTTTGGCTACACGTGACGATGACACATTACCATAAGACATCATGGGAGCACGGCACCTGCAGTCAGATTGTGCCAATCCATTCCATTTGCCCCATCCATTCTGCGCATACATGAAATGACATCTGGAAACGACCTATTTGCCTGCCCAATCTGCACCACACATGTGCAGTGGAAATGCTTGAACATTTGGCAGTTGATTTATTTTACAGGTTTGGAGCTTGGTTTGGTTAAGGCAGTGGTTGTAAAACTGGGTATAAATACTTCTGAGGGCACTTGGATCAATTCTATGGGGTGAAATAAATCTGTGAACTGGTTTTCAGCTGTCACCAGCATAAAAATATTGCAAACCGTCTGGCCTTGCCCTCTCCTCACACAAGGCGATCTCAGTCTAAGCTGTTGTCCCTTGTGGTCCCTCAAAGGTGGAACAAGCTACCCGCTGCTATGAGAATAGGGCCATCCCTCTCTACCTTAAAAAAAAAGCCTGCGAGGACTCTTCTTTTCCAAAAGTACTTCCCTTCCTAACAAAACTAACCTCCACTCACCAACACTGTCCTATACCCTGGCTACACTAACTTTGTTATACCTTGCTTACTCTGTGTTCCTCTGCATATCTGTAGCTGATTTATGTCCTCTTTTGTAAGTTGCTTTGGATAAAAAACATCTGCTAAGTGTAAGGTATCACAAAATTAGTGCAGCCAGGGTACAGGATAGTGTTGGTATGTAATGAAATGTAAACAATAGAGGTGCAGACGAAATATTTCAGGTACAGATTATATATGCGATACAGATCTTACATTCAAACTATCCCCAAAACAACCCAATTGCCACTATGCTATTATGTACTATATAATACTGGTATGTGTTTTGTTCATGTTTTGTTCATGCAGCAAAAATATTCATAGTGAGCTGTCCATGCTGCAGGGAGTAGTTGGTAGGATAAGGTGTTTCATTGGGATACATGGCAGTTAAATGCTTGGAAACTGCTGGAGTAAGGAGATAAGGTAGGCATCAGTAAACAACGTGAAACGTGAAGTCGTTGTGGGCAAACTTTCTGTATCAATTGATACCTTTTTGTTTTATTTAACACCAATGCTGTTGCCACGAACCAGCCATAGCACTAGTAAAGGAACGGCTATGGCAGAGCTGTCTGTCACTGCTTAGTGGCTGTTCAAATGGCTATTTTTGTAATTTGTCACATTCAGAAACTAAGACATTAGCATTTTTTCAAAAAGTTTGCATTTACAGATATTTTGAGACACACCACACACACACACACACACTGATTTGACACAACAGACACCAGCTTTATATTAGGCACAGACATAAAGGATGGGGCCAAGGGCTACACCACAAATTCAACAGTCCTTCAAAAAATATACTATGTGAAATTCAACCTACTAATTTTTCTCAGTTGTGTGGTCATTAAATAATCATTTTCAAAGACAAATGCCTTACTTGCGAGATCTGATCTCTGTGGTGAGGATTTGGTATCTTTTTCGTCTGAGTAGAGCCGGGTAGTTTTAAAAGGAGCAGCTTAGTTCATGGGGGCCTTTTGTGCAGTTTGTGTACATGTGCAGTGGAAATGCTTGAACATTTGGCAGTTGATTTATTTTACAGGTTTGGAGCTTGGTTTGGTTAAGGCAGTGGTTGTAAAACTGGGTATAAATACTTCTGAGGGCACTTGGATCAATTCTATGGGGTGAAATAAATCTGTGAACTGGTTTTCAGCTGTCACCAGCATAAAAATATTGCAAACCGTCTGGCCTTGCCCTCTCCTCACACAAGGCGATCTCAGTCTAAGCTGTTGTCCCTTGTGGTCCCTCAAAGGTGGAACAAGCTACCCGCTGCTATGAGAATAGGGCCATCCCTCTCTACCTTAAAAAAAAAGCCTGCGAGGACTCTTCTTTTCCAAAAGTACTTCCCTTCCTAACAAAACTAACCTCCACTCATCAACACTGTCCTATACCCTGGCTACACTAACTTTGTTATACCTTGCTTACTCTGTGTTCCTCTGCATATCTGTAGCTGATTTATGTCCTCTTTTGTAAGTTGCTTTGGATAAAAAACATCTGCTAAGTGTAAGGTATCACAAAATTAGTGCAGCCAGGGTACAGGATAGTGTTGGTATGTAATGAAATGTAAACAATAGAGGTGCAGACGAAATATTTCAGGTACAGATTATATATGCGATACAGATCTTTCATTCAAACTATCCCCAAAACAACCCAATTGCCACTATGCTATTATGTACTATATAATACTGGTATGTGTTTTGTTCATGTTTTGTTCATGCAGCAAAAATATTCATAGCGAGCTGTCCATGCTGCAGGGAGTAGTTGGTAGGATAAGGTGTTTCATTGGGATACATGGCAGTTAAATGCTTGGAAACTGCTGGAGTAAGGAGATAAGGTAGCCATCAGTAAACAACGTGAAACGTGAAGTCGTTGTGGGCAAACTTTCTGTATCAATTGATACCTTTTTGTTTTATTTAACACCAATGCTGTTGCCACGAACCAGCCATAGCACTAGTAAAGGAACGGCTATGGCAGAGCTGTCTGTCACTGCTTAGTGGCTGTTCAAATGGCTATTTTTGTAATTTGTCACATTCAGAAACTAAGACATTAGCATTTTTTCAAAAAGTTTGCATTTACAGATATTTTGAGACACACCACACACACACACACACACTGATTTGACACAACAGACACCAGCTTTATATTAGGCACAGACATAAAGGATGGGGCCAAGGGCTACACCACGAATTCAACAGTCCTTCAAAAAATATACTATGTGAAATTCAACCTACTAATTTTTCTCAGTTGTGTGGTCATTAACTAATCATTTTCAAAGACAAATGCCTTACTTGCGAGATCTGATCTCTGTGGTGAGGATTTGGTGTCTTTTTCGTCTGAGTAGAGCCGGGTAGTTTTAAAAGGAGCAGCTTAGTTCATGGGGAAGATAAAGAGTGCAAACAGCCACAGGGCACACGGCACCAAGCACAGACATGACATATTCAGACAGAACAGCCTGCAGGGAAAAGACATTTGCCAGAGGGGGGTATTTGTATGCTGTGTTCAACACTCAGCAGTAAACAACAACAAAAAAAAAGAATTTTCTCTCTGTGTTTCTTTCTCTGTCTCTCTCTTTTTCTCTCTTTCTCTTCCTCCCCCCTCTCTCTATCCTTCGGGTTGTCAACAGATAGAGAATAGAACTACTTTTTAATGTGACATATTTGGTTGCACATCACTTTGGTTGGAAAACTGAGTGGGTGTAGGTACGTGTAGCACTGGCTGGTGTCTGCTGTAGAGTTCCGGAACTTTCCCACTTACAGTAGATCTCTGCTGCAGTAGAGCAGAATTAACCTGTAAAGATGGATAGGATGGAACAGGAGGACTTGTTTGAGTTTGGAGTATATTCCTCAGCCCTCCATATGCAACAAGGTGGAGAATTTTGGTCTTCCTGCGCAGTTCAGAACCAGGCTCATACTCACGACCTCACAGCAACTGCAGGATGAAGGCACTCTACCAAGTGAGCTATAAGCTGGGCTGTTAGCTTAGTCAGTAGCATATTACATTTGTCTTTGCTGAGTGCTAAGTTATTATAACAAGGACAAGGCTTCATTTGACTAGCACTCACATTTTGGGTCTGTCTCACAGGGCCACAGCCAAGACCTCATACAGTACATACTGTTATCATGATGAATCGACAGAGAGAATTTTGTCTAATCAGCAATTTGGGATCAGTTAAGGTGACAACTAGGGGAAACCCTTGGGAAAAGGAGAACATGTTCAACTCAAACAAATAAAAGTTTATATAAATGTATAAAAGTAATTGAGTAAAGATCTGATGGAGGGCGACTTTAGGACACAGTATTTATAGGTATTTACATGTCTCAAATATAGCGCGCTAGGGCTTGCCCTGCTAGGTTTGGTTCAGTTAAGTGAACATCTATTTTTTTTTTAATTCAGTTCAGCTTACTAAACATCCTCGGCCCTGACCAAATATAAAGTACGAATGATGAAAAGACTCCATAACACAATGCCATTTAAGAAAATGTATCCCCCAGCAAACAAAACTTCTAATTCTCCCTTGGTGTTCTTCCCCAAGGTGTATGTTTGAGGTACCTCATCTGTAGTTTGTCCCTCACACACAATTAGGGGTGTGGGAATAAATACATTAAGAATTCCATTTTCTCAACGCTTGTGCTGAGTCTACTGCTCATTAAAAATTCACCATGCTGAGTTGAATGCCATGATATTTTAATCATATAAATAATAAATATAATTAATATCAAATATATATTTATATATGACTTCATAAATAAAAAAAATAAAATGTTGTGTTACCCGAAGAGTGTATTTAACAAGCAGGTAAACGAAAAGCAGGGCTGCTGCCAGACTTGTGTAGTCTTGTCGCAGTGCATTTAAAGAGTAAATGTGCTTCGGTAAAGAACTCTCTGTGAAGTACTTTAAACATCTCAAGGAAACAGATATACTCTCTTGAGACAGTGAGCTGCTAAAAGCAGAGGCTTCACTCAGGGCTTGGCTTGTAAAATTGACACGGACAACAAGCATCATGGGCAGTGCCGTGTATTACTCCGATCAAATACATAGAAAACAGATCAGACTCACACAACACCCTTGTGAGTAAACACTTTGCAATTTGTTGAATATCGTTACAGGTTTTAGCATATATTTCTCTCTCTCTCTCTCTCTCTCTCTCACACACACACACACACACACATACACACACACAAACACACACACACACACACAAAGTGGTAAACATTATAAATTAGGTAAATAAAAAGTGCAAACATTAGCCAGCCTCTCCGCTTGTTTGTGTGAGTCAAACTGACTTAATCAGCCCCTAGCCTCATTGGGTGCTCTCACGTCTGTAGAGAGGGAAGACGTTGGTGTGGGACCGACCGGGACCGCCGCTGCGTGGTGAATTATGAAAACCACTGATGGGTGAAATATGAACATCAATCTTGTCCAAGCCCCGTCTGCTTTTATAAATTACTTTCCTAAAGTTTGACTTCATGTTGGGAGACGTGGTGTGGAGTCCGGCACTGCTGGCATTCTGCCCCCCCCCCCCCCCCCCCTCTACCCGCACTCACCCACTCTCTGTTGTTATTGATGACAGGAGCCTTTCCTTCGCTTCATTATCCCAAAGACTTGCTTGAGATAATTCCAGCTTTAGTGCACTACATGAATGCACAAGTACACAGTCATTCCTCTCTCTGGTTTTTGTATTGAATTGTTAATTTTGTGCTATTTGAAAAGAATGACAAACTACCAGACAGAGCTTCAGACAAACACACACACGCACGAACACACACACGCACGAACACACACGTACGCACGGATGCACATGTGCACGCACGCGCACACAAACACACACACACACACGCACACGCACACGCACACGCACACACACACACACACACACACAGTAATGATGCCATAAGTGAGATGTGAGGGATTGTGTTTTATGGCTGCTATTCCACGTGAGTCGTAAAATGAAGTGCAGATCTAATGATGTAAAGCCCCAGCAGTCTGTGAAACAGCCATTTTTTATCTGTTTATGTTGAAATTCAAACTCAGATTTACAACAGAGCCACAAAGCTGAAGCCTCTCCTACCATAGTTCTCAAAGTGTTTCATTTACAGAGTTAGAACAAGGCTATAAACAGTCACACAATATAAAACCAGCTTTCAAAATCTGTGTATAAAAAAAATGAGAACACCATAAACTATATTTCTTCCTTTGTCCCCACTCTTACCCGTGACATTTAGAGATGATGGTGGTGTTTTAGTCCACTGCCTCTAACACAAAGAAGCAGACACTGGCCAGTGATATTATCTACCCCCCTCTGACGTCCACCGTGAGTTTGGAGTGAGTGTAACGTGGCAAGGTCTCGTCTGCCTGGTGAGGGGATGAAGATGTGTATGAATGGGGCTGAGAGATAGATAGAGAGAGAGAGAGCGAGAGAGAGAGAGAGAGAGAGAGAGAGATAGAGAGAGAGAGAGAGAGAGATAGAGAGAGAGAGAGAGAGAGAGAGAGAGAGAGAGAGAGAGAGGGAGAGACAGAGAGAGAGAGACAACACTCTGTGGTGACACGGCACCACAGTCCCCCATCAACTCCTCTGGGACACAACGCCTGGATATGGTTTTTCTACTTTGTCGTCTCCACTCGCTTATCTGCTCAACAAGACAGACAGTCCTCTCTGCCTGTCATGCAGGCTAGTTGCCCCCACTGGGATGATGTACTCACACACACACACACTGTCATGCACATGGTGACAATTATTGTACATAAAGATTATTATTCTGCATACTATGCGCACACACACACACACACACACACACACACACACACACACACACACACAAACATGCACACACTGCTGTTCACATGGCGACAAATCTACATAAAGATTATTGGTCTGTATTGTGTGAACATGCACACATACCCACACACACACACACACACACACAAAGAAAAGGAAATTGTTTCTCTCCCGACATCACAGAGGTTTTCCAGTGCCCACAGAGGACACAGACAGACTGCAGTGCCAAGCCTTTTAATTCACTGTGTCATTAGAATGGCAAGAGGCACTCAACAGAAGATATGTTATCATCAAGTATCTCATCATCTCAGCATCAACCTCCCATTACCTCCCATACAAAGTCAAGGGTCGCTCCCAGCTCCCCAACTGCCATCCAATAATATTCTCCCCTACATATCACAGTGTGACACAGCGTGACACAGGAAATGACAAGTCAATCGGGCTGGCGATGGGGGTCAGAGATACAGTGGTGATGGGATATTGTACTCGCCCCCTCATGATCTGTGCACTGTATGGTGAATAACACCCCTATTTCCTGGTTCGAGGGCAGAGGGGATGTGATATGACAGCTTCTTTCTTCCGGTTCCTTCTTTTTTTTCTTCTTTCTTTCCTGAGAAAGCTGCCCACTGACACAGAAGCCTGCTGTTGCCACTGAGGCATGCTAAGGATCCCACAGCTGTATCTCTAGGGTGGTGGTGTGTGGTGTGGTTGTTTGTATATTTATTTATTTATTTATTTACTGACTTGCTTACTTTTGGTGCAAGCACAAGGAGCAAGACGATTCATACTGGCGCAGTAATAAGAGGGCATGTTGAGCAAAGGGCCCAACATAAGAGCAGGGCCTGTAAATTGACTCTTTTCACCAGTCAGACAGTTTGATGAGGACTGGAATTTTGAGAGAGAGTAAGAAATTGAGAGAGGTGAAGAGAGGGAGGGAGTAAGGGAGAGAGAGAGAGTGAGAGAGAGAAAGGGAGAGAGAAAGGGAGAGAGAGAGCAGCCCCACAATCAGAGATGAGGTAAATGGAAAGAAACAAACAAGGGCCAGAGCTCTGGCACTCATTATTCTGGACAGCTGTCAGAGAACCATGCTCAGTAAGAAGCGATCACGCTAACCATTTGTCAGTTTGACCAAAGGGGGCAAACAAGAGAGTGGAGGATAAGAGACAGAGAGAGAGAGAGAAATGGAGAGAGAGAGAGGGAGAGACAGAGAGAGAGAGAGAGACAGAGAGAGAGAGAGAGAACATGAGAGCTGGTAATTGTCTGTGTGCGAATGAGTGGGAGAAAAGAGAGGGCGAGGAAGAGAGGAGACAGACATTTGCACTCTAGAACCATCTCCACTCAAGGATCTCCACTCATGCAGTCAACGCTACCCTTTTCTCTTGTCAACAAATATGACAAATGAGCTCCCTTCTTCTCCTCAAGAGTATGCCCCTATTGATATTTATATATATAAAACACAAACTTCAGGAGTGGCCACAGGTTCTTGGGAAGGATGTTCCACTGCAGTCCGTGTCTGGCTGTCTGACAGAGCACCAGAGCCTTGCTACATGCCTGCTTGGTATTCACCGGCAGTGATTTGGCCACCTTTCAGTTCGTTTAATTTCAACATCTCCCTGGATGCCCCCAGCGCCCCTCCCTCTCTCTCACACTCCCCTTCCTCTCCCTCTCCCGCTCTCTCTCCCCCTCCCCTCAGTCTTCTTTCTCTCTCGCTTTCTCTCGCTCTCTATCTATCCATCTCCCTCTTTCACCCTCCCCCCTCTCTCTCTCTCCCTCTCTCTCTCCCCCTCCCCTCAGTCTTCTTTCTCTCTCGCTTTCTCTCGCTCTCTATCTATCTCCCTCTTTCACCCTCCCCTCCCTCTCTCTGTTTCTCTCTCCTCACTCTTCTTTCTCTCTTTTTCTCTCTCTATCTATCTATCTATCCCCCTCTCTCACACTCCCCTCCCTCTCTCTCTCCCTCTCTCTCTCCGCCTCTCCTCACTCTTCTTTCTCTCTCTTTCTCTCTCGCTCTCTCTTTATCTATCCATCTTCCTCTTTCACCCTCCCCTCCCTCTCTCTCCCTCTCTCTCCTACTCTCTATTTCTAAATGGCCCTGGTTGGCAGGGAGAGATGCATGGGAGCTGAGGAGGGGGTGGGGTGGGGGAAGGGGGGTGAGGGAGAGGCTGGGTCAGAGGCAATGATGCGTTCTATTAATGCGATATGGCCACCGATGGCCGCCGCCATTAATATTATCGCCACACCGCTCCAGCGACGGAGAGATTGGAGCCTCACTCCCCTCTCCACTCATCCATGCTGATCTTTCCATCATCCGCAAAATGAAGCCCGCGCTCGTGAAGTCGGACGAACGGCGGTCACAGACCAGGGGGGTGCAACAGAGCGTTGTGCATACAATGTACCGGGAAATGGGGCGGAAAAGCCCAAAGATCGCTGGCATCGCTGCAGATATACAGTTATTTTCGGTCAACAGGGCGGATGATTAAAGTGCCACGGAGAAACAAAACTGAACGCAGTGGAGCCATTCTCCGTGCTATTCTTCAGCCCCACTCTGTGACCGGCCAAACATCTGCAGCTTGCATCTTCCTCCACACACTTTAGTCCTGAGAGTTGAGACTCATGTCTTATGACTTATTGTGATGGCGTTACCATCACTAGAGTTGTGGGTGTGCTCTGACTGCCATCCCAACGAGCCTGGCTCTTTGGCGTTGTGGTCAGAGCACCTGTTTGGTACCCCAGAGACCTGGGTTCGAAGCCAGGTGGGGTGACTTCTCCTCCCCTTCTTTACACTTATACAACAGTTAGAGCCAGTCCAACTACATCTGACTGAATGAGACACATTCTAAGCGTTACTAGGAGTAAGGATATCCCACCACGGTATACCATGGGTGACTCTTTACAGTTAGTAATCACTATGCCAAAGATACAACGTGGCCGTTAAAACTTTACAACATTCAATTCCATCTAGTTCATAAACTAGTGAGAGAGAAAAGTAAAAAAAACGAAATTGAGTGCATTTATAAACTGTGGCAGACTTTAACAAGACACCCAAGACTGTATAACAGTAGCTGTGCATGAGGCCTAGTTCAAAATGTGAACGACAACAACCCCCTATCTCAGAGGCTGCACAATACAGGAGAATGTCCAAATCAATGTGTAGACTATAAATTGACACTTGCTGCATAGCAACCACAGATGCCGTTAACTCGAACGGGAACTATTTTGTGGAGCGGAGGCAGGAGCAAACTGGAAGACAGTTAAATAAAACTACAAATGAATAAAAACGTTGTGTCTATAAACTGACTGTGCTGACAATGGAACTGTTGTAAAAAAGCAATATATACTTAATATATTCCATGAACTACCCTTTGCCTTTAAAAGAGCATCAATTCTTCTAGGTCTAGAACTTGGCTGGTAGGTTGCGCCAAACATCTTGAAGAACCACCACAGATCTTCTGTGGATGTATGCTTCCTGACATATACAACCAATTTGGTGTAATTGGTTGATCATACACTGAACTATAATCCTGCAAAATCCCTGACATTGTGTGTACCCCTGTGTGTGTGTACACTTTGTGTGCACCTGCATAACACTTGTCAAAAAACAACTTATGCCCATCTTATGCCTTAAGTCCTTTCAGCCTTATGGGTGTTTTAACATTAAACATGTGGATGGCTAAAAAGATACAGTACTGTCCAAAGATTTAGGCAGGTGCCTTCAAACCAGCATCAGTTCACACACAGGGGTACACACAAAGTCAGGGATTTTGCAGGATTATAGTCAGGTGTATGATCAACCAATTACACCAAATTGGTTGTATATGTCAGGAAGCATACATCCACAGAAGATCTGTGGTAGTTCTTCAAGATGTTTGGCGCAACCTACCAGCCAGGTTCCTTAAAAAACTTTATGCAATAGACTTAGAAGAATTTATGCTCTTTTAAAGGCAAAGGGTGGTCACAACAAATATTGATTTGATTTAGGTTTCTCTTTTGTTCAGTCACTGCATTTTGTTAATTGATGAACATAAATGATTAACACTTCCATTTTTGAAGGCATTCCTAGTTGACAGCATTTTTTCACACCTGCCTAAGACTTTTGCACAGTACTGTATGTTAGCTTATTATGTCCTCCTTTTGTAAGTCGCTTTGGATAAAAGCGTCTGCCAAGTGTAATGTAAAAAGCTTGAAGACGTTTCACCTTTCATCCAAACGGCTTCTTCAGTTCTGGCCTCATGATGGGTAACCAGGAGCTATATGAACTGAAGTCTTGAAAGGTGAAACGTCTTCAAGCTCCAAAAAGAAGCAGTTGCCTACAAGTTAGCTCTTTTGACTACCATGACCTGGATGTATGAGAGTCTACACAGACATACCGCATATATACTGCTACATTTTACCAATGGTGAAGCATACCTGCTCTTCATCTAATTGACCTAAAAGTTCACTGTAAACCTTGTAGCAGGAGGACACTTCCTGCCATAACTAGTTGAAACAGAATGGGCAAGCTAACCAATGACAGTGAATGTCATATTGAGCCTGAGTAAAAATGTACACTTTGATATGTGTTTTGGATCATAAAAGCACGTCAATCTATATCAGTACACTCCAAAATGAATATTTTGAAGGTAGAGATGTACATTGTGATAGATAAAAGCTATGTGTTTTGGATCATAAAAGCATGTTCATCTATATCAGTAGACTCTGAAAATGAATCGGATAAACAGTGAAAAGACGCTGTCTGTGGTCCTCTTTAATAATCCTATAAGATCCTCCTATCTGTGCCTGCAGATTAAATATAGAATGGCCACATCCCCTCACCCATTTCCCCAGTCTCCTGCTCCACAAACTGGCAGAAGCTTTGGTCATGTACACACATCTCTAAATGTCAGACTCTGCAAGTCATTATGTTGCTTTTTCTGTATAATACCCTTTTGTTCCTCTCTGGGTTTTTTGCACCCAAAAACCACCCCCTTGCGCCCCCAAATCACAACTTAGGTCTGTCAAGACTTCATCAGCGTCACCGCTGCCAGCAAATTATATTACGGATGCTCACAAACAGCTCTCCTGCGACTAATATCTTCTTCCTCTTCGTCTTTTCTTTTCCTCTTTTTTTCTACTTTTGCTTGCTGTAGTTTCTGTTCCCAGAGGATATCAGAGCATGTGTCAGGCTGACTTATGAACCATTAGCCGAGAAGAACATGAATGAGCTGAAAGAGGAGGCTATTATCGCTACTCTCTAGTCACTGTGTGTAAGCGAGAGAAAAAAGTGTGTGTACTGTACGCGTGTGTGTATGTATGTCATTGGTGTGACTCTGGTGTGGCTGTTGAGAGGGCAACATCTTGAGAATGACAGGAAGCTGAAACTGCAGGTTTCAGATATAGGTTTAAATGTGGCTTATTTGCAGATAAAAAGAACCTTGGCTGCTCCGGCTCTTGCATCTTCAGGTGTGCACTGTACTACCCTAGGGGTCTGGAGAGAAAGCTGCAGACGCTGGCACAAAAAAACTCCAAAAAAACACATGATGAGGGTAAAAATTTACTTCACAGATTGGAAATATAGTAGGTGGGTAATGTGATGGTATTTTATATGTAATTTCATGGTAATAATCATTTTTAAACCACATATTGTGAGTAATTACCATGATGTTTCCAGACAATTATGGCACAGTTTCTAGACAATAACAATGCAAACAGGTTTAATTTAAAGGTATAATAAAATGATGCTAATTTGTAGTTAATATGTAATTACTAAGGTGATAATGTTCAGGATTTACTTATTGTGAAGTAATATGTCTGTAATTACACCAGCATGGTTGTGTTATGAAGTAAGTACGTTATTATGGTTGTGTTATGGTTGTGTTATGGTTGTGTTATGGTTGTGTTATGAAGTGAGTAAATTGTTGGCAAGTACATGGTTACTATCAAATGTTACAATATAACACAGTGATGAAAGAGGCTAACCAAGTCATCGTAGTGGTTAGATGGTAAAATGTCATTTTTTTCTGTTACTACACTGAAACAAATAAAGTACATGGTACATGAAAACTACATGTATCAGGTCTGTAAAATACACTATTGCCTGTTCCTACTTAATTTCTCAGCTGTGGTGATATACCCATTAAGTACCCTTCTTATGATATTTAGTGTTTTTTTGTGTAATTACCTTGAAATTAATGAAGTAATTTCAGGGAACAGCACAGTATCAGGGCTGTAAAATGCAGAATCACCTATTTCCACACAATTACTTATGAGTTTATTCTCAGATGAAGGATCAGTTTTAAAAGACTCTGTGTTTCCCCCTATGAAAACTGGCCAGGCAAACAACTTTTCATCACAGCTATAATTAGCTCAGGCAATTATCCGTGGGTGTAAGCTGTGCCCTGCTCAATTACACGTGATGCTCACCGGCGCTAGCTCGAGCAAATCTGCCGTGGTTTGGTTGCACTGGAGGTGACGGAAGGAGTTCTGGGGCATCTGTTCAGTCCTGTCATCAGTGCCAGGGAGCCACTGAGTGGACATCTGTTCAGCGAGTCAATCAAGAAGAACCATCAGGCCTGATTTAGCAGTCGCCAGGAGTCCGGCCACTGGGAGATGTCATGCAGGGCGGCATAATGGCTGATTCGCATCGAGACAGACTGGGCGACAACGAGGTACGATAAGAACCCCTGCAAACACCAATCAGGAGATTAACTGGTCCTACCATGTGTGTCTACACACATGCACACTGTCTGTGTGTGTGTGTGTGTGTGTGTGTGTGTGTGTGTGTGTGTGTGTGTGTGTGTGTGTGTGTGTGTGTGTGTGTGTGTGTGTGTGTGTGTGTTTGCGTGTGTGTTACTGTGATCTGGTTACACGTGGGCGTGCACACACACACATACACACACACACACACACACACACACACACACACACACACACACACAACCACACACACAGACGTGCCTAGCTTATTCAAACTCATGTCAGAAATACATGTATAGCACACTCCAGTGCTGATGTCTATTACTATGTCCTGTATGTCTCCCGTGTGGATCAATGAGAGAGCCAGCTCTGAGAAAATAGCCCACAGTGATGACACCATTATCCCTGCATAAATAAACATGTGATTCCAGCTCCTCGTGGCATGTGGTCATAAAGACTTCTCAGGCTCGTCTTACACTCTGGAGATGGGTAGCACAGCACACGGCCTGGACACGGCTTGGTACAGCATGACACAGCATGTTATAGCATAGTGCAACATTATATGGCGTACAATTGTGTGGTACGGTATGGCATAGGACAGCATTAGATTACATTACATTACATTATATTAGGTTAGATTAGATTACATATACTTTAATCATCCCAGAGGGAAATTCCATTATTTTAGCAGCCTTAAAAACAAAACATACAGCAAGCGCATATACAAGTGTATACACATACATGACAAAACGAGACAACCATGGTTCCACCCACAGGACATAGCCAGAGGAAGTTGTCAAAGACATAATGAACATCTAAGTAGTATAAAAACAAGTAGGATAAGTAGGATAAAAAACAAAGCTCCTCCCAACATGGTAGAGTTAAAGTGCATTTGCATTATACAGCATGGCATCGCAATTGTGCAGTGTACTGAGCACTGTAATGACACTATTTCTAGGAACAGAAATTGTCTGATGTCTTTCAAGACTTCAAGAATTCAAGACCTTTGTTGTCACTGAAAAGTTGCCTGTACCAGTACACTAAACAGCAAGGCCACAAAGGTGCAAGATGAAGGCAAGGGTAGGCAAGGTATGTTTATTTGTATAGCGCATTTCATACACAACGGCAATTCAATGTGCTTCACAAAAATAAAAGCAAAGGACAATATGTAAAAGCATAAAAGATAAAGTAAGTGTAGAAGCATAAAAGGTCAAATAAGTGTAAAAGCATAAAAGTAAAATCAGTATGTGGTAGATAAAACATATAAAAGCATAAAAACACACACACAAAATAAGTATAAAATTAGTAGAAATCATTACAGAAAGCATCTGAAAACAGTTTGGTCTTAAGTCTAGATTTGAAACTGCCAACAGTAGGAGCATTTTCAGTTGGTTCCAGAGTTTTACAGCATACAGCTTTACACCACATTTTGTTCTAACAGCAGGTTCTACCAACAGATTTTTCTAATGTGATCTCAGAAACCTAAGTGGTGCATATAACTGAAACATATCCAATAGGTAATTGGGTCACATCCCATTTAATGATTTAAATACAAGAAGCAATGCCTTAAAGTGAATTCTATAACTTACTGGGAGCCAGTGCAGGGATGAAAGTGTCAGAGTGTCAAGTACAAAAAGAGCAAGGAAGGAGGGAGTGTGTAAAATGGCGTAATAAATAATAAATGATAAATGGTGAATGGGCTACTGTATATACAGACTAGTACAGTAGTAGTAACATTGTACTGTGAGATAGGTATTGCACATATGCTGTTGGCACTGCACAGTAAGAAGCAGTGGGACAAACCCATATTAAACATAAACAACAGCAGCAGTGGGATAACAAACCCAAATTCCACACACACACCAACGCATACGCATACACACATGCACACACACAGCAGCAGCAGAGTGACTTTCACAATTGCACTACTACATGTTATGATATGGTATGGCAATTTATGCCATGGTATGGTACAGTACAACATGGGTATGGCATAGCAGATCATGGTATAGCTTGGTGTGACATTTTGTGACAGCATTTTTT
>CM050216.1:27011242-27058742 GCA_027475355.1 Coilia nasus
ACATATGCACACCCCCATGCACACATACACATACACACACACATACGCCCACACAAGCACCAAATATAGATATAGATCTGATGTGGACACGCAAGGTGCATAAATATGCATGTACACACATACGGCCAGACAAACATGCTCCTTGGTGCATGCACCTACCTGTAAACACATGAGCTTTCCTTTGGACCCAAAGGTGATATCACACCGGTGGAAAGACAACAGGCAAACACGTTAGCACAAATATATGTTTCAGAGATGCAGACTCAAACAAACATCCCCTGTACATATGTCCACCAATAGTAGCGTGTGCACACAGGAGATAAACACTCACACAAACACTGAGTGGAAAAGAAATAGACAGCCAAGAAAGAAAGAAGGAAAAAAGAAAGATTGAATGAAAACCAAGAAAGAAAAAAAGAAGAAAGAACCAACGAAAGAAACAAAGAAGGGAAAAAGAATGAATGAATGAGAAAATGGGAAAAGAGAAACAGAAAAAGAAAGAAAGGATGAATAATGTCCACAGACATCACTGGTGCTTTGGTTTGGCTTTAGGACTCCCTCCCTCTCCTGCCTCTTCCCGCCCCCACACGTCCCTTTGCCCCCCCATAATTAGAGCTGCTGCCGCCCCCTCACAGCCCCTAGTCTGTAGGTGAGGACTCAAAGGACATCTCCACAGCTAATAGGCTCACCGAGCCACTTTGTTCATAATTATGCGTTTCCACCAAGCGGGCCTCTGACATTTTCTCTCTGAGAAACGCAGAACGGAGGCTTCTAAAGGATATTAAGTGCCGGCTATGGGGCGCCAATAATGCCCCGCCGAATTTCTTTCCTCAAAACAGGACACTGGTTGTGTGTGTTTATTCATAACCTTGACATCAAAGCCTCTTTCTCTCTCTACTTCACACATCTGACTTGTGTCCATTGTCACACTTTTTAGTGACTTTTTTTTTCTTTGTCAACAACAGATGCGATGCTGGAAGTGAACAAAACAGCGCAAATGTGTCACTTCCTCTGCAGGGCCCGGATCATCAATAGAGAGGGGGTAAGAAGAGATGAGTCATCATGTTGGGCATTATAGTCACTTCCTGACAAACACGATCAGTAAGCGTAATCGCTGGGGCCGACTCCTGCACTTAAATTGGCTAATGAACAAAGCCGCTGAGGGCCTTTGAAAACTCGCTGATTAAAAACAGTGTTTCATCTGTCAGGGATTTTTACAGCGTCTCTGTCCCTTTCCAGCCCAGGCTCGATATTGCTTTTGAAACACAAACGCGAACTTTAAGCCAATTACCCAAACTCTCATAAAGCAGCCTTAAACATGCTCATGTCCTACTGAAGAGAGAGGGGGGGAGAGAGAGAAAGAAAGAGAGAGTAGGAGAAGACAAGAGAGAGTAAATGAAAAAGGAAAGTGTTAAGGGGTGTGGTTTTATGGTGTGTATAAGTGGGTCCTTGTGTGTGCACATGCACATACATGTCAGTGAGTGTGTGTGTGTGTGTGTGTGTGTGTGTGTGTGTGTGTGTGTGTGTGTGTGTGTGTGTGTGTGTGTGTGTGTGTGTGTGTCTGCATGCATATAGTATGCAGAGTAATAATCCTTATGCACAATTATTGTCACCATGTGCCAAGTGCAGTGTGTGTGCAACAAACAGGGGGACAGTTGGTAGCAAAGAGTGAGGTTGAGCTTTCAGTACAGCACGGTACAGCACACAGAGGCCCAAGCAAGCAGCCCTGACACTGAATTCTAAATAGGACGCAAAGCCTACATAGCAAGTCCCAGAAAGCTGGTGTTGCAGTTTTCTCTCTCTCTCACTCTCTCTCTCTCTCTCTCTGTCTCTCTCTCTCTCTCTCTCTCTCTCTCTCTCTCTCTCTCTCCTCTTGTCTGACTTCTGCCCAACCACACACATGTACGAGGGGCAAGTGGTAGCTATGAATCATAAGCTCCTGTTTCTCCTTCACCCACTTTTAAGCTCCACACAAGTGATCCAAAGGTCCCCGCTGGATTCACCTGTTGCTCTCAGCCTCCCGCCCCAAAGAAAAACAAGTCCTTGGCTAGCTTAATCTTCACTTAGCCTCTAGCAGTGATGAATGCGCAGCGCCTCAAACAGTTGAGAAGAGCGGGACACCAGAGACTTCCAGGTCTCTAAGTACTCTGTTCATTCTGACACATAAAAAGTGACAGTATGCAATTGCATCTGCAGGAGTCATTGATGACCAGCCCAAAATGGTCTCAGGATGATGCATATTGCTCGGTTAATATTTCATGACTGCTTGTGTGTTATTGAACTGTCCTCATGGCGGTGAGTCAGGGCATTGATTCACCCCAGGCCAGTCCTGAGAGATAAAGTGACGGAGGAGTTTGGCAATTGGGATTTTTTTTTCCCCACATATATGTGGATTTTTTCCAATATGCGATTATCCAGGTTTGGTGTGCAGACAGACTCTAGCGGCTACAGAGGTAGCTCTCCATGGAGGTGAACCCATGGCCATCGCTAAAAAAACAGGAGCAAAAGAAGAAAAGAGAGAGAGAGAATACGAAAAGCTAAATGTAAGATGGCAGGTGAAAGCAACAGAAGCAAAAAAGAGATTTAAAAAAGAAGAGAGGGGTTGGTAAAGGCACTGACAAACCCAAAGACACAGACAGGAGAGAGGAAACAAGGGAGAGAAAAAGAGAGAAAGACAGGGGGAAAAGTAAGAGAGAGAGAGAGAGAGAAAGACAGAAAAAATAATAAGAGAGAGAGAGCAAGAAAGACAGAAAAAGAAAGAGAGAGACAGAAAGACAGAAAGAAAAAGAAAGAGGGGAAGAGAGAGAGAGGGGGGTGTCAGCGTCACACAGCGAGCAGCACTTTATCGTGTGCCTGCAGATGGTCAGCCCGTGGACCTGCTGGCGGTTCGCCCCCGCACCGCTGGGTGGCTGAGCAGATTACTCCAGGCACCGGGGCTCAGCCTCATCGCTGGACAGAGCCTTCCGTCAGGTCCCTCTGCCCTCTCATCGTCCAATCACACGCAGCTCTCTCCAGGGCTGCTGCGGGGGTCGTCGTGGGTTCAAGAGGGACGATTGCTGCACGGCGAAGATCAGGAGACGAACACCTGGTGGATGAAGACGGAGGTGGCGGTGGAGGTGGCGGTGGAGGTGGCAGTGGCGGTGATGGTGATGGTGGTGACGACTCCAAGGTGAGCCAGCCTGTGGCCCTTGGGGGGCAGATTACACAAAGGAGAGGCACTGGAGTGTTGATGATGTACAGTCCCAGGCTTAGGTTTCAGGTATTATTTTTTAATAGTTTGAACATGGGATGAACACTTAGTGTGACTGAAGTCATGCCCTTGGAAGAGGGGAAAAATGCAGAGAGAGGGAGAGATGCAGAGAGAGAGAGAAAGGTAGTGGGAGAGGGAGAGAGAGAGATGGTGAGAGATAGGCAAAGAGAGGGGCAGAGAGAAAGAGAGATGATGAGGGGGGGGGGCAGAGAGAAAGAGATGATGATGAGAGAGAGAGAGAGAGAGAGAGAGAGCCAGAGGGAGATGGGAGGGGCAAACAGAGATGGAGAGATCATTTATGCCACAAAGGGCCTTGCCATACATTATGAGAAATGACAGGTGGTAGGACGTATCTTCCTCCCAGGTTCCCAACTGTGAAATGCCCCCACCCAACCCTTTCAATGGTGGCACCTCTAAATTTAGATGTGTGCCACCTAATTAACATACGCCCTCCCTGTCGCTTTGCATTAGTGTCGCTGTCCCTTACATAAACATGAGAGACCTGAGGCAGTGGACTGCCTTAGCATGTAACAGAGAGGGGATGAGTGCCCAATGCTTGGGGCCAGTTCTCTCCCCTCAGGGCTTAAAGGTGTACTTCCATCATGTTTTCATTCATTTTGCGGTGGTCTCTAGTATTAAAATCATTTCAGCGGTTCGTCAACTTTTAACAGGGTGAAAGGCAATTCTGAATTTGCTCTGCTGCCCTCCATGGGCTATAACTGCACTAAGTAAGTTTGGAGGAGAGAGCCATCTCTGTGTAGTTCGAATGAGAGACAATTCCGCTTCCAACCTGTAGCGCAACCGAAGACGAAAACTACTTAGCATTGCTGTAAACAAACATGATGCTCTCATGTAAATTACTCCGCTAAGTGGCAATGTGCTTTCAGATGCTACCTGTGGTGGTGTCTAAGTGGGATGCAAAACAGGGAATCATATCGTCTTACCAGCTGTACTTGAGGGAGGAGAGAGAGGATATGGCCTAATGAGATATGCAGGGGCCACAGTGGCAGCTGTGGCCTGGTGGTTAGGGAGTTTGTCTTGTGATCGGAAGGTTGCCGGTCCGAACCCTGTCCTACCCATGGTTAAAATGCAATTGAGCAATGCATCTAACCCCACACTGCTCCAGGGACTGTAACTGAAACCCTGTAAATATCTCTACGTCGCTCTGGATAAGAGCGTCAGCTAAGTGTAATGTAAATTATGAGTTACTTGGAGTGGAGCCATTCATAAAGTGATCTTACAGTGGCATATGTTACAGAGCAGGTAGGTGGTCAGTTGTAGAAGTATGTAGGAGCAGTTCCATTACCGTTGCATAAACTTATTACGCCTTTGAATCAGGTTTATGGGGGAATGTGTAGCATCCGTTCATTTATAAAGGACAACATAGGGTGCGCACATCCGAAATATGAAGGTGCTGGAGCAAAAGACCAAAAGTATCTACAAGAAAGAAAAGTAGGTCTGCACTGTTGACAAACCTTTTGTCATCTTTTACAGTATTTAGGTTCCCACCACCTTTTCTTTTTTGTAGCACCTATTTTTTTCCATGAAATAAATGCCAGGTTTTGAAAAAACAAACACCCATAAAAATACACTCATATATCAATCAACAACTATTTCAGTAAAACCACTGCGAATAAGGATTTGCATTATAAGATGCAGCAGCCAGAAGCAGCCAGAACATGTTGTTGTTTTAAAACAACAAAATAAATTAGATTTATTTGGAGTTAACGTTTTCAGTATCATATTTATTGCATTTCCCAAAGAGCCAACTTTACCACCAGTCTCTCAGTTGTGAAACTGTGACTAATTTCCAGCCAACTACTGTATGACTCCTGGATTCCTGCTCTCTGCACCAGACAGCAAACAACAATACCAACAACAACAATAAGCACAGTATCCAAACAAGCGGAGAGACGTTATAGAGGGGAACGCTGGAGGCCAGTACGGAGGTAATTACCAAAGCAAGTGAAAACAAGGCACATAATCAGATTTGATTTTGATTGTTTGTTTTTGAGTGCGCGTGTGCATGTGTGTGTGTGTGTGTGTGCGTCTGTGTGTGTGTGTGTGCATGTGTGTGGCTGTGCGTGCATGCATTAATTTTTGTGTGTGTGTGTATGTATTTGGAAGTGTATGCAGGCTATACATGTGTGTGTGTGGTGTGTTTGTGTGTAAATGTGTAAATCTGGCTATGACTATGGTTGTGAGAAGGGGACTTGTATGTGTGTACTTGAGTTCAAAGGACTGAGGTGGTGTGTGCTATGGACAGCCTTAAGGCAAGGAAAACTACATGTCCAATATCAAGTAGGTCAGATGAAAGGAGAGACCCTCCCCTCTTTTGTGTACTCATTTAAAGTCTACAGTAAACCAATAGAAGCAGACTCGGACCTGATCGGTTGTGCCAGGAGGTTGGTAATCAATCGGAGCCTATCAATTACAGCAGACCTGACGGGCGAGAAGACGGATTGAGATTTGTTGAAATATCTTATTGACAGCCTGGTCTTTGTCTTGCCAACATTGATTCAGAGCGTTTCCTTATTTTTTTTTTTAAATAACATCTCTTTTCTTACTCTTAAGATAGTGTTTACTCCCTTTAGCCTCTATCATATGGTCTCTGCTTCAGAAAAAAAACTCCCTGAATGCAAAAAGCTGAATGGGCACAGATGTCTCTGTGGGCGTTTGTTTAAAACACAAAATACTGTCTGTGGCTGCCGACGCCGACGATAAGATCACTTGCTTCATCTCTCCAGACTGATCTAAACAACCAACCGTCTGTCTCTAGCTTTCCCCTCTTTCTCTCTCCCTCCCTCCTTCCCATTTCTTTCTCTCTGCCTTTCTTTCCCCCTCTCTCTCTCCCTCCCTCCTATCTCTTTCTCTCTGTCTTTCTTTTCCTCTCTCTCTTTCTCTCTCTCTCTTGCCCTTTTTTTCTCTCTAGGAATGGAAAAGAAGAGGAATGGCACCTCCTCTTGTGCTGTGTGCTGAGGGGGAGGCATTGTTTGTTTATTCTCCTAATCGATCAGCCCTATTCCTGCCTCCTCTGAAAATAAGCCTGCAGGGTGCAGAGACTAGGGGAGACGGGAGGATGGGTGGGGTGGGGTGGGGTGGGGTGGGGTGGATGGGGTGGTGATACACGGCACCAGTGCTGAGCCTCACCCTCCGCTCATGTCGTAGGCACCACAGCAAACCCTCCTGATGGATTTTGTTTAGTTCTAAAAGGATTTTGTGTGTGTGTGTGTGTTTATGATTGGGTGGTAAGGGGTGGGGATGGGGGGGTTCTTAATGAGGTGTTTTTTTTTTTTTTTCATTCTTGCTTCCTCTCATTAATGGAATGTGAATTGCATTATGGGTCATATGTTGGACATGAATAATGCATAAGTCATAAACACTCCAGAGACAGAAATGGGGGGGGGGGCAACGATGGTGGCGCGAGGTGCACAGTAATTCTGAGCGATTGTTTGATGGCATTTGTTTTGGACCAGCACAAAAACTCAGGTGACACACCGCTGATTGCCCCAGCTGTGGAATCCATTACTGGAGAGACAGACTAGAGCTTATTTGCCCCGGAGCACAGGGGTTAGAGAAGAATTCTCACAATCAGTAAACATTGGTGAACCTCTCGCCCCGACGGACGCTATTTGAATGAATCTTTTTTTCTTTCCTTGTCACAAAAGGAGGTATGCATATAACAAAGAGAGACCCTGAGGGCAACATTTAATGAAATCCAAAAAGGCATATTTTTAACATTCAATAGGAAAATGAAAGCAGTCACTTTTTAATCAAAAACCTGGTGACATTTATATTTTCTTGCCGTTTCCTGCTACAAAACAAAATGTGCTCTGATTTTCAAGGTATCTGTTCCCCACAGTGGATACTATGAATGCATTAAAGGCTGACTTCTATTATACTTCCTATTTTTCTGATAAGTCTATGGAGAATGTTGTTTTGAGCAGCTTCAAAAGGATTTTAAGGGTGTTTTTGTGACTGGCATTGAAAAAAATAAATCAGTTTAATAAATTGCTCTCCATATGGAATGTTAAGTGGTCTTCTCTGAGTCCTGCTATGCATCTGTGAAGAAAGAGCAATAAAACATTTTGATTGTGTTTGAATGCATTATTGTTACCTCTGTAGCCTTGTCATAGTGGTGAAGATATATTTGTGTAATGTCACTGTATTATAATTGTGTAATATCAGTAGTGCAACCATATCACTAACACTGCATTATACAACCCTAGAATAAACTGTGAGGATTTTTTTCCCAGTAATTTACTCCTATAATTGTAGTTATATAGCTACTGCATCAAACCTATTGGGACTCAAGGACTAATAAGGCCAAAATGACAAGGCCCCAAAATTCCCATTGCAATTAGCATCATCCGCCAAGCTATGCTGGGCATGTATGTCTGTAAAAAGTGTTCTTGTATATCAAGGTAAGTGTCATGACAAAGCAGGAAAGCAGCTTTTATGTGAATGCATGTCTGTGTACACCTGCACCATGCCATGAATGGCCACATCTCTCCAAGGGCAGGCAGATAGAATGGCTGCCATTTATATGTAATGGCACTGGAATGGGATTAATTAGTTTGGAAAGAGGAATCCAAATGGCCACTAAAGCAGCAGTGGCGCGCGCACTCAAGGTCAGCACGGCTGCAGTCGATTACGCCCAGCTCCACCGCTTCAATCCGAGCAAGAGGTAACGAGGACAAACAAACATCAGCCATATGCCACACGTCAGTAAGACAGACCAGCCTGACAGAGAGAGAGAGAGAGAAAGAGAGAGAGAGAGGGAGGGAGAGAGAGAGACGGGGGGGGCAAGAAGGAGGGAGGGAGAGAGGGGGGGGGCAAGAGGGAGGGAGGGACAGAGAGAGAGAAAGAGAGAGGTGGGCATGAGAGGAAGGAAATATGTCTCTCTGTGTTTCTCAGATTTTTCATGTTGGGGAAGGTGAGTCACAGGACTCCGGTTTCAGAGAGGCCATTAGTGAGTAAGGGCATCATGCTGCCATTAAGAGACACATGAGAAGAGGGAAGGGCAAGGAGAAGAGGAGCAAAAGTTAGAGGGTGGCTGTTTTGTGTCGAGTATAAGAACCAGACCAAGGAATGGTGAAATACTGTAGTAAGATGCCCTCTGTGGTGCTCAGCATTGAGATAGACGGTCCAATAATTCGAAGTGGGCTTCTAAATATATGCAGCACTGAGTAATCATTTGTCATATTTATTTATTAAATATTTTATTGAAACTCCAAAAATCCTCAAGACTGCTCTTTCAAACAGAGGTTTAACTTTTATTTTGACATTTTTTGGCTATTAAAAACACAACCATTATCTCTACAAATCCACTGGCAGAGTTATATGATTCACACAAATAAAATAGCCCAAATACCAAAATGTTGATGAAAAGCCATGAATAACCATTAATGGCCTACGTCCATGTCTTCTCCTCCTTAATGTATTTCGTAAGTGCATGTCAAAGAGGGTGAAAGAAATCCTCCATTACTCTGCTGCGTCTTCTGTGTGTGTTCTGACGACAAGACAGGAATGATAAACGCCTTTCAATAGAAATAGAAGCTGCAATCACTACACTCCCAGATTCGTCTAAATAATAACTTAGATTATATTTAAACGCAGCCAAACTCAACATAACTAACACACACACTAGCTTTACTCTTTACCACATATAAACACACACACAGAGACACAGAGACACACACAGACACACACACAAACACACACACACACACAAATCAGCATCTCTTTAGACAGCCAGTGCTTTTGACCCCTGAGGCCTCTGTTTTCTGAGGAGATTCCAGATGTGGGAGCACTGATTGCTTTTCCTCGCGTGTCCCAGGGACAGAAAGGAGATAGGAGGCGATAGAAGAAGAAAAAAAAAACAAGTGAGTGGTTTGCACACATGCATTATAAGGATATAGGGGGGGGGACTGTTTTCTCTTCAAAAGTGCCATCGCAGCCCCTCCCCCTGGCCCACAGATGATTGACAGCGGTATATGCTCATGTCATCATACGTGCTTCACAATGTCATTTCTAGTGTGGTAGCAGGAGTAGAAGGAGTTGTGCCTAATTTCGAGATGTTAAAACAATAGGAACTACTGAATATTCAAGGATGCAGTCTTCAAATCAGTTTAACAAGGCTGTTGGTATTTGAGATTGATTGCCAGGGGTGCTGATAAACGTTTTGCACCCTATATAAAAGAATATAACCTTGGGTCTCCCTCAGTAATTATACCGTTGGTCGATTATGACCGATGAAGGTCCCCTATTAGTGCATGGCACTAGGAATCTTTCTAACTTCCCCTTGAACCCATGTCAATAGCCAATCATAACAACGTGTTGCTTTTATGCTTTTGATACACTTTTTGTGTTATTTTTTTTATTTTGTTCTGTTGTGTGCTGTCAAGTGCTCCATATCTCTCCAGCTTCGTTTGTTATTCCAACTACATTTTGTTTAGTTTGTTTTTGAATAGTCAAGTCTGTGTTAAAAGGTCAAGTCTGCCTTTAAACACCTTTAAAAAAGTTTAGTCTAGCTCTGGAAAGTCAAGTCTGCTTTTGGTTAGTTCATTCTCTCTTTGAATATTTAAGTCTCCTTTAAAAGGTCAGGTTGGATTCATTTTCTATATTTTGTGCCTTTGGGTCTTGCCAAGTTTTGTGTCTTTCCTTGCATTACTCAGAAACAAGTTAAGTTTTGGGCTTAATCTTACACTCCTGCCTACTTATTTTGACATTTTGATGCGAAACATCAACACCTTTGGCCTAACCGGTGCAGCAGTTGGCCGAGGTTGTTTACGGCTCTGTCCTAGCCACTGCACAAACGCCACATTTCCTATTTACAGGGGCACTGCTGTGTATGCAAACCTGCATATCTTTGGACTCCTGACACTTAATGGACAGCTAGAGACAGTGAGGAGTAATGTGTTTAAATAAAAAAAGAACGTATATGGGAATACAATTATGGACATTCCCATGAAGTACTGTACACCCCTGTCACTCTTTTTCTTACACACGCACACACACATGCACACACACACTTACACACACATACACATGCACGCACACACACACATACACATACACACACACACATACACACACACACACACACACACACACACACACACACACACACACACACACACACACACACACACACACAGGTGGCAGATGGGCTATGAGGATTAGTAGTAGTTGGAGGTTAAAGTTAAATAAATGCCTGTGGGAGCTGAAGCAAGTGTTGGCAAATGGCGCATCATCATGCGTATCCCCAGAGGAAAGAATTTTTTAAAATGAGATTTCTTCTATGTCTCAGCTTGTTTCTCCTAGACAATAATGATATCACAGTGATACAAAAATAAGACTATTGCCTTTGTCTCCTGCTTCTCAGGTTTGTCTCTGGAGCAAAAGAGTTTTGTTGTTTCAGTGTAGACTCACCTTTAATCTACAAATGAGATCTCAACAATGTCTCAAATAATGCTCAGTGTTGTATGAGTAAGAACTGTGACAAAAGTAATACTTAAATGAGCCTTACAAGAGAATCACCATTTTGTCTCCTGTGCAACAGAAGAGATAGAAATTTACAAATTTGGGTCCTGTTGTGTTTTATGTTCCCAGTGCTGTTTGTCCCTCTACACTCTTTTCCATCTACCTGCTCAGGAGATCCATGTGAGTACTTGATTAGGGGCACCTGGTCATGTGATCAAGCCTGCTTTAAAAGCACCTGGTTCCTGTTGCCAAAGGCGATGCTTTTGGTATGGGTCTGCTGGCTGTTGCCTCTCAGTCTGGGTTTTGTGTGTTAATTTGATTCGGATTTTGTGTTGTGACCTGTCTTTTGTGTTAATGTTAATAAATGCCACTGGTTGGGTTGCTTTTAAAGGTGTTTTTGGTTTTTACTTGGGTGAGTGGTGAGTTTGTTGTTTGCCCCAGTAGGGCCATCAACCAGTGGGGCATAACAGTAAGGCTGAGTAGATGGCTGAATCTGGCTGAAAGGAGGAGGCTCAGTGTTGTTTGTTATGGCAGAGACACTGCACTGGTCCCTCACACCATCTCCAGCGACGGCCGGTTAATGCCGGGATCCCAGAGCCATCTGAGCGGACGGAAACAAAGATGGCAGCTTATCTCTTTTTCTCCTTCCTTTCTTTTCTTTTTTTATGCAAGGCAACCGTGGAGTGACTATGGAGAGACAGCACTGGCTTCTGACAGGAGCAGAGTAAGCATGAGTGATGATGGAAGGCTGAACATCTCACAACAGTCCTGTGAGGAGAGTAAAAGAAAAAAAATGTCCATTTACATTTTGGGGGGGTGGGTGGTTGGGGGGAGAGTATGTGTGTGGATAGGATCATAGGATGTGTCTAACATCTTGCCTGAGGGGACGAGAAGAGGGGCATTCGCACAGGCTGACAGAGGCTTTGGGGACCCTTGTCATCCTCAGACAGGCTGAAGTCTGGAGACATCTTGCTCATCCCCCAGTGGCCTCTCTCACTAGCTACCATGCCTGCTCCCAGTTCACCAGACAGACAGGCATACAGGCAGACATGAATGGGATGAGTCAGGCAGTCAGGAGGCAGCACCGGAGAGTTTGCAGTCTGACAGATGCCAGCCTCCTGTGCCTTTCCATGCATAGTTATGTGGTGGAAGAAAAGGGGGAATGAATGTCATCATGGGTGCGAGAGACTTTCATCAGCCAACATGTAGCGGTGTGTCTCCATGTGATAAATACTGAATGGCAAGGGTGACACTATTCCATTACTTCCATTACTTGAGCTATGGGAAATCTGTTAGGCTGGCAGCCAAACAACATACTTCATGGTATGTCAGTGTGGTGAGAGAATAATTGTGCTCATGTACATGTACATGTAATGTGACTATTGTAAGATGAAGATGAAGTTGCCTTAGTAAACATTTCATTGCTCAGTTTTATGTAGGAGTGAATCTCTTGTGACCTACCTAAGTGATTCTAAATGTGCTACTGGATGACTATAAAGAGGTGTTAAACATTATATCCAGGTAACAACAACTTCTTCCAAACAGAATATATTATTATATTATATAATAAACACAGGAGAAAGCAGATTAAATAGAGTAAATACAGCCTACTCCAGCCTTGCTCCGGCATTGTGAAATCAGTGGCATCACCACTCCAGCAAGTCACTGATAGATCATTTAGCTTCACTGGAGTACCAGAGGACAGGTGACCCTGACTTGTATCTCTCACACACAGTCAATTCCCACAGAGCTCTGGAAGCATTAAAGAGAATGATCTATATAATTCGGTTCCTGTTCGTTTTTAATGCCTCTCCTCTCACCTAGCCCGGGGTGCCCCTGCGGACATCAGTGTGAAGTGAAAATAAGGTTGAGAGGGTAGCTACATCCCCAAAATGCACGATGGGAGAACTTGTAAATTGCATTTATTGATTTTTACCACAGTAGACAGTTGCAATCATTCAGCAATTCACACACACAAACACACAGAGGCGCGCACACACACACACACACACACACACACACACACACACACACACACTCTCATCCACACACACACACACACACACACACACAAAGCATCCAAAAAGCCCCATCTGGCTGGGCAAACCTGGAGATAGAGTGTAGAAAAACAGGTGAGAGGCAATAAGCGCCATTGTTCTCAAATGGCTCTGAGATGGCTTCTCTGAGAAATATCCCCACAGCACACCCAGCAATTATCTCCCACCCTCCTCAAAACACACACACACACACACACACACACACACACACACGCACACACAAACACAAGCAAACACAGAAACAGCAGAGAGCATCCAGACTGCTTCACTTTTCTGAGGAAAATGCCAGCTGTCCTGCCATCAATCACACAGACACTAACGCTCTCAGGCAAACTGCACCGCTGAACCCTGACTTTGATCTGACCTACCAAAGTAGTGCGCAGCTGTGTGTGTGTCTGAGCACAGCACTCAGGAAGACACTATTTTCCTCAAGCACTCACATGCTCTGCTGTTTCGCTTGCGTACATAGTCATAATGATAACCACACAGACCTTGCTAGTTTTTACTGCTTTATTTTATTTACCTAAAAGCTCTTGCACGCACGTATTTGTGGCGCCCTGGAGGAGTGAAGCATTATCTGACATCCACAGCTCGAGGCCGCTCTTCCTAGTTTTCCTCATCTTTCATTCACTCGTACATTCTCTGACTGCCTGCATTTCATCATCTTGCAGGTCCTCACTGCCCCTCTCCTTTCACCCCCCCCCCCCCCCCCCCACACACACACACACACACACAAACTCATCTTTTTCCCTCTTTCATTGTTTTTTTTTTGTCATTTTATGTCTCCGTGTCTGTCTCTCCCACTGAAGGAGACACATTAAACACTTGTGTTTGCTGTGCTGCTGAATCGCCTCTCCCTGTCTCTCACAGCAGGCGTAGCAGTAGGGGCCCACATGCCATCCACTCCACCTGAGGCACAAGTATGAAGGAGGCTCACTCGTTCGCTCTCTCTCTATCTCTCTCTCTTTCTCTTGCTCTATCCCTATCTCTCTTTCTCTCTCACACACACTTTCTCACTCTCTTTCTATCTCTCTCTCTCTCTCTCTCTCTCGATATCTGTCTTTCTCTCTTTCTCTCTCACACATTCTCTTTCTATGTCTCTCCCTCTCTCTCTAGTACACACAAACACACAAGCACACACACACACAGACAAAAACACACAGACACGCACCATCCTCATCCCATCAACAGTCCATGTCTCGTCACTCGCTCCTCTTGTCCTGAAGACAAGGTCAATACAAAATGTGCATATACAGCAAGAGGTAATTATCAAATGAAATCACATTTTATAAAAGTAGCTGGTTTTTCTTTTCATAACATCTGAGGGCTGTCATTGCAAACCCTGGGCAGAAAGAAATGAAAGCCAAAAGACCAAGTGCGAAGGGATCTGCAGCTAATCTTAAGTTTACAAGGTACAATAGACTGTTGGAAAGATTTATTATTTGAGACAGGAATGAAACTGCAGAACTGAAAAGCTTGCTCAAAATCTTATAAGGCTGGTCTCCAGAGTAACGGGCATGTAACAGACTGTGGGCCTGAAAATAATGGATCTTTTTTTTATCTCCTGCACTTCAAATAATAAATACCCTTGTCATAAAACTCCATCTAAAATTGAGTCTGCCACTGTGTCTTACTCTATCATAAGCTCATTTTCTGAAGAGAAGAGGTCTTAGACAGAAATGGATGTAATAGAAATTTCAAAATCCCACAGAAGTTTGAAGGTAGCCTATTCCTGTTGTGAAAAGACCATTTTTAATTCAGGTAGTCATCGAGCCCTCCATCCTCCAATGTCCGCTGCAGCAGCTCCTATTTTGGGCAGAAGATAGAATCTGGGGCAGCCTCTGCTCTGCTCTGCCGTGCTCTGCTCTGTAAGCCGCGGGCTGAAAATCCCTCTGTCGTCACTGTGTGGATTTCCAGGACAAAGCCCAGCATAGCACAGCCCAGCCCAGCCCAGCCCAGCCCAGCCCAGCCCAGCCCAGCCCAGCACAGCACAGCACAGCTCAGCACAGCTCAGCTCAGCACAGCACAGCATAAGCCAGCACAACACAGCACAGCACAGCACAGCACAGCCCAGCACAGCACAGCATAGGCAAACATCTACAGAAAGACAGAAATCATTCCAATGTTATTTGCAATCGTTGTTTTCTCACTGGCTCTGTCATGATGAAACTACATGTTTACAGGCAAAGCTAGCAACTAGCCTGCCATGCCTAAGATTTGTCAGCCCATGGGTGCCAACCCGGCACAAGCCAACTTGCAAGAATGGCCAAATTTTTAATAACCACCCCCTCTCATTTTGTGTAAGTAATCTCCCGTAATATACAAGGTCTAGACTTCTTTATTAATGATACAGTAAAGTCAATATGTTTGACGGCTGTCTTCTGAAATGTCCCAGAAGTAGCTGCTCAAATGTTGGTTGGTATGCCCTGGGGTCCAGTCCCTCCATTAAAATAATACGCATGTCAAACATAAATAATGCATATACCCTTCTTTGTCTGTATGGCCGATACAAAACACACAAACACAGATACCAAAATCACGGCTAGGGCCCCCGCGTTGGCCTTGTCTCTGGCCTGGAGGTTGCGTAGCTGAACTGCGCAGCCTGTCTGTCTCCCAGCAGCCCGTGCGCATCAAAGATGGCCCCTTTATGACACCTCCACTGTGAACAGTTGTGGGAGCAGATGGTTGACCAAAGTAGCTACAACAATGAAAAGACAGACAAATGAAGAGAGAAAGAGAGAGAGAGAGAGAGAGAGAGAGAGAGAGAGAGAGAGAGAGAGAGAGAGAGAGAGCAAAAACACACATACACACATACACAAAAACTGAAGAAGGGCACATGAAGCTGTCTGGAGTGACTTTGGCACTCTAACTTTCCATGGGCAGACAAAAGCAGTTTGACAGGATGGGACAATGTTTGTTTGTGTGTGAGTGTGTGAGTGTGTGAGTGTGTGTGTGTGTGTGTGTGTGTGTGTGTGTGTGTGTGTGTGTGTGTGTAGGATGGGCAATGTAATCATCCAGAGGCAGAAAGATGGGGTCTGTGTGTGTAAATGTAAATGTAAGTGTGTGTGGTTGTGGTTGTGGTTGTTGACTACATGCAGCTTCTGTGCTAATATGTATGTATGGTGTATGTATGTATGTATGGCTCTACATTCCTCAGTGGACCCTGTCTCTGCCTCACAGTAGCAACGCTTATTCTGCACTGGGCACAGGAAGCATTCACACACACAGAGAGACAAAAACAAGTTCCTCACTCCCACTCTTTCGATCTCGTCAGCTGGTCAGAGCCATGTGGGACAGTACTGTTGAGTAAAGTAAACAGCAGAGCAATCATATTTGGACTGCAATGGCATATGAAACATGTTCAAATACAGCATGACCTGTGGTTTATTATTACATTATTATTATTATTATTATTACACTTAGCTGACGCTCTTATCCAGAGCAACTTACAGATATTTACAGGGTTTCAGTTACAGTCCCTGGAGCAGTGTGGGGTTAGATGCCTTGCTCAAGGGCATCTCAACCTAGCCTGGGTGTGCCCATACTGCCTGTGACGCTGCATTTACATTTCGCGAGCAAGTCAGTCTGGCCAAGCTGCCTATCTAAACCATTTCTGCTCAGTCCTCAGATAGGGGGCCAATGAAAATCGAGCATTTCAAAAGGCAATGACGCGGTAGTTTGGCGACCGGAAATCTATCTCAGTCAGTCAGTGTGTACATGGCGAACATGGAGCAGCAGTAAGATTTCAATGCATCTGTAGCTGCTGTTTAGGACGAATTCAAAGGGAAGTTCTATATGAAAATAGAGCAAAGGGCAGCCCTTGAAGCATTTGTTGCGGGAAAGGGCGTTTTTGCAATGCTACCGACCGGCTTCAGTAAAAGTTTAATTTATCAGTTAGCCCCGCTGGTACCTAAGTCCATTGGGCTTTGCGAGGACGCTGTTGTTGTGGTCATTTCGCCTTTGATCGCACTGATTCGTTTTTCGAATATCAATATTAAATGGCCAACACCAGCCACTCTCATGTTCACCTCACAAGTCCGACAAAAATCATTTAACGCCATTTCTATATGACTACAGGCTACTACTACTTTTTGTTTGGATCAAGCAGTTTCTTCTGCTGGTTACACGTCAGAGGGCAGAGGGGTGTGATTGATTGAAGCTTCGTCCAGTAGCAAACAGAGGCATTTGAAAGAGGCGGGTTAAGCCCGCCTTCTGAGAAATGGCTTTACAACACAGCTTGGCCAGACCAATGCTCGCAGAGCATTGATAAGTCGCGATAGCCAGGCTAATCTCAACCATGGGTAGGGCGGGATTCTTCCGATTGCAAGACCAACTCCCTAACCACTAGGCCACGCTGCCCCAATGGTTTCTTCTGCTCAATATCTGAGGTATCTGTGGCGTTTAAAACATGGTGCACAAACACCTCTGTGGTATTCTGTCAACACTGCACTATTTAAAGGCCTAGCGAAATGAAAAAATGCCTCCTAAGTAAACTTCATATATCGATTCTAGGGACATTTTTGTGTTGACTGACGATATGATGCCACATTTGGCACAGTAAACAGCGAGAAAACTGGCAAAGAACAGCGCTTAATGCGAACCACTTTTGATCCAACCGGAAGTAGCAGACGATAAGGCCGTGACGTCACGAGTTGGACACAGATTGTGTTTACATTATGGCTGACCGTACAGTTGACGACGAAGAGAGCGCAGAATTTAGCAATTATTCATCCTCATCCGGCATTTCTGATCCGTTTATTGACGAAAAAGACACAGAAAGGGAAGAGGAACAAACTGAGCAAATACTTCAACTACTCTGAAGACCGAAACAGAACTCAATCGGTAATCGCCATGATAAACTTGCCTTTATCCTTCGGGAATAGACACATCGACACCCCTTCGGCGTTTGTGTTGCTGCATCCACCAGCAATACACTGCTTCCCTCCTCCTTTCCTCTTCTCTTTCACTTCCATGACTAACCTTATGGGCCCGATGGACGCAAAATGCGTCCAAATTTACACCCATTCTTCTCTGTTGAAATACTCCGGAACGGTACATCCTACATCGTTGGCTTATCACTGGTCACTTATACCAAACAAAACAACAGAACCAGGGCTTTACAACGTGACCTCCCGCTTATTTTTGTGACCAAGTATCGGCGAGATATTAATATTTAAAGACTCGCCAAAATCTCTCATATTAGCGCTTTGCACATGCATTACTCTCGATGAAATTACTCGCAAACCCGTGATCGGAGAGATAAGACACGCACATCACTACAAACTACAGACTTTCAGCTTTCCAACGACACCAAGTAGCCTACATATTATAACGTTAATTTATCACGTTAAAACAAGGGGTCATTATTTATATAATGACTTGACAAATTTTTACTTCGCCCATTTTAATTATCCAGTTATAATGCATAATAGCAGAACTTACCCATTCTACTGCTAGCATGCATTTCATGCACCTTTTATACAGTTTTGAAATGACTGAAAATTTCTGCATAACATCCATAATCCTGTATAATCCTGATATAACATCCTTCATTACATGGAACATATGCCCTTATTTCCGTCAGGCACAGACTACATATTTATCAACATTGATAAGCCACTGAATATCCCACCATCATGGTTCTTATATTGCCAGATTCCAGACAATCACCTCTATTCACATATGAATATATACGCTAACCATAAAGCCGATAATAATTCAAAAACTTTAGAGAAACTTCGATAGTCGAGACGGGAAACAGTGCAAGTGAATACAAACAGCTCGAGAGCGGTCCAACTCGTGACGTCACACATAGCTCCGGCCACAATGGCCACGCAGAGAAAGAATTCCCCGAGATTTGTCGGCGGGAAGTTCAAAATTCCGCTCTCCTTTTGTTATGCGAAAAGCTGTGACGGCGAATGTCACAGAAAATGGTCAAGGAGTACCTAAACTGTGATTTTGCATGCCATAAGGTGTTGCATTTCACTAGGCCTTTAAAGGGAGGCAGGAAAGCACTTCAAGGATCAAAAGTTAAAAGTTGTCCGAAATACCCACTCCTCCACCACACAGCAAACTAACTACGGGATAAGGCCAGACAGCTGTTGATACATTTCAGACACTACTTGTATAATCTGCCCCAGCCAACAGCTCTACTGTCATTATGTTCAGGAGATAGGCAGCAAAGCATTACAGTAAACGGTGATGGATATAGTGTGTCCAGCTCTTGTTCCCTACTCTTTTTCTGCATGATCATTTTATAGGGCACAATGTATGGAATGAAGTTTACAGCTCAGAGTTTGGACAGCACCACAATACAGCTGTCTTCCTGTGTAGTATACCGTACAATGAAAAGGTGGGTTTTTCAGACGTAGCTATAGTCTACCTAGCCTAGTAGTTCAGATGCTTTCACTTAGCATAGGGTCTGGCATCATCCTATATAGGCATAAGCTTGCTTCCTAGGCAGATCATTTTTTATGAACTTTAAACCAACTGGGTCTGCCTTCAAACAGCAATGAATTCCGAAAAGTAGGTGGAAAAACGAGTGAATAAGAAAAAGACCAACAAAGTGACGTAAGTTTGTCAAGTCTCGTTGCAGCACACATTCACTTAGCAAAGAATAGGGAAAAATGTGTGTGTTTTTTAGAATGTTTAAATCTTTTATTTGGTTCGCTATGACCGAATGGGCTTTGAATGACTGTAGCCTGTAACTAGCATAGCTGAGAACCTGTCATTCTCCCTGCTCCATCTCCTCTACCAATCTAGAAACAGAACAGCCTGAACAGCCTAGCCTGAATCAGAAGCACTAAAGCATTTTTTTTTTTTTACCAAAACCAGCTTACAGGGCATTCATTAATACTAGAGACCACCGCAAAATTAATAAAAACATGATGCAAGTACACCTTTAACATTCAAAGTCATCACTTTTAGCGCTCCTACCTCTGTTCCGCTAACCCATAAATTGGGTCAATCCAATACAAAGCCTAGCGGTTGTTGCCCGATGAAGTACTGTAGAGAAACACAACACTGAGTGGAGGTACTATGCGGGCACTACAGTCCTACAACCACAGGGACCAAACAGAGAGCTAGAGGACCATTAAGTGCAGCCGGTTGAATCTGTGGAGAAGTGTCTGGGATTAGAGCTGTGGACTGCCCTGAGTTTTATGTTTAAGACTATGCTCGTTTATTCACAGGATGACTTTTGAAAAACCTATCGTTTCAATGCAACTACCAATAGGGGGAGTAACTTGAAAATTTTGATTTTGTGACAGTGCCCCTTTTCTTCCGTGGACTCCTCCTATATGTGTGAATAAGCAGGCCCAATTAATTTGAGCTCTCTGCACTGGCTGCCATGGGGAATTGGGCCACAGATTCTAACAGTAACATCTCCCTGGTCTGCCAGTCAGATCACAGGACTACATAAGGGGCTGAAAAGAGAAATTGCCTGCTTTTTAAGTAGGATGGTCTGTCTGCCACGGGGTAACTTATAATATTGGAGGACATTTGTTTTTAAGATGATACATTTGTTTATCTTACTTTGAAATTGTTATTGAGATGCATTTTTAAACAAATCCAAAAAGACCCCAAAAATTTTCAAAAAGACTAAAATGTAACATATCTGGGTTAAAAGTGATTTTGTCAGAAATGTTTAATACATTAATAGAAAACTATATTGTGAGTCTGGGTGTGTCAAACTAGTTATGAATGTGTTTGTAGACTTCTATGTGGGGGTTATTATAACAGAGTCCAAGCTCAGAATACTGATGCATACATCTTGTAAGGCATTCAATTAAGCAACGATTGATTGTAATTACTTCTTAATGAACCATATCATTTACCTTTATGTCCAGCCAACTACGATCACCTTCCAGGGTCCCACAAAGTATCATATATAATGTATATAATCATTAAAAGTCTATTAAAGCTCAGTTAAGAAACCAAACATGGAGAGTATGTGTTTCCCTCTCCAATCTCATATATCTTCTACTTCAATAGTGTAAAACACACATACAGGCTTGAATTAGTGAGGTGTGTTAAAGCTTTATGCAGTTATTAAACAGCAGTTGTGTGTATGTGTGTTTGTGTGTAACGGACACACAATTAAATAGCACTGATGTGTGCAATGTTGAAACAATGACAATTACCTGTTCAGCTGACCTTGCCTAACTTGGCTAATTGCACAATTAAATGCTCAAAATGAAGCAGTTGCTACTGAGGCCTCAGTCCACAGGGAGAGTTAGGCCTGTCTGTTATGATCTTTTAATGCGCCCTGCTGTCTGAGAGCAGTACATTAGGTCTAGATGGCTGACATGTCCCCAGATGGCTGACAGTGACCAAAATGAAACTAAGGTGAAACGTTTGTTTCAGTGTTGTTTTGCTTTTGTTTTATGATAAAAACATTTTATAATTCTATAAGTTTAATATAAAGTTAAAACTAAGACCCTTCACACTGTATTATAAAATCTCTCAAAGGTAAATATCCTGGATTCCTGCCGATGTGATTCCCAGTGCATACATCTCATTGCATTACTCCCTTTGGCTTATTTCTAGATGTGTTGTTTACATTTTCACCTTTTACTGCCAGTCCCAGAAATGCGACAACATTGTGGAATGCATTTCCTCTCTGAGGATTAACTATGTGGGTGTGTTGTCATGACAGCTATGAGAGGAAACATGCTACAAACATATGTGTCCCCTTCGAGGTCAGCCAATATAAAACTAGCCTATTAGTGTCAATCTCACCATTGATGTGGTAACACTGGAGGAGTGTAAAAATAATAGGGCTTCAAGATTTGTGTTGAATGTTTGCCTTTGGATTCCCTTACAGAACTAGAGAATGCAATTCCAAGGAATTACACAGTGCATGACCATGCAGATGCTGTTGTGCTTTTTCTTTAACTGAAGTGAACTACTAACAGGCCTATTGTGCAACACAGTGTACTGCCGGAAAATTAATCCAGGACAACAAGCAAGTTTATTCTCCTTGTGGTCACTATACTGTAGTTTTTGTGGTTGCTAGACTGGTTGCTAAGGTAAACAGGATGTCATCACGAGGTGACTTGACAACAAGTGGTTGTTATGAAATGGCAAGGGTACTTCTGTGTTAGGGCTAGAAGGGATACATGTAAGGAATCAAAAATGAAAAACTAAAGCAAACTAAAGTGGTTCCTATGTGATGGCAGTTGACAGTTTGATATGGCTAGGCCTTAGTGAATTCTTGTAGTGAGGACTTTTATTTTAAAACAGTTGTTGGCAGAGGAAACACTTGGCTGGAGCCATAGTGGATGACAACTGGCATTCTGAATGGCTGAATAGTTAAACTGTTGAGTAGTTTAAATAGTTAAACTATTGAATAGTAAATCATTGTAGTAAGTACTTTTATTTTGTATTCTGGCAGAGAGAACTGCTGAACAGGATATGTAGTTCTAGAAAACAAAATTGTATGCTTAAAGCCTGTGACAGTTACATTGCTGCAGCTGGTCTGAACACCTGGCACAGGATTCCAATTGCCCTTAATGGCCTTATTGTAATGTCAGAGTCAATGTTAAGTCTAGGGGGGATTTTGTTTCGGTTTTAATTAATATCTTAAAAAAGTAAAAACATTATAAAAATAAAAAAATAGGTTAATGGATGCCCAGTAGATGATCTATGCAATGAAGTTTGAATGAAGTTTCTACGTTAAGCAGTTTGAGCTGCAGTACTTTTACAAAATTGGTTAGAAGAAAAAGAAAAAAAGAAAGAAAGAAAGAAAGAAAGAAAGACAGAATAAATGAATGAAAGTAAAGAAGAAGGAAAAATACTTTGAAGAACAGTAGAGTGCATTTTCATGCACTGTAATCAACTGAGCGACTAAGACATATGCAATAAAGCAGACAGATTACAGTACACAACGATGGTTGAATGGTTGGCCAGGTGCTGAGGATGAGATCACAGATGTTCATCAGCAGCCTGCTTTACCCAAGCTCCTTCTGAGCACTGTGTGGCTGTCAGACCACAGCTGTGGAGGGAAAACCCTTCCATTCACAAAAGCCCCTTTTACAGAAACCCCAGTCACCAACACCTGTCAGAAAATTGCACTCCTCATATCTCTAATAGCCATCAATGGAACAGCGATTGTCCTGGGTGAGCCGATGAGATGTGAATGACACCGAGGGTGGATCAGCTGAGGACCCCAAAATGTGTTTTTTTTTTTCATGCTCCCCAGGTGACTGACCACTGGTCAGCTATCAGCTATTTAGCGGGGAAAGAGAGGCTGAGTGATTGACTGCCTGTCTGTCAGAGGTTATCCACAGATTCTTCTGCCCGACTGCCGCCTCACAGTGTGAGTGTAGTTTTCGGCTCCACCACCACCCTGCCTCTGCATCCACTGAACTGTATGTGTGGAGTGCTTTTGACAAATGAGGCTGTCAAGGCTGAGCCATAACACCTTGAAGACACTATGGGACGTGCATAGAGCAGTCAGAAAGAAGTCAGAAGAAGTCTCTCTTTAAAGTCAAGGTTCAGAACGTCTTATTGGCATAGTTACAGGTGGTAAAATGATGCTTTGAAATTTTAGACTGCACTTACACTACCGTTTAACTGACAGAATGTTTTCCTTGCCATTACACTCTCTCAGTATTTTAGCTAAGTCTTTTCAGTTCTGAGGCCTTTTAAAGCAACACTAAAGCACTTTTCTTCTTCAGTCGCCCTACAGGTTGGAAGCAGAATTGTCTTTCTTATGTCTCATTCGAACTACAGATCAGAGCGACCCGCTTTTGCAAACTTGCATAGTGTTACCCAATAGCCCTTTGAGCAGGCCTGCCGACAGTCTTGGCTGGGCCCAGGACAAGATAATCTGATGGGGTCCCCCCTCGCCCATATTCCATAATTTAGGGACCAGTTCTGGGTCCCCCCTTTCCCTTTGCCTGGGCCCGGGACAAGAGACCCGTTTGTTCCCCTCCGTCGACGGGCCTGCCATTGAGTGCCACAAAGCAAATTCACAGGAGCCGTCCACCCAGTTATGAGTTGATGAACCACTAAAACAATTTTGGAAACATTATTTTAAAGTAAAAAAGTGTTGCTTTAAGTGTGTGTGCTGCTGGGCTTATGGTGTAACACGTCAGACTGAGCTATGAGACAACATCACCACTGTGTTTTCATAACTCAGTGGAGGGCACAAAATCAATTATCTGTGCATAACACCGTAGCCCATTTCCCTTATTCACTACAAGGGCATTTATAGATGCCATTTGTTATCTAATTACTGTGAAATCAATGAGTCGAGAGATTCTGTGAGGGATGAAAAAGCTGGGCAGGTTTTGGAAAAGGGCCTCTATTGTGAGTCAGTGTGTATTTCATTATAAAAAATGAAAAGAGGCTACAGTTGAAGAGTCTACAGACGAAAGTGTGAACCACATTGTTCCATGTAACAAGAACGGGTGTGAAATAAAGGTTTTAAAATGTTTCACGATGTCTGCATTAGTCATGTTCGATTGGAATCCACACAAACACAAAGCAAGCACCTGTCAGCAGAAGAACAGGATGCAAGGGCCCACCTCTGTGGGGCTGGATGTGGAAAAAACCCCTGTAACACGCAAAGGATGTTTCCCAGCGATCCATTTTTTTTTCCTCTCAGAAAATGCCGCAAGCATATGTCACCCCACTGGCTGAGGACGCCCAGCGACTTCGGAATGCCAAAGAGTCCTGTTGTCGTGGAGACGACATAGATCAGGCTGCCATGGTAACTGACCCCTTGGCATCGGAGAGGGGACTGCAGCCACAGCTGAGAGGCAGGGTCCTAATATAAGGGCTTCATGCTAAGTGATGATAAAATATTTCTGCTGTTGCTGCACCCGTAGGCAGGTCGGGGGAAAGGACATCCTCTTCCCAGGAATTCGTTGGTGGTCAGGAGAGTTGAGAATCAGGCTGTCAAACGCTATTGGAGAGCCTTCCCAAAATAGCTCATTTAGCAAATGTTCTCAGCGGGTACACAGAAATAATTCAGTAAGAAATCAGTCCTTTTTTTGTGTGTTCTAACATTGATTTTTTTTTTTCATACACAGAACATAGCAAAAAATCATTTCAGGCCATGGTCCAGATTGAAAGTCACTCAAAGGGTAACCCCAGGTTACACCAGGTTGGGTTTCTACACACAAGAAATCAGAAAATCAATACTATGATCATGTCAGCTTTAACCACTCATATGAGGGGCCCTTCTGCTCTTTTGTTGTAATAACAACTTTCTTGGGCAGCGTGCACCCCTCCGATGCAATGATAGCGGATGGCTTTTCACCAAGACAAGCCATTATTTGAAGAGAGATTATCTTGGCTTCCTCAACGCATCCTCTCCCTCCTAGGTGTGTTTACGGTGTCTTGGAGCACAGGCGAGCGCCCAGCGGCTTGTCTGCCCAGCGTGTACGGGTTCTGTCATTAGCTCAGATGCCCCCGGCTCCTGGCGCCTCACCAACCTCACTGCCTCTGACCTTGGAGGGAAGGGGGGTTTTGGTGAAGGTGTGACGTCATGGTGAACAGGATCCTCCTCTGATGCTGCGGGTAGTGGAGGAAGCTCAGGTGGCGTGAAGGAGTTAAACTGTGGTTGGCAATGTCTGCAATGCCCTTGATGGAATATTCTGGAAAAAGCTCTCTCTCTCGCTTTCTCTCTCTCTGTCTCACTCTATCTCTTTCTCTTTCTCTCTTGCGCTCTCTTTTTTTCTCTCACCTTCTCTCTCTCTCTCTCTCTCATCCACTCACCTTTTCTTCCTGTTAATGTTTATACGTCTGTGTCTTTGTCTTGGTTTCACACTCACAGATAACGTGAAGCATGGACACGTTTGTGTTTTGATTTCTCCTTCTCACTTACCCACAGGCCCTGTCTTTCTTACACTTTCTTCTCTGTACTTCTGTCTCTCTCCCTACTTCTACTAAACTTCCCCTGGGGAGGGCTACACCTTTGTCAGCAGTGAGCCATGCCTTGAGTATGCCTCGATAATAGACCAATGCCCCTATTTTATGTATTATTCCTCAATGATGGGTGCAGCAGTGATAAAATGCAACAATTAAGTTGCCGTTTTGGGCCACTCACTTACACGTCTCTTATTTCCGCTTCCTCTTTTATACTGGGCCTGTCAGTGGGGTTACGGCTGCATTATGTAGAGGTTTCAGTTATATCACCCACCACGCCCCTTCCGACTACAGCTACTAAATGACTCCTGTTCTCCTGAAAGCATGAGTAGAGAAAACAAAAATCTGAAAGCCTAAGTAATCCATCAACTGAACTAGATATTACAGTTTAGAATTGGGTTATCTATCAGTAATCAAATCAGTGTGTCTAGCCATAAAGGCAGGGCATCAGCTATATATAAAAACCAATCTGGCATTTATATGAAAAAATGTCTATTTCAGTGTAAATATGTCACTTACAATGACAAACGACCCCAGTGTCCAGAGCAGGCTATCTCTGATTGGTTCATATTTGCTCTCCCTTGTGCCTGATAAACCCTCAGCTGAAATGGAAATGGCCCTGGCCTGTGGGATGGGGCCGTATCCTCCTCTCCGCCTCCTTCACCAAGGAGGTCAGGGACTGCCATAAGCTGACCCCGAGGAAAACGCATATCAAAACTTCACCCCCTTTCCTGCCTTTCGCTTGACACACGGGTATGCCTCCAAGTGTCTGCCGTTTTTTTCCTCTCTCCATATATGATGTGTCAAAACAGCCAGCTGGTGGCCAATCTCATAAGCTCATATATGCCAGCCCTGTGGTCAGCGTTTGTCTGCTGGATGTGACAGAGCGGTTTGCCCTTCGATGACCTGAAGGCGTGCTTGTGTCAACAACATCATGGAACAGGGCGGCTCAGAGCCAGTAGAGGTTAGACATATGTCTGAGGTGACATAAGGACTCAGCTTTTCCTGGCCCCAGGGCTAACGCTTTTGAGTGGGTTATCACTCTTGACAGACAGCCTCTGATATGGACATGCACGGTGGAATGTTAATGCTGACTGAGTACACAGCGAACTGTAATAGATATGGCAGAGTGGTATGAATCACACCGGTATTTACTCTCTCCATCTCTTGAGCACTTAAATGATCGGGATGGGATGAAATTGCAGCTGTGTGACTTTAAATTGCACCCAGAACAGCAAAATTGGAGGATTCTGCTTTTAAAACCCAAGAACACAGTGTGCTCATTCAAGCGTGCAAATCCAGATGGGTGACTCTATAACTGACTGAAGTCTTTCAAAGAGAGAGAGAGAAAAAGAGGAAGAAAGAGACAGAGAGAAAGAGAGAGAATCGAAAAAAAAAAGAAAAACAGCTGCCCCAGCAACTGAAACCAACCTTGAGCTGGTTTTGTGTAGAGTGCTTACCCTGGCCATCCCTAAGCCTGAATTGATTTATAGGGGTCCCTGGGCCAACGCCCACCCCCCCACCCCCCCACCCCCCCCACCCCCCGCTCACCCTCCCCACCTCCCTGAGGTACACGTATAGAATGCGGTGCACATGATGATCTCCCCTGGGCCTGGCAGTCCTCTCCGGCTGCCTCGCCCCGGCCTCTGCCGGGTGTGTTTACGCGACGTCCGTGATTTATATTCCTCGCACGTCGCTGGGCTGCCTTCCCAGCGCAACTGTACTGCCTGTGCTGTTTGTTCACCTAACCTCGGTGATTCATGGGTCGAGTTTTGATTCCATTTAGCAAGCGCGTCTCGCCGGCCTGTCAAGTAAACAAATCAGACCAAAGCGGCGCTCGCAGCTTCATAATGGTATTCAACGTTTCTTATGAGTCATCATAATATAACAACCATCTTGGGCAATGAAAAGGAGAGATTAGACAAAGGAATGATGAAGAGTCTAACATCTGTTTTTTTTCTCCCAACATCTATTTTAAGTCTTGTATTACATTAAAATATGAATAGAACGGCACACAATTAAATTGTCGTCAACAGACTTAAATAAAATGCATTACGTCAAAAATCCAAGACAGAGGGTATACAGTCCATGCCCTTCTGCTTCCTACACTACACGAGGGCAGAATCTGTACTCCCCTGAGGTATATGCACGTCATCATGACACTTCATCTGACTGGCTCTCGCCTAATTGCTCCAAAATAGGGTATGACTGGAGATGACATTCAGGAACGTGAGCAAAGACAAGACTCCTACTGTGCCATAGTTGAAAGACTCTGGGGCCCACCAAAAAGGTTTCCTCCATTTTGTGAAAGCAGCCAGTTAACTGTTCTCACCTGCACACGTCTGTCAGGAGAACTGGAGCACCATAATTGCCCATGGGATGCAGGTGGAGCCTCCTGGGGAGTGTTTAAGAGAGCCTTCATCCTCACGCCCTTGGGACACTGGGAAAAGATTAAAGACATTAGGCCTAAAGTACAGTAGCAACATTTTCCTTCATTTCTTATATTTTTATAAGAATATTAGAATATATCCTTATACATTTGTGTATATTTATTTAGAATCTGAGAACGTTAAGGCCAAAAGTTATCCCTGTGATGGCTTTCAAAATACACTCTTTTTGGTGTTTTTTTGTGCACACAGTGGTCCTAATGCATGCAGATACTGCAAGGATCACTGCAAAGAGAACCCATTACAGTGGTATCCACAGGCTGCAGTGCAATTCCATATCCCCAAAACTCCTTAAATAACTTTGAGCAAAACACCAATATTTTATCAGGTTTAGCAGTATACAACTTGATATAGCAGAATAATTGGATTTAAGATATGTGCTTTACCTTTCAAAATTTTACATGACGCCATTTCTCTAATACATCAACAATCAGAGCCATATATAGAAACCAAAAGCATCTCCACCCACACACACACACACACCCACACACCCACCCACACACACACACACACACACACACAGTCTGAAAATGTGGTTTGACAGCAAGAAGGAAAAGCAATCTTAGTCCTGCTACCAAAGTCTTATGCCATGAATACTCACTTCATTAGTAAGAGACTGAACTCATTTTACTTCTCATAAAATTTGCATCTCTCAGTCAGCTTCTTTTATTCATACCGTCGCTCTCTAAAAATACGTGGCACATTGTAATGTAAAGTACCTCAGTAGATGTCTCAGGGCTCTGGAGAGTGCGTTACGGTGCATCCATGAAGCAGCCCTATTGATCAGGCTGCTCCACAGACTTACAATTCATGTGAAAAGCATTCAAAGCGAGCAATTACAGGTCTACATGAAAAAAGAGAGAAAAAACACAAGAGAAAGAGAAGCCATGGAGGATTCTTTTTTTTTCTTGCCTCATCCTTTTGTCCCAGCTGCTGTGGAGGAGATTAACTGCCTTCAGTCCAAACAAATGGCATTGTAAATTAACAGGCTCTAACTGATTCTATTTCATTAAACAAAAAAACACACCCTTAGGAGTAAGAAGGAAATTGTTTGCTTGTTTTTTTTTTTTTTTTTTTAATAGCTAAACTACATTCCCATCATCTCTACGAACATCTGCAAAACAAAGCAAGAAGTATTGTGGGTATTCATGACATTCAACCACAGGAGGAGACAGAGGAATGAGGGGAAACACAGTGAGGGATGTGAAGATGAGCAAATGCCGCCTCTTTGTGATCTGAAGCAGTACCCTGGTTTTTCATATTAGAAATGAAAGTGAGTGTGATTCAGTGAAAAATAATCACCAGACCATTATCACATCTGTAAAAAAAAAAACTAAAAGAGAACCTAAAAGTAATTCCGCCAAAACCATTTCCTGTGATTAAGTGAGAAAGGGTAGAAACAGAGAAAAACACACACACACACACACACACACACACACTTGCACATCTGCACACACACACACACACACACACACACACACACTTGCACACACACACACGCACATCTTACAACTGTGTCCATGCAGGTGCGCATCACACACACACACACACACACACACACACAAACAAACAAACAAAAACATACACAAACCCAAACCACGTAATGCACTTAGAATATGAGTCATGTGACAGGAGATGAGTCTGGAGCGGAGTGCGTGGCATTATGGGAAATAACAAGAGAGAGGAGGTCAGGGAGGGCAGCAGCAGCAGCACCAGCACAATGCAGGGAGAAGCTAGGCCATTAGAAGTCCATGTGTCCCATTATCTGGAGAAAACAAGCAATATCCAGCAGTGCAAATTAGGCCAGGCGAGGAACCCCCTGAGCTCCTCGGAGGAAGGAAAATGGCTTCTCAGTGTCAGCTGCACAGGCTGTAATTGCTTTAAAATAGACTTTCAGCAAAACCCCCCCTTACCACTAAACACACACACACACACACACACACACAGAAAGAAGCACACTCTTGCCCAAACACACACACACCCTTGTATCCCCATACTTACATACACACACACACACACGCACACACACACACACACACACACACACACACACACAATGAATCTCTGCTTCAGTAAATTTAAGACAATTGACTGCTTGTTTGGGGTCAATTTTGCAAGAAAAATATCGGAGAAGAAACAACATGCCAGGACAAGCAATTCTTCAACTTTCGGATTTCCTAATGGCCGCTGTGAGAAGAGGTCCCACTGCCAGGTCTGTCGGCGGTCACTGGAACAGCACCCTCTGCTGTTACACATGACTGAGTAGATGCTACACAAGAACTTCTAAGAAACAGCCAAGAACAAATGTCAAATGTTTATTAATAAATATGATATTATAATATATAACTCACATGAATCTTCATTCAAAGATAATGTATAAAAATGTGTAGAAGATGCTTCTTTAAAATCTTCATAGGCAATGCGGAAAGCAACAGAAACTACCAGAGGATATTGTGAAGGACATTTTTAAACATATTTGCAGCAAATAAGAGAGAGGGCATGTTGCAGTGATCACCCCGTCAGAAGATTTTTCCCCGCAGGAAGGATAAGACAGCGAGATCCATCGTGCTCTCCTCTCAGCCTGAGGATTAACCTGAACAGCAGCCATTTATCTCGACAGGCATCTGATAACTGCAGAATTGCTTGTGTGCTTCTAAGTGGCGACGGGACACAATGCAAAGTTAAGGTCTTCCACCTCAACCTTCGAAAGTTCCACCCTCCATTTATCTTGTCTAAAAAAACGTTAACAAACGAGATTAGCCTACAAGAAGAAACTTTCAAAAGATCCAAGGTTTTTTAGGAATAAGGCATCATATATTACATTGAAGTACTAGAAAATATAAAAACCAAAACTTGGTCTTAATGAGAGGCTGCAGCGATTCCTGCAAGAAGAAATTAGGCTTTTTGAGAAACCCTTGAATCAATCCGCAGAGAGAGTCTCTTAACCAGTCCCTACCTGCCAACACCATAATAGCATAGTGCAGAGATCACCGTCATGAGTCATGAAGCACGTCTTACCTGGAGCTGCTCAGCTGATTTTGCCCTTTAGAGACAGTGTGGGAAGAGCCTGATCACTGCATGGTGACTGCCTGCTGACTCACAAGCCTGCAAGCCTGCAAACCTGCGCCACCACCAAGCTGGAGTTGTAAGGCAATAAATTCACATCTTACCCTTCAACCCTCCAAATTTTTCCCATCATTTGGACAAGCCATGTTCCTAACTGGATTTGACAGCTGCTGTTAGGAGAGCCCATTGTACAAGACCCTGTAGGCTTACCTGCTTATCTCGCTTCTATTTACAGCTGCTTTTCAGCATTCTGTGTCTCATTCGGGACTTATGAGGCATGACTGGCACTTTGAAATGTCCTCCCACCTGCACTGGGTGTGAAGCATGCTGGAATGCATGAGCTGAGGCAGTTCAGCAGTGTGTCTTTGTATGTGTTTTGCAAGGGCAGCTGTGGCCTAATTGTTAAGAAGTTGTTTGGATCTTTGGTCTTTAGATTGGAGGGTTTTAGGTTTAACTTCTGAACCAACAGGAAAAGGTGTGGAGGGGAGAGTAAATATCTAGCACTGTTTTGCACCCACGTCCACTGTTGAGGTGCCCATGGGCAAGGCATCTGTCCCCTTATTGCTCCAGGGGGACACTTTCATGTGGCATTCTGAACCAGATAAAAGGATGTCAACCAGTGCCACTGACTCAGGCTGTTGTCCGATTCCACCACTGAGAAGGGTTGCTTTGTCTTCTGTGACTCCCTCTCACCTTGTATGTTGTCCAGTGCCAGTCCTAAGGATATAAGGTGATATAGCCAACTGCACAGCACACAGGATATCCAGATGAGGGTTTTTTTTTTATATACTCACCACCCACTGCACGTTTCTAAGCCTTATTCAATATCAAAAGTACTATCCAGAATTGTTATTAAATGCACTTTTTTTGTCAAATTTAGCTAAAAGGTTCTCCTGGTTCTTTATGTCCACCCAGTGTGTGTGCGTTTACAAAACCCTGATAGCTGTACACAACCCTGGCTGTATAAAATGGAAATAAATATGCTGGCTTAGACTGAGATGTAAACAGCTCCAGCCATGTATCACTTGTCTTCACTATAATGGAAGGAAGGAGGTCTGCCAATCATCTGACTGGGAGCTGAGCTGAACAATGAACAATTAGTTGTGTGATGCATCCACTGTGGTTTGCTGTAGTCTGCTTAAAATCAAAAAACTTTCTCACGTCTTCTTCCTTCCTTGTAACAGTAACCTCTGTGTTCTGACAGAAGAGTTTGGAATTCCACAGGGCACTGGAAATCACACAGGGTTCTAACGAATTACTGCAATGCCAGGTTGCAACAGCCAATTAGTTTGCAGAAACACTCAGAGGCAATTACAATAATTACCACAAGCCAGACACAGGTCAAAGTCATAATGGATGTTTTTCATTCAACACCCAGCTTCTCAAAGCTCAAAGACAATTAGTCTGGCCAACAACCCAGTCACTCACAACTAGACACCGCACCCTTCACTGGGATTGAGTAACACACAGGAAATCAATAAGAATGTAATTCTGTTTTCACTTTAATGGGCAAAGTCTGACTGTGAAAGAAAGAAAGAAAGAAAGAAAGAAAGAAAGAAAGAAAGAAAGAAAGAAAGAAAGAAAGAAAGATAGAAAGAAAAAGAAAATCAAGATGTTTCTAGAAGTCCTCAGATATATTTCCTGTAGGGACTCAGGGGGCCTTTATGAACATAATCTACTTTCAAGTCGTAAAGAAAAGCCGTGAAGGATAAACACAGAGAAGAGAGCTTTGCCGTCACCAAGGTCATGTGTAATGCGTTTTTATGGGAAACGTAGGGGCCGGGTACCATCGATTTATCAAACGCCTCTAAATTATCTGGGCACCAGCACTATAACTCTGGTGTCTGCTACTGAGCTTGTCATCCTGTGATGGGTTTCGCAAATGATGCCGCTCCATTCTGCACTAGGAATTAGATAAGCATAATCTATTGTTGTGACATGCAACACAAAAAAGAGATTATGTGCAATGGCGCAGTTCACAAATCTCACAAAGTGATGGAGGAATCGTAAGCCGTGTCGCAGCGCACGGGAGGTTAATGGACTCAAATAAGCTTGGAGGTGTAGAGGCTGATGGTGCAGACGAGTCAACACGGGGGCTCCTTCCATTCAGCCACACGTCACACATCTGCCTTAGAGGTGACATGGGGCAGTGTTTATAGCTGTCTAGTCTAATTGACATTACATTACAATGTACTTAGCTGACACTATTATCCAGAGCAACTTACAGATAGTTACAGTTTTTAGTTACAGACCCTGGAGCAGTGTGGGGTTAGATGCCTTGCTCAAGGGCATCTCAACCATGGGTAGGGCAGGATTCGAACTGGCAACCTTCTGATTGCAAGGCCAACTCCCTAACCACTAGGCCACAGCTGCCCAAAGTGATGGCTAAGCTGTAAGTAAATAGAGTACAGAGTGATTTAATGCAATCACGATCTCAATGCCTGCACTCGTACAGACACAAGAAGTAATCATCAGCCATAAAGGCAAAAATTACACTGTCCCCGCGAGCCAAACAGAGTTCCTAAGGACTGGACTACACAGTATTGTACACACATCAGGTGCTTTATGTGCCATTACTGGCTATTACAAAGGGTAAAAGATGAGCTAACAAAGGTTTAATGAAGAGATTTGATGGTTAGGAAAACTTTGTTCAACCTGTTTTCAATACAGAAGACGAATTATTTGCTGGTGATGCAACTACAAAAACATCAGTTACTACTGTTACAGTGTCACAGTTGAAAATTCCTAAAACAACATGTATTTTTTATAATTGAAACATGTTTTTGCTGATTTCATGTAAATACTTTAAAGATATATTTATCAGTTTGTAGCTTTCAGAAAATGTTTTGTTAGTACTCTGTCTTCTGCTCACTAAGTATAAAGCAACCAGTGGCGGCTGCTGGTCTTTCAAATAGGGGAAGCACATTTTAGATGTACATTATATATATATATATATATATATATATATATATTTTTTTTTTTTTTTTTTTTTTTTTTTATCCTATTGGAGCCTGGCCGTTATTAAGAAAATAAAAAAGTTAATTGAGACTGTTGTCAACCACAGCCATGCCACAGAACTACAGTAACACACACATGAAAATGATTTTCAAGAGTAACACACACCCAAACTGTATCTGTATACAACAATAGCCTACCAGAACTGAACAGAACATGAACAGAAATATATAACAGAACCATTAGAAATACACGTTATTGTGTATAAATTCTGCCCTGCGCTCCTTTTGCAGGAAATGCCATTGCTTTTTTCATGCCTTTTTGTATGCCCTGTCAAAGTTATTCAGGTCCGTAAAACCTACATTTGACTAAAACTGCATATCCCTGACACAGCTTTATCAAAAGGCATGGCCAACAGTACATTCTGTTTGTCACAGCACGTCCAATTAGACAGTTCATCTCGTCATACCAGGAAAGTTGAAGAAAAAAAAAAAACAGTTACTTTCACCAGTGTTTGTGGGCCAAATCAGTCTTGGGTGTTGGTCTGTCCTGCTGTTTAATTTCTAGTCTCTCCTCATACGGAAGACTATCGAATGGGTTTGCCAAAATTGTCAACAATATTAGCAGTAGCCATTGTATTGGGCTAGCACGCTAACTAGCGGGCTAGTTTCCTTAACAACTTGACTAATTTGAACAATATGATTGTGAACGAACTAATGAAACTTAGACAAAAAACTCAATAACTTTGTGCTGACTGGTATGTTTTATTTAGAATATAATATGTGCAATGTGTAAATAACAAGCACTCTGCACGTTCTCTCACCACTTGTCTTTGGGAAATCCGCTAGCGACTGAATTCTACTTTACTCCGATGTTTGTTTGCCTGCCAATCAAAAGGGGTGTAGTCTTTTAGACAGTTCCACCAATTATAATGTCTATAAAGCCTAGCGTCTTGGCCCACCCCCGCCCATCTCACTTTCCATTCACCCCCAGAGACGCTGAGCGTCCGAGGAAATGACGATTTTCAGCATTTATCCAATGAACACATGGCTTCACTGCATTGAAAAAAAGTGCATCAGACGTTCAGCTTCAATGGGGTGTCCCGCTGTGCTGTGCATTCAAAACCCTCGGGAAATCGCGTCGGACCCGACAATAATAAACAGAGTTATCAAGACTTAGCTATGAAGTTAAACATATTTCTAGGATGCTTCTAGTTTTAAACATAATGTCAATCCCAATTTAATGTAAATTCAACCTTGCATATTTGACCATTTATTGTGTGAAATGTTAGAGGAAGTTGAGCTTCCCTTGTTGTCTTAAAGGAACCGCCCCTGAAAGCAACAACTTGCCAAAAACTTGTAAAACAGTGGATTGCAAAAAACTGAGAGTTTGCTTTTGAGTTGCATAACTGTCAATGAGCAGTATGTTCCAGCACATTCTAAACAATATGCTGAACAGGGCTTAGAACAAAAAAAAGTTGACAGGGCCAGGTATTTTAGAAGAGATAAACGAATGTTTTTTTTCTCTTTCCAAACGTTTCCTCACATCTTCAGAAAGGAATAATAACACCTAATTAACAGAGCCTGGCTTGCCTATTGTTCCACACGTCAGTCATTAAGGTAAGGATTAGGGCTTTGCATTGCGGATATTTAATGGCTTTCTGCCTCCCTGGCAATGGTGTGATTTATATGCCTGTGCCACTCCTCTCTCACTGTTAGCCCAGCACTGTAGCTGCAGATAAATCACGTCTGTATTGGCCTGTCCGAGATTCATCAACCCAAGGGATTAAGTGGTACTTTTCAGCCAATGATGTAGCAAAAGTCAGAACCGTGTATGGCCACACAAATAGCAATTAATGCTCAATTATGTGGTGGTATTGGGTCAGGCTCACACCTCTAATGCAAACTAGCACATCTCAAACAGACTGTTTAAAAAAGTGTTAATTTGTGTATTATTGTTTTTTTTTTGCAGGATATTAGTAAGATAGCAAGACTTTTCAAAACTACAAATAATTTCATTTCAGCCCAAGTCCATCAGTGAGTAATGAGTATGAGCGCGCACATCACTCTGCCAGCAAACTTCAAGCCTTTCAAATAACTAACACTGACAGTGTGGGGGCATGTGTTGTGAGCCTATACCAAAGTGAAATTGCAATTTAACTACAAACTATTCTTTTTCACAATGAAGACACATGCGTCAGCCAACCTAAACCGACACTCTTTCTCTCACTTGCCCAGATTTATAAGTGGAAAAGCTGATGTGTGTTATCTTAAGTAATAATCGCTGAAATACATTTATTGCGGTTACTTAGTTAGGATTTTAAAATCCACTTTCCGGTCTATGACAAAGGTCCATCTTGTTATGCAGCTACAGTCCCCATTATGGCAGCAAGTGTGTTAAATCGACAGTCAAAGGACTCACACTCTCCCTTGTCACAGATGGTATCGGCTATCACGGTCTGAGTACAATGAGCCCTCGTCTATTTCATCGGCCCTCTCTCCGCCAGCCCTTTCCACAGCAATAGGCCCTCATTCATTTCTAGTGAATAACAGCAGTGAGACTCCCGGTCAATTCATATCAGTGCCGAGATGCACTGCGGTAGTTGGGACACCCTGGCTATTCTTCTGTCTGGGTGGCTGGCCTTCCTGGGCAGATCTCTTTCTTTTTAATGAGTCTCCATGCCTATCTGGAAGTCGACATCACTTTTGGCCTCCCAAAGTCAGAGCCGCATTCTTTGAATTTCGCCACTTCATTGTGGCAAACACGGTTATCAGGAATCTCCGCCGACTGCCAATCTTATTCCCGCCTTTGTTTGGACTGCGCTGAGCATTCAGGGGGACAAAATCCATTTCGGGCAGGAAGCTGAGCAAGGGTATTTACAATGATAATCCAAAAGTGAGGCACAATAAGAATCCCTGCAAAGATGGCAATCTGCAAGTGTTCAGAGCAAATAAATACAACAAAACAAAATATGTAAAATCATCCTTTCACAAGTTTCTCGACTGAACATATGTCCAGCTTGTCTCCTATAAATACTTAGCTAGATACAAGACTCGCTGATGAGTTTTTTTGTCTTGCAAATTGAAGTGGCATCTGTCTGATTCGTGTATGTAGGATGAAAAGAAATTCCAATTTCGACTGTCAGTGGCCTGTTTCAGGTTTCATTGATGCATCCATAACAGTCTTAGGATAGACAACCTACTGATTAAGGTCCCAAGTTCGGCAAAAGCCAAAAGGAAACGTTTCCATCTTGAATCACGATCTGAGAGGGGGGTACAACTTTCACATCCTGCCCTACATGAAAGCATCATTTATAGCCTGTCTGTCACTCAGAGCGGTCAGTATTGTACCATTAAGTGAAGCACCTTCAATCCCAGAAGCCCCCAAGCCACTCCAGAAATCAATCCGTCATGCATGTTGGTGAGGTAGAAGATAACATGTGCCTATCACTTTTTCTGCAGCCTCTACCTGGAGGCTAGTCCACACGCTTATCTTGTTCTTTAAGACTCACATGATGCCCTGCTCTCATCCCCACTTACAGCCACACACACACACACACACACACTGACTTATCGAACCGCTGTCAAAATGGACGCTGAGGGAAACAGATGTCCCCTCCATTGCTCCAGGCTACACTTAGGGAAGATGTCTCCTGCGTCAGGAAAAAAGAAAAAAAAGAAAAATGCGCTCAAGTATCCTCACTGACCTGGCCATGGGGTGCTTCTTCACGGGGGGTTCAGCTGCCTGCCTAATGAAGAGGAGCAAAATTGATCGGTCACGAACAGAAAATAGACAGGCCAAAAAACAAACAAACAAAAACAAAACAGAACAAGGGGAAACTATGGTATGTAATTGTCTCTTATCTGCAATGGTGTGGACGGCTGTGAGCTAACAGGTGATGACATCTGCAGAGACAGTGGACAAAAAAAAAACTGTGAAGCCAATTGAGCCAAGTCACAAGTATGTGAGGAGACAGGAGGAGAGGATGAGTGGGTGGGTGTGGAGGAAGATGAGGAGGAGGAGGAGGAGGAGAAAGAGGAAGAGTAGAAGAGGGAGTCTGCATCTTTCCCCTACAGTAATTGGGCTTCCTCCAGGAGCAGAAGAGAGAGGAGAGATGGGGAGAAGAGGGGGCGGAGGCGCTCGATTGATCAGAGACTCAGAACTCGGAGTGTGGCCGCCGGTGATGAGTTTAGCCCCTTACACAGGGGACTTCAGCGTGGAGACATCATTTATTCATCCGTCTGCTTTGGATGAAAAAGTGTCTGAGCCATGCAAGCATGGACAGACACATAATGATGGGACACAGGCACACACACATACACACATACACACACACAGTGCAGTGAATTCCCAAGTGTGTTTTATATGAACAATTATGCACTATTTTAATAAATTGTGCTCAAAATTAAGCACACGAAGAACATAGGGGAAAAGACCCTACAGAGTAAAGTATGATGAAACCCAATAATAACTCAACTTACTGAAAGACACACATACTTTTAAAAAGCATAGTCAGTTAAACTCCTTGGTTGTCTGTCATCTGAAACTGTGGTCTGGGTTTCACTAATGGTAGGCTTCAGCCAATGATATGATTTGCGGTGGGTTTGGACCCGGAGGACACTGGGTGCTGACTGCTGAGATTTTGTCGTAGCAAATAGCCTGACAGGCCAAGGAAATACCGCGAAAACACCAGACACAGACAGGACAAATGACTTTTAAAAGTACTAAGTCATAAAAAGTACAGGGACTGGCAGGTTGGCTGAGTTGCAGCTTAAGATACAGTCACCATCTAAAGTCAGTTAAACACCCACAGGTAAAACCCAAGATTTGAGTAATGACTTCAATCACCTGTGCTTATAAATTATAGAATGCAAAAAAAACACACACACACATGTGTACAAGGTGCCCAAAGGACATTTGTACATTAAAATGTATTTACAGTAACCGAACCCATTGAAAGCAATGAAGCATAAAAATGTTTTATGTTTTCATAAAAGTTGCTTCTACAAAAAAATGATGAGGACAAAGCACGTTGCTCCCCTGTATGACATTGTTCTTGGTTAAGGTGTTTCATCATTCTTTTATTTGGACACTGAATCAATCATCTGTTCACAGAGTAGCTCAATGGCGCATTCCTGCTCACTGATCTCCAGTGTGTGGGAGTGCTCTGCCTGTAAGTCATGATGCCTTCATGGCTTTCTGGCGTGGTCATTTAAATCTGCTGTATGAATTATCCCTTCACCTTTTTTCTGCCGCTCCAATGCTCACCGCCTCAAGCTGATAATTACCTCAGTGGGTTGCTCGCTCGATGTGAGCGTCAGGCTCACATTCTAGAAGTTTCCAAGACATGACGGGGGGGTGGGGGGTGGGGGGGGGGGGGAGTAAGAAAGTAAGAAAGAGAGTGCAAGACAGAAGCACACTGTTCCAGCCAGTGCACACCAAAGCACTGAACAATTTGAAATAAAACTTTGCAAGAAGAATGTCTGACCACTGTACCATTTTCTTCAGTGTAGATGTAGAGGATAATGAGACCATGGCACAACATGAAGTTTGACAAGTGGAAACGCAGAACCAGGGGATGTGATCTTTAGAAGAGGCTTCAAAAAGAAAAGTGAAAGGATGGGCCCCTCATTTGTTCAGTTGAAGGACTTTCACTTTACAGTGCCCAGTTAGGGCTTGCTACTGCTACTCATCTGCAAAGGTGTGGGTGTAATGATGGACAGCAGTGTTGCCACCTGTCCCGGTTTTACCTGATTGTCCTGGTGTTTAATGGTCTGTCCCGGGGGAAAAAAATATTCTCCCGGGACACTGACACCAGGGTCGCTGCTTATAAGCAAAAAGGTTGATTGTGTTGCCGAAATTTGTCCCGGTTTTTTTTGTCAGACATAGGTGGCAACCCTAGTGGACAGTGAGCCGATCAAACAGACAATAGTATCTGGTTTGAGGACAATGTAGAAACGGTTAAAAGACTGAGGCAAAACTGAGTAACACACACTGTCGTGTGTCTTGATGCCTCAAGAGGTCTACTGCATGTGGCTTATAATAATTATCCTGTCTACATGCAGGGACAAAGACCTGTGTGGACAATCTCAATCTACCCAGTGCAAACATCAAACTGCACTGCATAATGACAGTTTGTCTTTTCCAGAATCCAAAACAGCTAGCCTGCACGTACAATACATTTGATTATTTCCCCAAACAAAACCTGGTCTAACTACACTTCACTGATCCACCTAGCTGTAGCTCGCAGTACGCTGACTGCTCAGCAAGTTGCTAACTACAGACATGCTTTGACTGAAGTGATCATTAGCATTTAAGCTTGGGCAGGGAGGAGCTGCTGTGGCCTGTAGCAATGTCACTAGGAACAGAGGTATAGAGGCCGTGGGATCGTTTGGATGCTGAGGAAGCAGAACAGGGGAGGGGGGAGCATTACAAGCTTTCCCAACCTTACGCACAGCTCTTTAACAAGCAAAGGATTTACTTAAGGCTTGGGCTTCCTGCCAAATCATTTCGAGCGTGCAGCACATCCTGAAATTTGTTTAACAATTTGGGAGACACCCTGAATATGGCTATGTTCTTACTGGCGGATTGTGCAGGGGTGCAACAAGGAATGTGACCTGGCTTTGGAAGCAAAGCGATACTTTTCACCCAGAGAACCCTTGTGTAATCTTAAGAGAACCATTTTGTAAGTGTTTAAAGAAGCTTAAACTTTTAGCTTTCAGTGAAGAAGCCAGCACAATTTAGTTTGCAGTCACTGTAATGATAGCTCCTGTTTCACTAATAGTCTGCAAATCTGCAAGCCTATTTCACTGTGAAATCTAAGGAGGAGTTCACCAAGTGGTGAATTGTGGGGCACAGTTGGCTAAGGCGTCCATACCATATTCCAGGGACCCAGATTCGATTCTGGCCAAGATCATTTCCCAATCCTACCCCATCTCTTTCTCCCACTCATTTCCGTGTCAATCTCTTCCACTGGTCTATCTGATTGAAGGGAAAAAGTTCGAAAAAAAAAACTTTAAAAAAAAGAACTATTACGATGGCTGTAGCGTCGCTCCAACTCAGGAGCTGCTCACTCAATCAGCTCTGGCACTGCGACCCTCGCCCTTCCTTTCCCACTCCTCGGTTTAAATAAGAAATCAATACCGCTCTTCATCCCCCCTGAGCTTCCAGTGCCAGGCACTTTCATGCAAATGTGCTCTCTAAAAAATCGTGAAGCCCTTGTTAAGCCCGCCAATACCCAGGGCCTCTGGCTCCACGCAGATCTCTGGTGGGCTTTTAGTGGCACGATCCAGCACAGGTAAATGGCAAGCTCACTCTCTTTAGGAGACTGTCTGTGTCTGTGAATTGCATTTGTCTTTTCATTTTGTTCACACATTGCTTTGGCACGCAAGAACATGATGGGCTACTATGCCATGTCCAGCCCTCTGGGCCTGTGGTCCTCTGAGTATCTGTGAATGCAAATGTATTGTAGCTAAAGGGGGTGGACGGGGAGGCAGGGTGAGGTGGAGAGGAAGGAGGGGTTGGGGGGGGATAGCAGTCCTGGACTGGCCTCTTGGAATACAAATGGTCTCTATTATGCACACACAGAGGCTTTAAATAAGGTTGGCTCAGCTTTCAGTTCTGTGTTTGCAGGCACACATAACCCCCCCCACACACACACACACACACCCTAGAGCTCTACCACATACACATACACAGACACACACACACCCTAGAGCTCTACCACATACACGGACACACACAGACAGACAGACAGACAAACACACACACACACACACAAACACAGACGTCTTGCATTTGCACAGTCTCTCTAAATCTGAAAAGCCATTTTCCCAGAGGTGCAAATTTATCAAGGATGCGACTCTCAACTTTAAACTTTGATCTTAATTACACTACACTTTTCTCTTTTCTGGGCTCGATGTCGGGTCAGGAATCTTGTCCTCCCTCACCTCGCCTCGTCTCTGCTCTCTCTGACCATTAGGCGTAGGACGGGTGACGTAAGGAATGAGAGGAGATGACACACGGCTTTGATGAGGCTGGACAGGTGAGTGACAGAAGACTGGCAGGTGAGGTGAGGGGAGGAGGGTGGGTTGTGGTCGTGAGGTTGTGGAAGGGGGGGGGGGGGGGGGTGTTGAGGGAAGGAGGAGGGAGGGGAGGAGAAAGGGGGGGGTTGCAGCAGGGCAGGCGCCTGCCCAGGGATATCATCCTGCCAACAATTACCAGTGCTGTCCAGGACAGGCCGCCACGCCACTCACGCCAGGGCCTGCCGCTGAGCAGAGCCAGCGCCAGCGCCAGCCTCTTTCACACCAGTCCTCTTGAATTAGCGCCCACTTTGATACCTGCAGCAGAGGGGGAAGATGGCCTCCCCCTCCCCTCTGCCCCCCCATCCACCACTCTCCCTCCCGCACTCATTCCCACCACCCTCACCCCACCCCTCCCACCCCTCGGCCCGCCTGCTTCAGCAGCCAGGCAGAAAACACGAGTGGAAGGGGAGGTGAGAGGTGCATAATTACCATTTTGGGGCCCTGAGATGCGATTTTCACCTCCTCACGCACCGCCTCGATCTGCGCCAAGGGTGCCCTAACCTCACCGCATTCCTGTTCACCATCTCTCATCGATGCCCAGACAGCATAAACAACGTCACGGAGACACAGCGGAAGTACACACAAAAAAAAACAGGAGCAGAAAGACGCACTGGGACGAAGCCTCCTACAGTAGATTTGATTACTCTGCGCTTTAGTACTTTGTCCTTTTATCTGCATCTATTTTAAGGTGCACAGGGCCTCCTTTGCTGCGCAGTGTGAAGGCAGCAGAGGCTCCTCTCCATTAGACTGGATTTAGCTAGCGGCCCTTCAGGGCCTAACCCACATCCACAAATAACCGCCATAAAGACACAGCGCAGGCACAACCACCTGCCAATGAAAAGAATGAAAGAAAGAAAAAAGACATAATCAAAATCAAATTAGAGAAATTTCTATTCAACTCTACAGATTAAACTAGACTAAGGAGGTTCACTGTGAATGTTACACTGTTGCGACTGAAGAAACTTCTGGAAGGTGTCAGTGAGTATTCCCCATTGAAGGATGATAGAAATCACACAAAGTGCTGGTGGGATGCCAAGACTTCAGAGCTTCATCCGTTTTTTTTTTACTTTGACTTCAGATGCTCCCAATCAGACACACACACACACACACACACACACACACACACACACACACACACACACACACACACACACACACACACACACACACAGATAGATAGATAGATAGATAGATAGATAGATAGATAGATAGATAGATAGATAGATAGATAGATAGATAGATAGATAGATAGATAGATAGATAGATAGACAGACAGACAGACAGACAGACAGACAGACAGACAGACAGACACACACACACACACACACACACACACACACACACAGCTAACAAACAACCAGAGGCCAGAGAGTGACTGCAACTCTAACCAAAGTAATCCCTCATTCCTGGATCACCTGTCATTCAGAGGTCCAAAGGCAGCCATCCACCAAGGCTAGTGACATATCCTAATGCTTCCGTGAGCCTACCGACTGAATCGAATCAGGGGCCTCCTCCACACCCCAGAGAGTGCGCTAACTGCTTGCCACAGGAGGCCAGGAGAGGCCAGGGGAGGCCACCTCTGGCCTCTGAAAACTTTTGCTCAATTCTCTCAGCCAAGAGTTAAGGATGGTCTGTAAATGAAAGTGTGCGTTGTCGACTATCAACATTCACTGTGGTCCCGAGATTATAGAGTAACTGCACCCTAAAATATGTATTGAGCTGTTGACTAAGTAATATGGCTGATATGTGGAGACATATACAATTACTGGTGATGTCAACAAAAATCATTTTCATAGCTGTGCTTAAAGTGCTTAAAAATAGCTCTATGCACACTGTACAGCTTCAAATGCGCCATAACATACGACGACAATTGATGACAACTCTGTGTACTGCAAGAGCACAAACACATCATATTGGATACCCAAACAAGGAGTGACACCAAACCTCTAATTAGAGGTGGGGAAGACCTACTTCTCCAACTCTCCAACTGAAGTGACCTGGACAAGACATTAATGCCTCCAACTGTCCCCATCCTTCTCTCAGCCTCTCCCCTTGAGATTTTCAGCCTCGCCACCAATCTTAGAACATCAAAAAAAAAAACAAAAAAAAAAACAGTGGGTGTGGTTTCAGTGGTGCAGTTGCTCCATAAGGATGGTTTTTAAATGAAAGTGTGCATCTTCGACTCTCAACGTTCACTATGGTCCACTGTCCAGCTACAATGACATTTCACTTAAATGTGAATTGCTGCACCAATACTGCAGGGGCTTGCATTGTGCGAACAGTCTTGTTTCACTGCACAATCCACTTCAACTAGGGGTGAAGCATAACGCCAGTCTTATACAGAGGAAAGCTTTCAAATAATGTTGTACCGTTCCTGTGGGCATTCACATACTTTTTTGTGTCTAAATTTCACTTGTTACTGAGGAAGCCTTCATATCCTCAGATATATAGCATGTCCCGAGTTCTTGGTAATGCCATTTGATAGCAGGCAGAGAGAATGGCTGCTTGAATATGGATGAATTTCCAGAAAGAGAGCTCCCTCATGTGGTGCTGAGGTCAGAGTGGAGGTATGGAGGAAACGTGAGCATCCTCTGTATCAGCTCAGCACAGTACATTAAACACTGGGAACCAGTACAGCAGATAAAATACTGGGAATCAGTACAGTACATTAAACACAGGGAATCAGTACCGCAGATAAAACACCGGGAACCACAGCTGCACACCCTGAGAGTGGGAGAGAACATCCAGTTACCACACGTTTGAAATGCTGTGGATTTAATGGCATGGGTTTTACAGCTTCAAAAATACTCCACCAAATTGGGTTTATGAAAATTGGGATCATCCTAGGTCACCAGTGGAATAGCAGGTTGGTGGAAAATTTGGCTGTCTCTCTGCGGCCTGCAATGTGTGTGTGTGTGTGTGTAAGGTTCTTGAGGTTTGGCAATTCTGACAAACACACATATGGGTGTATACAGCACAAAAAACATCTGGCAGTGTGCAACAAGCTATTTGAATGTTTCTATTTGTCAATCTAGTCATCTGTCTGTGTAATACAACTACTACATTTTACAAGACAATCTAAACTAGGCTACTACTCAATAACAGAGCCTATTGCATGGTTGGTTTATCACTGGTGCAGGCAACCACCATCTGTAGAATGTCAGAAATGAGTCAGAAATTAACTATAACGGCCCTATAAATAATTCAGATGAGAGGAAATAACATATTTCTGGACAACAGCGACCATGTGCTGGCAATGTCCATTCCACATGCCCATTACAAACTCAAAACAGCAGACTTCTCCCCTTGAACATACAGTATGTGACAGACAGAAAACCCAGCTCTGACAACATTACACCTACAGGTCAAAACTTTCAAAAGCCCTTCATGCATTACAAGACATTAGCTGATCAGCAGAGCAACAGAGACAGACTTAGGTTTAAAGATGAAGGTTATAAGCCAGGTGCTGTATGCTGACAACTAATTTTGAAATGGCCGAAAACTCCAAGATTTGATGAATGTGAGAAAGATGATGTATTGCTGTCCATTTCATCTTGGTACCTATCAGTTTTCACACTTACACCGACTTAGCGCTTTGAGGAAACCGGTTAAGACCGGGCAATACTTACCCAGTTCATATCAGGTTATTAACAAAATCAAGTCATTTAAGACTCTGCACGCAGTAGCTGAGGCATATGTTCTGTCGGTGCATGCAAGAAGCGTAGCAGCAGACAGCAGACCTTGAGTCTGAAGACCAGGGGGAGAGCCGGCTGTTTGGAATGTGTCAGACACGTCGGCCCACTGGTGGCCCATTTCCACTGCTCCCGGCTGAAGCCGTGGCTATCCAAACTTCCCACTGAAGCCTGTGATGAATATTAGATCAAAACGCCATTCTCATGCTGAGCAGGAAGCTAGCCCAGCACGCCAGGGCGTCTTGTCTGTATACACAGATCAGACACACACACACTCTCTCTCTCTCTCTCTTCATCTGTCTTTAACATATATCAATCTGCCGAAGATGGAAGATACACTGGTTAATTTTTTAGGTCTCAAAGCTACGCCAGGTCTTATTTTGAAACCACTGCCTAAAGTGTAGCTGAATGAAAGGTACTGGAAAATATCCAATGGATGTTTATCAGTCGTTTCAAGATGTGAGACAAACCCTGGAGAGTGACATTTTCATTAGGATGTTCAGTTGTCATTGCTTAATTGCTACCTTCATTGCAGTACCCCCTGGTGTTGACTCCCGCTGTGTGATGCTTCGTAGCCTACTGCTTTAGCTGAAATCACGCAAGACAAGTCCCACATCTGGGATCCACCATTTCCTTAATCTGATAATTTATTACTCTCAGATATGACAAAAGATGTTGTTCATTTTGAGGTTGTTTTATGTACAATATATGACAGGAAAAGGGGAGAGAGCAGGCAAATAAATTAGTTTTCATCCACAGCAATGGACCTAAATCTAAAACAAAGAAAAAAAAGTCTTGTCTCATATCCAACTGATAAAAAGCCTTCCAGTAAGGCCCACACTCAAAAAAAAAAATCATATCAACTGATGAAATGCCCTACAAGCTTTGACAGTCTGACAGGCCTTAACTGGCCTTTAGTCGTTTGCCCGTGGCCTCCTCAGCCAGCTCTTCCTCCTGCTCACGTTTTGCGCCTCGACCTGCAGCATTGCCCCCTGGTGGTGAGGGGGTTCCCTTGTCTCCGTTATGCTCCAGAGCCAAGTTTCTCTCCTTCCTTTCCCTCTTCCCTCTCCTCTCCTCCATCTCCTCAATGTCCTCCGCAAACAGAGCCTTGAGCGGGGGGATGAGCCTAGGTACCACTCGGAAGTCTCCGAAACGAATCTGAAAGGCAGACAATGATGGCAATTTGCAAATCACTTCATTGCTCACCCAAATCAAAGTGGGTCACCTGAGCTAACTTGAACCAGCCTGCTGTGCAGTCATGCTTTCCACATATTTCAAAAAGGGGGCCAGGATTTATTTTATTGACATTCAGCTTTTTCAGCTCAACATCTCCCACCCCATGGCTTTCTGACTGCAGAGCAGTCTCCATTCCCCTTTATGTTAATTAAAACTTAAGTAAAATAAACCCACGAGACAAACGCCTTTATGAGAAGAAACCTACGAACAGTAAAGGCCAGCACCCACCGGACAAAAAAATAAAACGTCATTTTTTTTAACAGATCAAAGCCCACATGAAAAGTGCTCCAACATCTGTGTGAAGCCTATAAAAATCACTTGGTTTTCTATCAAATTCATGTACATTTGCCAT